>CM031234.1:808027235-808323225 GCA_018340775.1 Taxus wallichiana var. yunnanensis | reverse complement strand
CGATTTGATCAAAATCTAACATATCTGCAAAACATTTAGATGTCCACATCGGGAATGCAAAATACAAATTCTCGACTTGTAAATGAAATATGGAGCACATATTTGAAAATTTCAAAGCTTGCCTAGTAATAAGTTGGAGCAAGAAAACATGAAGATTTCCTTCGTATATTTTTCAGACTACGGGTTCACGATTTCCATAGGGAAAGAAAAGGGACCAAAAAATAGTGGGGGAAAAATAATATATTGGTCCAACTAGACATTCTCATTAGTCGCCAAATCCTCACAGAATAAATAACTAAATAAAAAAGGGAAATACATTACATAATCACAAGCACAAACACATACATGCATCAAAAGATATGATTATGCGGAGAAATTTTTAAAAAGTGTGTTTTTTTAGTAAGGGCATCCACAATAGATAGAAATACATGACATGCTCTTCCCTTCCCATTGCATATGACCATACTTAGGTGGTGGTGGTTATGTTTTCTTGTTTACTTCCACATGGGCTCCATGTCGGTGCCCCATTTCCATTCGATGTTTTGGTTTTTGCATCATCGTCATGTTGCTACAATGCAAATAATCATAAACATCATACCTTCTATGTAGTACCCACTCCTCTTCGACATTGTTCTATCTTGATATTGATACTATTGGACTGATGTTCAAACATTTGATTATGATACATTGATCAATAGATGATAGATTGTACTGATATATGGATTATTGACACTATGATGTTATGTTTTATTATGATGCACTAGATAGTGATGTTAGATAGTTGATATATGTTGATTTTCATGATATGGATTTCCTACTGACACAACATGTTTTGGGATGTTTTGAGTAGAATTGTAATCTTATGGATGTTATGTTTAGAGTTTGACATATTGATGGAAAATAGAATTGTTAAATGTTGAATGATGAACATTGATTTTATATGCATATGTTCTCGATGTTGTTAATACGGCCAAAAGGCCAGAGAGGTATTTTTTGTGTGCAAGAATTTTATCACAAACATCAAAGGGGATAGGGGACCAACCATGGAAGGATGTCGAGCGTTGAGCAACGAGGCCAAAATTGACAACTTGTGTAATGTTGTTTAGTGTGTGTTTTACATGTCTTGTTTGGAAGTCTCCCATGGGGGTGATTTCACATGTGTGGCCATGGGGTGAATTGTGTCCCTTTCTTTAATTTTTGTATGTGCTTTATTTTATGATTTGTGTATTTAAAATTTGGAATTTTGTCACTTTATTAGCATGTGTAAATGTGTGTTTATTAGACTTAACCCTTCTTGTTTTGTTTAACCAAAGTAGAGATGTGACTAATAGTGATGATGAAATCTTGTAGTCCTTTTGTAAGTAAAATTTATGTTGATTTGGGAGTGTTTTACTCCACCCCAAGTTCAAAATTTGGATTTTGACTTGGGGGACACTTTTGGAGACTTGTGGGACAAGCAAGAATTGTCCCATGCCTCTTAATTTGACCCAACAACCTTACCTATGGGTTGGGAAGCTTAATTTTGAATTCTTTGTCCATTTTTGAGTGTAAGAGAAGGAAAATCATTGCACTTTCTTTCTAATCCAATTTATTATGTCCCTTGAAAGCATGGTGTGTGTATGTAATGGAAAGTTGAAAAAGCTATGGAATGAGGCTAAATAACCTCAAAGCTTTGCTAACTCAACTATGCACCATGAGATAAGAGATAAATAAGGGAAACTATCTATGTATATATAAATTTGAAACAAACATTCAAACCTAGCATATATATTACTCTTTACTCCATGAAAGCTTAATGAAAGTAAACCTAGTTAGATTATAAGCAATCAAATTATGTGTTGTTTACTCTCAAGCATAGTGAATAGATCTCTCCAAGTTGACTACATGGCCAAGCTTTAGATCTTCCCTTACTAACTATATTTGGAATGGATGGATGCAAGATGGAGGAGCTCTCAACAATGGAGTATGGCCAACATCCAAATGTTCTATAGCTTGAAGCTATCACAAATGGTTTCTAATGCTTTTTCAAAGTGCTTGAAAGAGAAGGGCCATTTGAAAGGAAAGCCTTAGGCTTGTATTTATAGTTTCTGGTTTGGAAGAGTTTGGAATTTGGGTGCATGTGGGACTAAAGCTCTTTTAGATTAGATTAGGATAAACATGTTTTAGGCTTAGTTAAGCTTGGTTTAGGCTAGTTAACTAGGGTTTAGGCTAGTTAAACTTGATTAGCAAGTGATTAGAGACTCATTAAGAGTGGGAGGGGTCCTGGATAACCATTTTCACTAATAGATAGCCTATGAAGCTTGCAGAAGTGGTATAGAGAGAACTAGGAGGTTCGAATGGTCAAAAGGAGGAATTTTTAGCTAATAAGAGAGATATTAGCCAAATAAGCTAATTATAGGAGGAATACGACCGAGAAGGTGTTGTGAATGGGCATCTAAGAATGGAGCGAAGAAGGGTTGATTAATGAAGTGTCGTCAATCGACTGGATTGGATGAAATGCTAAGTGTAAGCATATTTTAGGTGTCTACATTTGCCCCTCTTTGAGGTGGCATAAGTGACATCACTTCAAAGAAAGTAAACAAGCATAAAAAAGTAGAAATTTTTGAAGGGATAGAAGAAAAATGAGCAGAATGGAGGATGCCCCCTCGATTGTAGATGGGGTGATAGAATAACTTGATCGACGATCGAAAATATGAAAGAAAGATAATAGAAGAAAGAATAATGTGAAGAAGTCGAAAAGAAAGGGGATATAGAAGAAAAGAAGTATGAGGAAGGGGGATGAGCTAACATCCATCTAGTGCCTTTTAAACAACTTTATTTTTCATCATTTTGCTAATGATCTTCATCATTGGTCATTATTAAAAATAACGAACAAAAGTGTAGTATGACATAAAAAGCCATATATGAACAAATGTCCATTGCTAAAAACACTAACTCCATGCAACATAAAAAATATAATCCAGTAAGAGAAAGTAAAATATACCTAACTCCCTACAACATATATAATGCAATGCAATACGAGAAAGTAAACAAGCCAAACCTAACAGAGAAACATAATGTAATGTTTTTATTATCAAGCTTTAGTTCTGACTTGTTCGAATTAATGAGAAGGGTTAACGATGGTTCCCCAAGCAAGGATACATGTGAGGGGAATACCGGAGAACACTTGGGTCTGATGAAAAAGCAATGTGTACTACGAAACAGTACCAGACAACTCGTTGTGCCCTAGAGTATAGGCGAAGTAAGAAACCTAGCTTTTGCCGAGGAGGTAGAGCAAGATGATCTCTGTGAGTCATTTATGACGAGGACAAGCAAGAACCAAAGAACGGCATTTTCAGAGGACGATTTTTTGATTTTAAAAGTTTTGAAACATATTTGAATGTTTCTGTGATTTTTCTAATATATTTGAATGTTTTTGATATTTTGAAAGTTTTTTGAAACTATGTACAAGAAGACAAAGAAGCATGGATGCCCCCAACGATAGATGGGATTTACAAGGAAGAATGCCATGCGTACGAGAAAGGTGAAGATGTAAAATGTGTTGGCGATTAGGTGAGAGTATTCAAAGGAAAAATCTTCATGTGTAGAAGCGGGACTCGAGACATATATGGATAGGTTCAATGTGATGATGAACATAAACCAATGAAGTGCTTTGGGGAAGAAGGATGCCCCCAGCGTAAGTTGGCCTAAAAGCACATGATAGAAAGGAAGGAGAAGATTATTTTTGTGAAAGGTGACAAAGGTGTCCAAAAACAATGGAAAAAGGAAATACCATACACATGGATGTTCCAGACAAAGTAGAAGAACAATGTGAATGATATGAATATAGCTTAGAAGCCTCACGATGAAAAAATGAATAGCCAAAGGCACAAATTACGAGATGAGATATGGGCTAGAGTAAGAGTCTGAACAAGGTCCAAAAAGACACTTGATAACATACTAAACCTACTTACTCATAGAGATCTAGTGTGTGCACGTGGAATTTAATTACCTCTTGAAGGGAAGATTTAATAGACAACAAGTGAAGACACCCTAGCCAATATGTAGGAATGATTAATTGTGAAAGGTGATTTTGTGAATGGATGGTGGAAGGATAGCCGTACATTTGCTCCACTGCTAGCCAAGTGTCCATAGCCCCGATGGAGATGCATTTGATTCTAATTGCAACATTTCTCTACTATCAGTCAAGCGTTCATAGCCTCAATAGAGATTATTGGAAATACCCCAAGAGAGTTATATATCAATTTGCTTTTGCTTTTAGCTTTTAGCTTTTCATTGATTGATTTTGATTCTTTTCTTTATGAAAAATTATTTCATCTCTCTTGTTTGACAAGGGTTAAGAACCACATATGGCTTGATGAGAAGATGCGGAAGTGATTGCGATGACGACATTGGCTAGTGTCAACAAATATGTCCAAAAGTTATTCGCAACAATTTTATTAGATTTTGAATGTGATAGGATCTCTAAGAGGTCAGTCATTCTTTAATTTACCAAAGTGATGAAAGAGCAAGGCCAAATAGATACCATAGATATGAATGTCGCAAAATGTGTGTGAAAAGGCTAACCAAAATATCACCAAAGGGATGAAAATGGTAGGAAGACTTGCAAAAGAATAACAAGGAAGGGAAGAAAGAAACATCCATGTGTACACAATACCTGATTGCAATGTTTGATCTTTGTACCTTTGATTTTTCTTGTGTTTTCTCAATGTTTTTGTATTTTTGAATTGTTTTGATTTTTTTATATTTTTGATAGTTTTTGGAAATTTGGGACCAACAAAGTCACTCTACGTGGTAAGATCCAACAACGATGTCTGTGACTTCCTTGATAAGGGAGATTAGGTGTGTTTTCTTATCAAGAGTCATATTATCCCCAATCTCAATGATTGAGGTGAGATCATACTCAACAAATGATTGCGATTTATCTTGAAACATGGATTTCGTATGGAGCTTGAGTTCCATGTCCATAGGTTTATGCACTTTTCGCCAAACTTGATGGTTGCATTGGTGTGCTTTTTTGAATCGCGCTTGATTTAAAATTTTGAGATTGTTTGAGTTGTTGGGGTCTTTGGAGCTCTTGGAATTTTTAATTGAGCTTGATTAAGAAACTGTTTGGGTTTATTATAAGTTGATGTGTGACTTGTTTGATCTCGAGAAGGAGAAGAAAGTGAATGTGGACGTTTAGAACTGATGTGAGAAATGACCGTGGGCTTGCCACAACCATTGATAGAAGAAAGATGTGATGGATGAAAAGGATACGGTCCAAGAATTGAAGAGGATGGGCTACCAGGAGGTGAGCCACTGATAGAAGATGACGAAGGGTTGCAGGATATGGCCCTAAGATGGAAGAAATTGGGCTATGAGGACATGGTCCAAGAATAGAAGATGAGGGTGAGGGACTACTAGGGTGTGGCCCAAGTATAGATGAGGAGGGACTACTTAGAGGTATCCCATAGATAGAAGAGGATGAAGGGCTACTAGGACATGGCCCAAGAATAGAAGGGAATGGGCTACCAAGAGGTGACCCACAAGTAGAAAATGGAGGGCTACATGGGGGTGGCCCAAGTATAGAAGAAGACAATGGGCTACTCACGGTGACCCAAGGTGATATTTTGATTGAGGAATGATGATAGATAATGAATGATTTGGTAACGAGAAGATAGGCCATGGATCAATGCTAGACCCTAACATCTCATCATGCTTAAAAGAAAGTGAAGATGGAATGGCAGAAGAAAAGTCAAGTTCCATGACCTTAGGCTTTCCTTTATGTTTTGATAAAAGGAATCAAATTATTTTCCCCAATATGCAAGCATATCGAGTTCTAGAAAGAATCCTTGTTTGCAATCCTCTAGAGGGATATCTTCATGTACTTTGATTATTTCTTCATTATGAGAGAAATCAATCAGTAGAGGTTGTTGTTCTTTGGCCATAAGGAGGTTGACTAGAAGAAATGGACCGATAAGTGGGGAAGATTGATTGACAAAAGAATATGAAGATGTTTGATGATGTCGATGAGGAAAGGTTTGACCTTATCACTCCCACAAAGAGTTTTTATAGTGCTTTAAAAAGACATCTTAGCACATGGCTATCTTATAATGGTTTGACATGGTCGCAAACATTTATCTTTAGAAGATGATTGAGGAAATGGTACGATATGGTTGAAAGGGCTCAAGGGTCGAAGAGGTACTGAAGTTGGATTGATAGCAGAAGACAACTTAAGAGACGAAGTAGGAGTGGTCATGCGGGTGTCTCATGAATGGATGAATTAGATCTAGACTTAGATCATTTTTCTAAAAGATGACCTAATGTGGGAGAGAAAATAGGATCACATAGCCATCTCATTAAGTTACGACGTAGGAGTCAAATTAGATGATTGACTAGAAGGAATCGAGTCATGGAAATCTTCGACAAAGGAAGAGGTCGTCGAGACGACTGATAAAGGAGGTACTGCGAAGAAAGGGAGGACCACGACTCAAGAACTGAATTAGATGTTTGATCGGAAGAACTCAAAGTCACACAAGTCTTCAAAAGAGGAAGACATCATTGATGTGATTTGGAATAAAGGTCCTGCGAAGGGAGGACCATGATTCGAGATTTGATCTAGGGGTATCCGAAAAATAGTTGGGATCTCGAATCTTCGTAAGAAGAGTGGGAATCCGAATGGTAGTTTGGATCTGATTCGGAAGAAGAGTGGGGGAACCGGATAATAATTTGATCGAAGCACCCAAACCATACCACCGACTATGAGCTAAAGGTGTGGAATAGTGTACCCGAGTGGGCCCTTTAGCATGAAGAACCAAATGAGGTTTAGTTGTAATGGAAATATTTTGATGTGAATGCCTAAACCTAGGTTCCGCATTGTCATATGTATGAGGGACCTTATGATAATTAGTCATTGTTCGCACCATTTAAGCACAAATATATAGATATAGATAGTGTGATGGAACTCCTTCAAAGGGAAGGAAATGACATGTCAATTCAGGGGAAGCATAATGACATATAACTAGATATCTCGTAAGTATGGATATACGTGCGTGATTTTCTCAAGAAAGTCTAAGGAAAATGGACATTGTGATGACGCAATATCGATGAGATTGAAAATTATTGTCCTAGAACAATAATTTTTTCGGTGAATAATCACAAGGAACAATCATGCAAGTGTGAAACACAAAGCCAATCAATAAGGAAATACTCCCTAAAAATGTTTGGTGTAAAATTATAGTTCGATGCAAAGATGATCAACACAATGTCAATATTTATGTCAAGCTCAAAATGAACAAGGCGTAAATATTAAAAAAGGGTAGAGGTGACTCCCAATCAAAGGATACAACGACGCATTTAACAACCAATAAGGCCAAAATGTTAAAGGGTGAAGTTTACAAATGTAAGCCACGTAATCACACCAATTGGAAACGTTAATCAAGCTTCACGAAGAAGTGAAATATTAGTGTAAAAGTGGTATCAAAATGACACAAACAAAGTAAGTGACACACATCAAGATTTGGAGCAATGTTCAAATTTAAACCAAGTCAAGGTATACTGAGGATGTGCTAAAATGTGTGCAACGTAACGCCACAATGTAGATACTTAGATCACATTTACGAAAAACATGACATAAGTATCTTAATTGTGTCAAGACAATGTGAACAAGGTAACACGTCAAAGGGAGATCAATTGATGAATCAATCCTAACTATGATGATGATCTTGAAATCAAGATCAAGTGGCCATCAAAGATATAAGGACGCATCCAAACACTTTAGATGTTTAACAACTCAGCCACAAATATGGATGAGCATAAATAGACAAAAAGTGGCGATCACTATCTATGACAACAATCCCGAAAGATGCCTTCTCTTGTCCCAAATGGGCAACAAGAACACAAAGGTGTAGATCAAAAGATGGAAATAAACTAAGCGTTACTTGGGCATAGTTTCACCTCGTCCGAAGGTGAGAAAGAAACCAAGATAAGTAACACGTTGTAAACTTCGTGATGAGACACACTTAGATCTAACTTAAATGGATTCGTTACCATGTTCAAAAACAAGGCTTTGAATCCAAACAAGTTATCACTTCATGATGGCCAAGACGTGATAATGGACTAGTAAAGTGGGCTCCTTGACGAAATGGCTTCCCTAACAAGATCTCTCAACTAGGTGTCACAAGCCATCTTAAGTGAGCTCGATTTACCCAAATAGTCACCCGACTATCTTGGGAGTATCTCAGCTTTACTTTACCCCCTTCTGATATAATGAGCAACTAGTGCATTCAGTTGTACCGTCACTGGGGTTGCCATACAGACAACTTGTGACTCTAACTCAAAAGGCGTACTAGTCAAGTGGGTAAGTGAAGCGCTTCATGTTTCATCCACGAGGTTACTCAGTGGTGGATTACTTTAGGGTTCCTGGAACCACCCCATTATTGTAGCTTAAGGCGTTATGCCAAAGGGGTTATGTTCTAGTGGAGCGAATAGGGATGTACCCTTTTCTAAAACCTACAATACAAAGTGTGATGTGGAGTGGTGTGTTTTTTATCTTTCTTAGCTTAATGTGGTTTTAAGTAGCACACCATTTGGCAACTTGTATGAAAACACGTGTTAGCGAGTTCTTGTTTTGTCTTAGCTCATCCTTTCTTTGACATGCGATTTTGGTCCTACATACCAAGATTAGTAATTTTCCACAAAATATCATGATATCAAAAGAGAGTTTGCGTGTTGCTTTTGATTCCTAAGATCACCAAAAGGTGCGAAGGAAGAGCATACACAACGTGAAAACTCAACTAAAACAAGTTTATGGAAAATACATTAAGTTTTTTTTTTTGCAAAGTTTGAGTTCATTTTAACCATTTTTGAAATGTTCATCCATTAGGAAGTGTAAATTAAGTGTTTTTGAAAGCAATAAGATGGTTTTGAAAGTGTTTTTGGTTCTCAAGATCACCTAGAAGGTGCAAGAGAAGAGCATACGAACTTCAAAAACCTCTATTAACTAAGAAATGAAACACTTAACTAATAAGTTAGTAAAAAAAAAAGACTAAAATAACCCTATGAACAACTGATTAGTTTCAAAAAAACCTTTCAAAGTGTTAGAATAGCCAAGAAAACATTTTTCAAATTTTAAGATATGTTAGAAAATGACTAGTTACCTAATAATGTAAACCATAAATTTTCTATAACTCAAAATCCTAATTTTATGATTTCATTGTGTATTTCACTTCAATACCTTTCCAACGCAACAAAAATGGAGTCGTTTTGAGCTCGGGAGAAAAATTTATGGCCTCGAAAGATTGGTGGTGAATCTGATTCGATGCGACGCGCCCAATATCGACATGTGTGCGCTTGTTTTACGAGACGTGCCCCAGTGTAAAAAAAATTACGACAATAAATGAAACATGCCTAGAATGACGGAGATGCACCCAGTTCAATGGAGACACGTGTGTGCTGGTGTTTTTGCTCCAGAAAGACACGTACACACTGCTTCGATGGAGACACACTATGTTTGATGAAGATGCGCCCTTGAAGACACCTACAAGTACCCCCTGAAAAACTTGCAAAAAACACAAAAATTGAAATTTTCAAAGCCAACAGGTTATTTTTAGTTAAAGAAATTATTTCTAACCTTAACCCATAAAATGACTATAAACAAAGATGATTTAGCCCCTTTAAGAAATGGAAACAAGCAAATAACAAGTTGTTTTTTCTAAAAAGATGAAAAATGGGCTAAAAAAGCTTGAAAGAGGCCTCCATTAATGGAGTAGGGACTTCTTGTCCCACCGGGCGTGCCAAATGTATGCAATGGAAAGTTGCAAAAGCTATGGAATGAGGCTAAAGAACCTCAAAGCTTTGCTAACTCAACTATGCACATGAGATGAGATAAGAGATAAACAAGGGAAACTATATATATCTATGCATATATATATATTTGAAACAAACATTCAAACCCTCGCATATATACTACTCTCTACTCCATGAAAGCTTGATGAAAGTGAACCTAGTTAGATTCTAAGCAATCAAATTATGTGTTGTTTACTCTCAAGCATAGTGAATAGATCTCTTCAAGTTGGCTACATGGCCAAGCTTTAGATCTTCCCTTACTAACTATATTTGGAATGGATGGATGCAAGATGGAGGAGCTCTCAACAATGGAGTATGGCCAAGACCCAAATGTCCTATAGCTTAAAACTATCACAAATGGTTTTTAATGCATTTCTAAAGTGCTTGAGAGAGAACGGCCATTTGAAAGGAAAGCCTTATGCTTGTATTTATAGTTTCTGGTTTGGAAGAGTTTGGAATTTGGGTGCATGTGGGACTAAAGCTCTTTTAGATTAGATTAGGATAAACATGCTTTAAGCTTAGTTAAGCTTGGTTTAGGCTAGTTAAGCAAGTGATTAGAGACTCATTGAGAGTTGGGAGGGGTATGGATAACCATTTGTGATTGATAGATAGCCTACAAAGCTTGCAAAAGTGGTCTAGAGAGAACTAGGGAGGTTTTGAATGGTCGAAAGAAGGAATGTTTAGCTAATAAGAGAGATATTAGCCAAATAAGCTTATTATAGGAGGAATACAACTAAGAAGGTGTCGTGAATGGGCATCCAAGAATAAAGTGAAGAAGGATTGATTAATGAAGTGTCATTAATTGAATGGATTAGATGAAATGCTAAGTGTAAATATATTTTAGGTGTGTCTACAAAGTGCAAGTTTGAGCCATGTGGGTTGTCAAAGTCCTTGCTTGTGGATTGATGTTTCTTGGTCTTGGTGTGTTTGACTTGAGTGTGGGGATGGGGGGTGATGAAGTGGCATCCTACATGGAGCCACCTCATCATCCTCACTCTCAATTTCTATTTATTTGTGATTTTTGGTTGGAATGGGGTTACTTGCTCATTTTGTTTGTTGTGCACTTTTGGATTTTGGAGCTTTTGGAGTGCTTGGAAATTGCTTGGCTTGGATTTGAAGAGGCTTGTGAAGGTTTTCTTTGATGGAGAGGTAGGCTCTCCACATTTTTATTATCATGCTATTTTGTTTTTTGAAAGCAATGTTGTGCTTGTTAAAAGTATCTTTGTTTTGTGATGGTGTCTCGTGTGGGTTGGTTGAGTAGTTGGCCTTAGTTGGGTGTGTGAGAAGGGCTTATGGGACCATTGGGGAGGCAAAAGGGAGTTTATGTGAGGCATGAAAATTGGTGGGAGTGTGAATAGGGGTCTTACCTATGGGTAGAGAAACGGGATTCATGGATTTTTTGCATGTTGTAAGGGAGAGACAAGGATTTGTGTGATTATTTTGTGCACTTGGAGGTTTGGGTAAGACTCCCACTTCACTTGGGAGGCATAAGGAGATAGTCTCCCATAACATGTCTCTATTTGGTTTGATCCTCAAACCTTTGTGTTGTTGTGAACATGTAATTTTATGGATTATGTTGTCATGTTTGTGTTGAATGCTTTATATGTGTTTGTTATAAAGCCACCTTGTTTAAGTTTTCATTGTTGCTCAATGCTCCTCATGGTTCTTTGGGGTTTTGGGGTCATTAAGGGAATGACTTATTCCCTTAATGGATTTAAGTTTGGTCTAAAAGCATTGCCTAATCCCTTCCTTGTTTTGTGATTCCCTTGTGAAGTTGAAGAAAGCCAAAGTTGGAGCTACCTTTGTGGAGAAGACATACTTTTGAAGACTTGAAAGTTGGTTGTGGATAGCCTTGTTGTGATTTATTTTCAAATTCATACTTCCCACTTTGAGTGGATGCATTGTAAAATTGTAAGTTGTGATAAAGTTGTTGTATCTCTTGGAAATTATTTATCTTGTAAAATCCTTTAAAAAATGTGGATTGAGAAAATTTACAAGTTCAAATGTGATTAGTCTTGTGAAAAGAAATTATCAAGATTTGTATTGTTTTGGAGAAAGGAAGATTGAATGTAGGTGAAATGGATATACCTTTATTAATCTAAGTTTGTTTCTATATATCCAAGTTGATATACTTTCATTTCCAAAAATATTGTAATGTTGTTGGACTCCATTTAGAAAGAAACAAGTATTTTGTTGGTTACTCTTGCTTGTGAAATGGAATGGTCATTTTGTTTTCCTTAAAAGAAAGTAAGTTGAAGATTTTAACTATAAAGGTACTTCTAAACTAGTTAAGCAAATAGTAGTTAAAATCTTAAGATGGGATGAAAGCATTGTAATGTCCCCTTTTCCTACGCCAAAGGCCTAAGGGCTAGGTCGAGTCCAAGCCGTGGTCAGACCCAAGGAGCTGTGGACGCTGGGAGCTATGGGGAGGGGGCCACGTGGTTCTAATAGTCTAATTTTGCGTTGAGGGTCACTTTTGGACCATGGCGACTTAAAGGGGAAAAGTAACTTAAGTCACTTTATTTTATCGGCCCCTCCGTGGAATAAAACACATCTAGGTCTATTGGGGCTCTTTTGCTTTGGAATGTATATAAGAAACTGAGAGAGGAAGGAGAGGAACTTTTGGCATACATTTTATTGACCCCTTCATGTGCAACTTTTGTTTGCGCATCTACAGCTTGTGGATTCAAATCCCACAGGGACCTTAGCTTTGGTGGTGAGAGACCCGTCCCTAGCTAGCAATGTATTCTTCGGTAGTGAGAGATCTACCCTAGTCTATCATTTTTGGAGCCGCTTTCAAGGTTGTGTCACATAGATAATAACAGAGGGTTTAGAGGAAGGGTTTGAGGATTTTTGGGGGCATTTGGGGAAGATAACATAGGGCTTTCGGATCAGATTCACGACAGCCATTTGGGTAGGGTGTGATAACTTGTTGAAGGCCTCTTCATCAATTTCCAACGCTTTTCCCAGCTAGGTGACTTGCAGCCTTTATTTGGAGGGTTTTCTAGTTGGTTCCTTTAAGATATAAAGGTTGAAATGTCATTTCCTATACCTGTTATTGTTATTTCCAAAGACTCTTAATTTTTGCTCTTGTATTTGGAGAGTTACGAACCTATGAAGTTTTCCAGTTGTCTAGGGCACGCTGTGATTTTTCTGGCAACATTTTAATTTGTGTAAAATTCCAAAAATAGTTTATTATGTCCTCTATAATAATATCGAGCTCTCTTTAAATTTTCAAGTAATTCGAGTGGATATTTTGGGAGATATTGATTTTATTTAGTTCGTTGTCCTTACTGTAAAAATCTGCATAAATTAGTATTTTATTTGGCTGCAAACTTTCAATATTTGGTGCATTTTTAAGTGGTATCCCATAAGGGATATTTTAGTGGTATCAGAGTTGTTGTTCCTCCAGCCTGTGTGGGTTAAATATGGTAGTTTGGAAAGATCTCAATGTGGGTTTTATGAAGGAAATGTTCACCAACATGGTGAAACAACAAGAAGCCACTAACCTTATTTGAGCTAGCTCACTCATAATCTGAATCAAAGAAGATCTAGGGACAATAAGGAACATGGTGAGAATAGTGATAGAGGGTGGCCAATAGAGGTGATTGATGAGGATTCTTGTTGGAGGAAATACCAATCTTTGAGTAAGGGTTTCAGAGATAATATGTCATTTCCAAATTATTGCATGATGAAGATTGGTAGCAAGCCCAAGCAAGATCATCATATACCAGTACTTGAATTACAAAAGAACTCATTTGTAGAAGAAGCTTCTAGACAAAAGGGTATGATTTCCATTGAGCAAAATAATTGCATTAGTGAAACTTTGCTTGTTAGAGAAATTATTCCAACTCAGGAGAATAAATTTGTATATGCAAGCAAGGAGGATGTAATGGAAACTCTAAAACGGTGTGAGGAATGGAATAGCAGAGCTAGAGCTGCTAGATTGATAGCCGCCCAAGCAAGACAACACCTACAAGAGTTCAAGGAAAAGATGTGGGAAAATGATCCTACTGTAATTTCCAAACCAACAACTTTTGATCAACTTTCAGATACTTTCAACGAGCACTCAGGCAACAATGTTGGGGAAGCTCAACATATGTCTATCTTGAACACATGGAGGACATTGATGGCATTGAAAGGTATGAACAAACATGGCTGGTTGGTTGCAAAACTAAAAAATATATTTCAATCCAAAAGGTACCTATCAATCCTCCAAAGAATAAGTCATTATCATATGGGATGGATTTACCAAGCAGTAATGAGCATAAAATTGTGAAAGGTGTTGATTCTTGTTCCACTTATTCTCCATCTAAAATCATGAATCACAATAGAGATGGTGTTGTTTTGGAGGTTTCTAAAGCAGCGATAGAAGGTGAACCTTTTGATGATATTCTTTATAAGGAGGTTAGTAGTAGCATGGATTTATTTCATCATCTTCATCCTATATCATTACAACAGTTTTATCATAATGGTATTCAACCTATCATCAATAAGAATGCTAAGAATTTGGTGCATCAAAGTCAAGTCATCATGAAGACAAAGAGTAATAATCTTCTTTATGAGGAGATACAAGAGAAGCAAAGATAGCAGACCTTACATGATATAAGAGTTCATGGGAATTATAAGTTATGGGATCTCGGTAATATGTTGTAATTATCCAAAACTATCAATTCTGATTTTGAAAACTTTGTGCATGAATTATTCATTGGAGACTCGTGCAAGAAGGAGAGTAACTCTCAAGGTACTAGCATTGGTTTTCCGATTGTTAAAAAGGGTAAGAGAATATTTTTAATCATCTTCACCAATTTGGATTGTATATAACAACAGTCATAAAAAGAGGGGAAAATGTTTTATTAATAGAGCCCATGACTGATTTTTATACTAGCTACATGGTGGAACCTGGAAGGGTTAGTGGGGCATTTGGTCCTCAAAGTGCTCAAAGAATCAAGGTGCAATTTGTTGTTAAAAAAGAAGAGTTGAATTCAAGGTGCATTCATGACTTTAGCATCCTAAGGTATGAGAATGGTTACCATTTTCCTAGCTTGTTGAGTTCTCCTATGTTGTTGCCATGTCTCTATTATTTGGGACAACATTTATATGCTTGGATGATTAGGGAAGACTATTTCAAAATCACGTCTCAAGGTATGCTAGATGGGATAAACACATCCTCCATTCACATTGCTCTTGATTTAACTAATAAGAATATGTTGGCAAAGAAAACAATGCAGGAGCCCATGATAGTGAAAGGACATGAGGTATGTGGTATATTTATTGTGGTTGAATTTGCTAGAGGTAAGATTATTTTTGGGATGCAATGATTGCATGATGTTAAGGAAGACGATGATGCATGTGTTGAAAAATCAAAGGAGAATGAAGATGTTGATCCTATATTAGAAATTATGAGTTGCAAAGGTATGATGAGCAGCCCCAATTATGCTATTTCAGATGTGTTGTCTTCTCTCATGATGAGAATCAATGGGTACAACAAAAGGTATGAAGTTCCTTATGATAAAGTTTATGGATGCATGAGTTCTAATGTTGATTTCCCTTTCTCTTGCATTTACGATGAAATGAAAATATGGGGAAAGAGAATAAAGTATGATGAGGGAGCAACCATGTGTATTCCCAACATAGAAGGAATTGATGAGTTATGTCCATGGAAAGACATGTCTTGCACTAAGAAGGTAACTCATTTGTTTATTGTCATTAAGAGATGTGAAGTACTTGAATGTGTTTGTACATTTGGGTTATTTGAAGTTGGAATCATTCATTGGACATATTGGCTTCCATCTTTTGGGAAATTTGCATTCATCCCTCACGTGGATAAACCAAAATTTTGCAAGGAAAACAAAGAAATCAGATTTCATGGTATATAAGGGCAGATTGCAAAAGATGTGATTGGTGAAGAAAGAAGCATGTCGTTGCAGCGGTTGAATTGTGAAGGAACTCAACATCTTGTGGATCATGGTGAAATCACAAGGAATGAGACAAGTGGGATATTTGATGACTCCTATTCTCAAGGATTGTTTGTGCAGCACATAAAGCACACCATAATGACTTATGTGGAGATTGAGTCAGATGATGTTTAATTGGGGAGTGAGTTAGATATGATGGAGACTTCGACTCTAGATGGGGTGAGTGGAGTCATGGATGTGGGTGTAACCAATAATGTTGCACATGAGACAGTTACAAAGATTGGGATTACAGGTTCAGACCATCCGAGTTTATCATTATGTTGGTTATATGAGGTTTTGGTAGACTGGAGATCTCATTTGCTTGTTGAGTACTCCAAGAACCGACACACTTGTGATATTCTAGATGGTCACATATAGAATGACAAACTACGAGATGGGAGCATGAAATGATTTTCTATCAGGGAAGATTGTACCTTGTGTCAGATTCATGGTTGAGGATGGAGATATTGCGACATGTGCATTGTTCTTCCGTGATTGGGCACTTGAGCTTCGATGAGACCTACATGTTCATGTCAGAGAGGTTCATATGGCATAGGTTGAGTGAGGATATCCTCAACTGTATACAGGTATGTACGGTTTGTCACTATGACAAGTTTGAGCTTACGGGTTCATATTTTTGTGAGTCGACATGGGATAACACACCTATGTATTTCACTGCTGCTATGCCCGCCGAGAACTTCTCCCACGTGCTAGTCAGTGGAGAGGTGAAATTGACTCATGGTTATTTGGTAGGTTCACATTCAGCGCAAGAGGTGGACTATGTGGAGTTGATATGGCCGGTTGACTATCAACATGAGTCTTGGGACTTTTCCCCAACGGGACACATTGAGATACATTATGAGGAGCCTTGCTCTCACACGAGCGCAGTCATGTGGAAGAGTTAGCATCATTTTTGTGTATACAAGTTGTTTCACTGTTGATCCAGGGATTATATGGGATTTAGAGTGGACTTTCATACCTAGGAGTTGGTTGGAGAGGCTGTGAGTGATCCCGTGATGACAACCTTGCATGGCGTGGATCGAACCGATTGGAAATTTTGGTGTTGGTACCAGTGGAGAGACAGTTTGGGTATCATTCTACTTCATAGATAACATTGCTTTCGATACCATATGGAGGTCATGATGACGACATGGGGTTTCTTGGTTACTTCGGATTACACCAATCCTTGGTGGATGGCAGGGTGAGGTGGAGAAACTTACTACGGCACGGTATTCAACTTCTGCAGCAGGACAGGATAATGCTTGGGGTCAAACATTTCTCGGGAAGGGAGGACTGTAATGTCCCCTTTTCTGCGCCAAAGGCCTAAGGGCCAGGTCGAGTCCAAGTCGTGGTCAAACCCAAGGAGTCTGTGGATGCTGGGAGCTATGGGGAGGGGGCCACGTGGTTCTAATAGTCTAATTTTGCATTGAGGGTCACTTTTGGACCATGGCGACTTAAAGGGGAAAAGTAACTTAAGTTACTTTATTTTATTGGCCCTCCGTGGAATGAAACACGCCTAGGTCTATCGGGGCTATTTTGCTTTGGAATGTTTATAAAGAGCTGGGAGAGAAAGGAGAGGAACTTTTGGCATACATTTTATTGATCCCTTCACGTGCAACTATTGTTTGCACATCTACAGCTTGTGGAGTCAAATCCCACAGGGACCCTAGCTTCGGTGGTGAGAGACTCGTCCCTAGCTAGCAGGCATTCTTCGGTAGTGAGAGATCTACCCTAGTCTTTCATTTTTTGAGCCGCTTTCAGGGCTGCATCACATAGATAATAACAGAGGGTTCAGAAGAAGGGTTTGAGGAATTTTGGGGACATTTGGGGAAGATAACATAGGGCTTTCAGATCAAATTCACGGCAGCCATTTGGGCAAGTGTGGCGTGGCAACTCGTCAAGGCCTCTTCATCAATTTTCGACCCTTTTCCCAGCTAGGTGACTTACAACCTTTATTTGGAGGGTTTTCTAATTGGTCCCTTTCAGATCTAAAGGTTGAAATGTCATTTCCTATACCTGTTATTGTTATTTCCAAAGACTCTTAATTTTTTTCTTGTATTTGGAGAGTTACGAACCTTTGAAGTTTTCCAGCTGTCTAGGGCACGTTGTGCTTTTTCTGGCAGCATTTTAATTTGTGTAAAATTCTAAAAACAATATATTATGTCCTCTATAATAATATTGAGCTCTCTTTAAATTTTCAAGTAATTCGAGTGGATATTTTGGGAGATATTGATTTTATTTAGTTCATTGTCCTTACTGTAAAAATCTGCATAAATCAATATTTTATTTGGCTACAAAATTTCAATATTTGGTGCATTTTTAAGTGGTATCCCATACGAGATATTTCAAGCATTTCTTTAATTATCACTTTGTTTCACAAGTTGTATAGTAAAATTTACATTAGGTGAATCTAACAAACCAAAAGTATATATAAATCCACATCTATACTTAAATGCAATAGTAGTTAGGTAAATTTTATAGACTTATAGATGTAAATCTCCCCTATGCTTATTAATCTAACATTGACTTCCTTAAACCTATAAGGAGAATTTAAATAAGATAGGTTATTATAATATTATTCATATATTAACATTTTTAATATACTAATAGTCTTATAATTTTAATAGTATTGTTAGATTTGAAATATATAATATATATATATATATATATATATATATATATATATATATATAATATATATATTATTATTGTTTAATATTATTAATAATAATTAATGTTATTAATAATAATTAGTATAATAATAATTGTATCTTGAATAATTTTTTAGTTTTTAAAACTTAAAAACAAAAATTACTAAATATTTAGACTATGGCATGACCGCTTAAGGTTTTATTTAAATAGAGGGGAGGGGGAGGGTCGATGACCCCACCCCCAAACTTTGTAACATTAGTCAATGTGGTGGGTGGGGCCGAGCCCCCACCAAATCATTCTTACCCCGTGACCTTCCAACAATTGTTGAGATTGTTCGCTTATCGCGACCCCTCCTTGGCACTTGAGCTTAGGTTTTAAATACACACACACACCCACACCCATATACATATACATATACAGACACACACACACACACACACACACATATGTATATGTATATGTATATTTATATATTTATTTGTATGTATTCTTTAAATATATAAAATATTATATTTCGGGTTTTATACCTATTAAGATATAGTATGTATAAATATTTTTATACATATATGTATATACACACAAATATGTATATGTATATACATGTGTATATTCTTAGTGAGAAAAAAGGGGGAAATAAATGCTAATAATAGAAAGAAAATGGATCTATTGGAAAAATGTAGAATACCCAAATGGGTATTTTTGGTTGAATATTGCCTTTAACAAATTAGAAAATTTACAATCCCTTGGATAGGGTAGAAGGGAAAATAATGAAAATAAAATAAATAGCATTGGGGGGGATGTGTGTATCCATCCCCAAGCTTCTCCCCTCTCATCCATGGCTTCCTCCTCTTCCATCTTCCCTTAACCTGCAAAACAAAAACAAAAAAATGAGAGAAATGAGCAAAAGAAAAGAATAAATGCCTCCCTTAAGAATTTTTAGGGTTGTTTGAATCCTTTCATCCAATGGCCTAGATTGGATCCATCCAATGGCCCAAAATGACTCCTACAAAAGTTAGGTGGGGTTAGGTGAGGTGATCATTTGATCACATGGGTCTCCTTTTTGAATGGGGCCACTTGTGTGGGTTGTAAGTTAATTAAATTATTTGTATTTTCTTTAAATTATTTTTAGTAGCTTCTTTCCCTTAAATGTATAGACATCATTGATATTTTAGATTTGAATTTAATAGTTGTGTAAATGGGAGAACTTTTAGACCTTGGACTTTAATTAATAAATTATTGCTTGACCTTGGAAACCAATGTATTAAATTTATTTAGGATCATTTGAATGAAGTATGTTAAACCTAATCGTAGATTAAATCAATTCTTTAATTTAAATATTATTATTTAATTAATTTTGTGACGATCATTTATTAACCTAGGGATTAGCTTAACGTTGCATTCGTCCTTTAACAAAAAAATTATTCCATAATTTTACTAAGTATAGTTTATGTTTGGTTTTGGGTTTGGTACGAAAATTTTGTGGGCATCACATTCTATCACCATTTTTTTTTTTTTTGAAAATTAGGGTTTACTCCTGACCAGAGACATGTGGATGGTCTACATTAATCTGTGCGTCAACATCCCTTTAAATGTGAATTTGACCATAACCATAGAGGTCATTGGTAGTCACATAAGACATGGTGAGAACACATACCATCACCCATTTTCCTTCCCTCACGTGGGGGTTTTTCACTATAGTATTTCTTCTCCAAAACATACAACACACTTATTAGCTGATAAAGTAGTCTCAAATATATTTCTTCTCCATAATAGACCACACACTTATCAGATGACAAAACAGTCTCAAATACATTCTCATGAGAGAAAATACCACACAAATAACTCGACATCACATCAGCAAATGGTTGCACGCATCCCCAACGACATCGACCACGTAGTGCTGATCGAGGGCTACTAGATTGTAAACAATTCTTGAGGCACAAATTGGGAATAAATGGATATTTTTACCTAAGAACAAACACATACCTGTCATATGGCATTTGTGCTATCAAAGCCATGATGTCGCACCCCACAAAGGAGGGAACCGCGCTAGTCCCTTCCTCGATGTTTTGGCGTGCCACGCGTTGCCACGTCCTCCATCACCGCCGAGCCCCGACGATGTATATTGTGACACTTTTTCTTTCTCTGTTTCTCTAACGAGACATGGAGCCGTGTTTTCAAGATGGAATTGTTTCCTTATTTATAGATGTTGTAAGGTGGAGAATCTCGTGTGTTGTATGGGAACCCTTTATTGATGCCCTTCTGATTAACCCATATGCGATGAAGATGAAGGATTGTGCCTTCAGGTACTACTCGTCCAAATTTGAAGTGAATACATGCACCGAAAACACAAACTGCTGTGATGTACATTGATCAATGGTTTAGAAGATTTCAATGGATTACGTGTTACGATTTACATCATGACCATTGATATCTACTACATTGTTATAAGGCCCCTGAGGTTTTCCACTGTGAATAAATCCTTAAATGTAACGAGGAATAGAGAGCTATAATCGGTAATGGAATATGACGGTAACATTATATCCAATGACTACATTGGGACCTTACAATGAATATGTGTGAGCAAATGCATACCCTATTACCATGTGAAAATACCCACTCCCTCCCACATTTGGCAATTCCCTCTACCCATTCATCGCCATTTTTTCCCATAACATTCAATGAACTTCCCTTGTACTTTCCACTCTCTATATAATAAGTGAGAGTCATGAATTGGTTGAATTCTCCCTACGATGCAAGGGCATACAATCCCTGAGCTCTACCCATAAGCTTTGTTTTTGGATGTGGCTTTTCTGTAATAGGGTTGTCAATTACGTAGAACAGATCGAATATAGGAGTCCCCAATGAAAATTCATAGGCAAACCTCATGAGCCACTTGAGCAATGAGGCATTCTTTCCAATGACAATGTCATGCATATAGAATTCCAAATGGGTCACCTTCTCCTTTAAAATTGAATGCTCGCTATTCACATTCACAAATTTGGCCAACCAAAAACATACCGGTAATGTCACCATAACACCATTTCTCTCCATGGCGGACAACACAGAAAAAGAGGATGAATTGCAGTCTCATTAAAACCAACGATTCAAAATTGCTTTATAGAATGGGGAAGAGGCTTCCATCTTGGATACAACCGCCCCTTGTCAAGACGACATTGAGGATCTACAGAGCTCGGTGTCTTAGAGTCTAAACACATGAAGAACGTAATCGTGGAGATCAATTAATTCAATTGAGCGGAAACCTCCACCGTTAATGGGCCATGTTCATTACATTAGGTCAACATCAGGTTCAAAAGATTACTTAATATGCATAATTTTGCTTATACAATTGTTTGTCGAGAAATACATTGCACTAATACATGTAATTTTTATTAATAATTATAAAATTTAGTTCAACAACAAAATTTTGTTGAAAATGGTTTCATTGATTCTTTTTATTGTAAATAAATCAAGTCCATTTCAGAATACATGTGTTTCAATTAACCAACCCATTAGCGGACTAGTCGGGAATTGTCGTTTCCTCGACAATTGTTATTCTCTAAGCATTTTCATTTCCTTCTAAAATTTACTTTAAAAAGGCCAAAAACATCCGAGATCCACGTCAAATCTCATCTCTACTTTCAAATCATCTTCCGCGAAAACAAATATATTTCTTCCTCCCTCTTACAAATTTTTAAAATTAAAAGCTTGCTTGCAATTTTGGTAATTATCCTAGTCCAACATTACTCCCACAAATCTATGGATAGATTATCCCAACTCATGCTTTTGATTTCCGACCTATTTCAGAGTTTGTATTGAACCTTTACCATTTCACAATACCAAATGCTTTTATAATATATTTCCAGAATTTATAAAAAAATAAAATTAATAAGGAAAAATAAATAAAGGAATTATTAGCGACATTCAAAATCTCTCTTACAAGCATACTCACTAAACTTTACATAGAAATTAATATACGAATGATTTTTTGTAAGGAATTAATTATAATTAAATACGACATAATTTAGGGTATTTTGGGTGTGATAAAAATTGCAGGGAAAAAATAAATAAACATTCCTTGGAAAACGCGCCGATCATGCTGCAGATTTTAGATAAACACAGAAAAAAAATGGTGTATAATCACGTGTATTTTTTAGCTCATTTTCCCGTTAGCGACAATTGACAAACATTACCAGGCCTTATTTTCGGCGACCTCACCCCTCCTGTGGTTAAAACGACAGCTGTGATCAACGGTGATCGTTCGACGTCCATGTACGGGCTTCACCCGAGCCGTTGATATCTACTGTTTATTGTTCGACGGCCCCGTGGTTTCCCACTGTAAATAACAGAGAGCAAATATGAGAGCCGTTGGAAAGCAAAAGACACCCGAAAAAGACAGATGAGAGCCGTTTGAAAGAAAAGCACACCAGAAAAAGACAGATGAGAATAGTTGCATATGAGATCCGTTGTAGGTAGAGATGTATAAATAGCCCTGCCCTCCCCTGACCTTTCCCTGTATTCTTTTCATTTCATTTCATTTCATTCCATTGTTTTAATTGTTGTGTTGTGTGGCCACACTCGTGTGCTTGCGTAGTTCTATGTACTGTGCTTCTGTAGTTCTATGTACTTTGTACTGTGCTTATGTAATGTCTCTGTGTTTTTCTTTATCCTGTGTTTTGTGAATGGAATGAGATGGTAATACCTATGGCATTGCACTGGGACACAGAGGCAGAGTTTCCAGGAGGAGCGTTGCATTTGATTGCACAAGTTTAGAGGAGCCTTGTATTCCATTTCTCCAAGGCCGGGTAACCTACTGTTTACCTCTTTTTTTCATTTGCTTGAGATACAATGCATTCATTTCGTGTTCCTTTATTGCCCGATAAATTTTTAGTGTGTACTTATTTTCAGTATAGAATCGATTTAGTACAACCTGCAAATCGATTTAGTTAAACATCCCCTGTTCAAATTTTCTCTCTCTTAGTGAATAAATATGACAAAGATCAGAGGGTTTCAACGCAGCAACCAATTTTATTACTCATATACAGCAAGACATATGTTGGCTTCTACTCACAAAAAATTAAGTACCGCTTCAATTCTTTGGAACAGGTGAATTCCCACAGACCAAATAAAAGTGGTGGTATCAAGAAGATTTTCCCCAAATACATGAGATGCCTTCTTTAAATTAGTGGATTTCATTTTCCGTCTTCCTTTGTCCCATGTAACTTAGAATAGCCCGGGATTTCTATGTTGTTCTCCTCGACATTCTGCTTGCATTGTTTGTCTTTGAAGTCTTTTAAAGAATGCAGCCTTGGAGTCATTTTCAGGAACTTGGATTCAAGATTATTGAATGCATAATCTACCTTTACCTTCTGTAGAACAATGTGACTCAGATGTGAATGCATATTTGATCATTTGAATACTTCTGACCTCAACATTTAGCACTGCCTCTAGGGCAAAAGAGATTTTAAAAATAGATAATAGCTAGTTCTACACATTTATTTTCTAACTCTGTATTTAGGTTTGTGATGAGTTACACAAATTCATTTTCCGTCTTCCTTTGTTGCACAAATTAAACTAGTGTATTTCTTCCGTCTTCCTTTGTCCCATGTAACTTAGAATAGCCCGGGTTTTTTTAATACTTTTACCTCAAGGTTCAAGTATGTGCTTGGTCTTCGCAAATAGGAAATCCCCATCTATGACATTTATATAGAGTACATTCCTATTGTTGGAGACAACCAACATGATTTTTGTAAGATAGCTCAACCGCATTACTCAAGTGTGTTCTGACTTGTAACTCTCTCTTTAAAAGGTAGGGTTTTTCCTAAAACAATATGGTCTCATTTCTATTTAATGGGTATTGCATCCTTAGTCATCTATCCGTGAAGATACACAAGACACCAGAAAAGGGTTTCCCTATTTTAGATGTCCTGAACAGAACTGACAAGTCACAGTCGAGTCACAATTTTCTTACTCAACTTAATATTTTTAGTGTCTTTTACGAATCCTAACTGCCTCACTTCTCATACCCTGGCGACATCCCTATTATTAGGCAGAGTGGGTCTTGCTTGCAGGGCACAATGTAACTTCTAGGGTAGTTGTATTGAGTTGACTTCCCAACTTCATACATATAGAAGGGAAACCTGATTCCTAGTTATTTATCCCCATGTTAAAAATTACATAGGTGTTGATCTAATGTCTTGTCATAATAAGAGGTAAACAATGACCTCAGATATGTGTTTCCAATCTTGTAAATGCTGCCCAATTACAAATCAAACTTACATTCTAATGCTTCACAAAGACCCTATTTATTACAAATTTACACTTTTGTTCAAGACTGTAGCAATAAAAGTTCATATCTTGTAGAAGAATTGCGATATGCTGTGCCTTGTCAGTCTGCCCCTGTTTCATTGTTAGTAGTTACTAGAGTATTGGTTAAATTAAAAAAATGATGTCATAATCTGTGAGCAGCCAATAGGGCTTTAAAGTGCAGTAATCTCATAGTCGCCACTCACCACTATAAAATCCTATAGTGTATTTTCACAAATCATGTGAAAGATGAGATCAATTGGATAATAATGAATTTGGACACCTACCTCATCTTTCCTATTTAAACAAAACTAGAGAGTTCACTGTCTTAAGTGCCTATACACAGAGTTGCTTCAGCAGGCTAACTAACACTCAATGCAATAAAACATTGATAACCAACGAAATAGCTAGACTGATGGAATCTTTTGTCAGTCTACCACAACAGTCATGTAAATTATTATTCAACACATGTTAAACTTTTGAGGATTACACTAGGTTAGCTCAACCAGTTAAATTACTTTATTTTTTCATTGTTCTATCTCAGAGGTTACCGTGTAGATCATATTTGAGGAATGCTTGTCTTAGTTAAATGTCAGTTTCATTATTTGTAAGAGATTTTTATATTGGGTATTTTTGCCTATATCACATGCTATAGCCTATTATTGTTCCCTTGCAGATTATGTTTTAGGGGTTATAATGAAAAATAATTTTTGTTTTGCAAATAGATTTTATCTTTTTCGTAGAGTCTTGTCAATTCTTACGTCTTTCAAGTACATTTTCTATTGGATTTTGTATTGTTGGCTATTTAATATTAGTTACATTTTATTATGGCTGTTGGAATCTAATTCTTTAAACCACTCAAAACTAGTTAATGGAAGCCCGGGGTGATCTAGTTGCCACAACATTTCTGCAATAAAGACGGGTTTTCTATAGGACTGTTCATTGGTCCAAAAGATTAATAGTAACAGTTCTGTTTACAATTGAGCAGCCGCGCCTGGTGGGGTTGCTATCATCAGAACCCTTACAATATTTATGAAAATAAAATCCTCCTACACAGACTTCTATATTAGGCCTGCTAATAAACAAGCAAACAGAACATTAAGAGCCCAAAAAGTTATGCACTTGAGATGTGTAATTCTATATTAGGCCTGCTAATAAACAAGCAAACAGAACATTGAGGAGCTGATGGAGGTGTAATATTGCACATCTTGAATGCATAACTTTTCGAGCCTGAAAAGTTATGCATTCAAGATGTGTAACTTTATATCAGGCCTGCTAATAAACAAGCAAACAGAACATTAAGAGCCCAAAAGTTATGCATTCAAGATGTGTAATACTACACTTCCATCATCTTTGGCCTCCTCCAAAGCCTAGTCCTGTTCCTCCACTATTCATGACACTCTCCTCAAGTTTGCTTTCCAGTCGGGCCATTCCATCCAAGTGCAAATTTTATCTTGGAAAGCTGGCAGAGTATGAACCATGCCGTTGGAAATCTGCCCGCATTTGCAAGAGCATTATGAACCAATCCCTGAAAATGACCTTCCAGCTTGTCTTCTATGGTCCTAAATTCCTCAGTCATCCTAGCATCACGACTGTTTTTCAAGAATGGGATGGCCAAATTGACCATGTCACTATTTTGCAGCGCATTTCTGCAGTTGTGACTGTGAACTTCTCCTTCCTCACAGTCCATATCTTCTACTTCCTGATTCACCGGGTACACTATAAGTCCTGCAGGAGTGTACTCTGCAGAATTGTTGGTCAGCGGTCCCCATACCTGCTCTGTTTTCTCTCTCAAAATGACAACACCATAAACAATACAAAAAATATAGCTACCAAACAGAATAGCTCATCGTCACTTTGTACAGGTTCTGTATCGTTATTATCTGTGTAATAACAGTACGAGCCGCTTCTTGTAACTGTGAAGGGATTAAAGTGCCATTGCAAGGTACAAACGCAGTTGCTTCACATGCCAAGATCATCTCCTCTGTTTTTCATTATCAATCCATCATCATTTAATATGGTGTTATATGGGGGTTTAAATCTAAACCCCTGCTACCTATTGCTAAAGTCCATGCAATGTCACGCCACAGATAGAAAGGAGAAGTAAGCAGTGTATAGGCTGCTTCTCTGCAGCGGTTCCAGATGAAGAAGATTTAGGCTTTTCCTCTCCAACCAGCTGCTACAGCTCAGATTCAATCCTCAAATCCTCATCCTCAGATTCACAGGCTTGTTATTGTTATTGACTGAATTGTGTTGATGCTGAGGACTGTTGTGGTCTGTGGGACTCAATGAATCAATTTCAATATCAGAATTCTTATTCTTAAATACTGAAGTCACAGGACCAGCTTGTTGGAGATGATTCTCCTTTGCATCCCCTGATACAAATCCAGGTATTTCTCAGCACAACCAAAAAAGACAAAAATTGCAACTTGGGGGTTTTGGAATACTCATATCTATTGCCTAACAAACCACAGAGATCCCTGAAGAATTCCATTGCTCTATAATAGCCAGAGCTAGCCTTGTAGGAGAAGTACGGTTGAAGTTTTATTTTAATGAAATGGCAATAACAACTACCCAGATAGGCCAGGAGGTAGAATCTAAATCAACACTCTTCCAACCAATTGGGCGATTCAATACTCAAATCTAAAATCTATAGGCAGTCAAAAGAGCTGCTAATCCGGGGGCCCTAAAAAATACTACTACTGCCAAATTGGCCGAAATTTCACTTTGAAAAACTCATACTGGGTCAGCAGCCTGCAGCCACAGTTGAAGATGTTCTTGACCATTTGGGAGGTTGGAATGAGGGTGAAATGGAGATTTCTAGAATATTTCGTCTGCAATTTTCCTCGAGCAGATATTCCCCTGGAAGTGTTGTTACATATTGCAAAGCATTTGTTCATGGACTTGGCGCGGATCATTAAGAGACTTGTCTTGTAAATGCTGTACCTCCCAAAACATTGATTGCTGTAAATGTGTGTACTTTGTCTTCTCCGATATTCTTATAAAAATCTTAACGAATTGCTTCTTATGGCAACCATTTTATCGAGAGATATTATTGTTTGCTGCTTGTCACAATTACCGCATTTGTTAGCTAAACACCGGATGGAATGGGCTGAAGAGTTGGAGGAAGAGAAGATAAAAATGACCATTGAAATAGGTAACAGCTAAGCTCAACGGAGTGACGGCTGACAATTCTGATAAAGGGACTCCACGTGATATTAAGAGCCATTCCACGTGAGCCTCTTCACACAAAATTCTGCTGTATTGAACCATGCGATCCAGTTTCTTCTTAACAATGAAATCAAAGCTACCGTAACTTTGATTTATTAGGTATATTATACATATTAAATGATGAATTGCAACTAGGTTGAGCATAATTATTAAGTGATGTGAATTGCAACTAGGTTGAGCAGAATTCTTACAAAAGACTCTTACACTAACTATTGCACCCAAGTGGTGGAGTGGAGATGGCGTCTGAGGGAGACATTGAAAAATTAAAGTTGGAGGAATCAAGGTGAAACATTGCATGAGGAAGAGTTGGTGATGAGGAGGCAGAATGGGGAAATTGTTGGAGGCATATGGACCATGTGTAATTTTTTCCGAAGTGACAAAAGAAAACTTGGGGTTAGAATACAAATCCTTAACAAGGCAATGTACCACTGAGAATTCTTGTTGCTCTAAAATACAAACGTCAACAATTTTTTTTAATGAAATGTCAACCCCAGATGTTTTGTGGATAGTAGAGAGCTAAAACCACACCATTTTCCAAGGAGGGTGGACCATGTGTAATTTAGGAAGTGGAGATGGAGATGGCGATAGGGAGACATTGAAAAAATTAAAGTTGGAGGAATCAAGGTGAAACATTGCACGAGGAAGAGTTGGTGATGAAGAAGGGGATTGAGGGAGGAGAATTTCAGGGGTGGGGAAATTGTTGGAGGGCATATGGACCATGTGTAATTTTTTCCGAAGTGTTTGAAGGAGAAAAGGGTGCATCATCCTTAAGGCAATGTATTTTGGAGAAGTAAGCTCTTGTTGTTCAATACTCATAATGTCAACAATTACTTTTGCAATGTCAACCCTTGTGTTTTGTGGATAGTTAGAGCCCACACCATTTTGAGGGAATTCACATGTGTAAAAACACCGGATGTGTATGGGCTGGAGGAGAATAGGGATATGTTGAAATAGGAGCATCCTTAAGCTCAATGTATCAGCTGACAATTCAAGTCCAAGTTGTTGAATTTGATCATCACAAAAACATATTCAACCATGCCATACTTTTGCAATGAAATCATATATTTGCAACTTCGATTTATTGGATTAATCATGAGCCCAACCATTTTGAGCAAATTATTAGGTATGTGCATAAACATTTTAGGAGAATAATATCTTACAATTGATATTCGCATCGACATCCCATGTCAAATCAATGTAGTTGTTGAATTTGATAACCACAAAACATAGCTGGTCGTGGTTTTTTGTGCCAGTGTTATAGACGATATATTTAACTTGGTCGATTGCACCATTAACAAGCCCAACCTCTACAAACACGCTGATAGTGAGCATAACCACCTTTTGGCCCTTACAAAGAATAAGTTTGGCCTACAATTGATATTCATCCGAGTTGGATGGGGTACTTCCTCTTGTATGTTTTGCATTGAAACATGCAATAGGAACATTCAATGACTTCAACATTTCTTCCTTGTATAGGTCGAGGAAACCGTTTGTTGTAAACAAATGCGGTGAGGAATGAAAAACAAATCTTTCTTCTAGAGGCAAAAATCTAAAACTTAGAATTAACATTCCATAGCCTCCTCCATTTAAGGAAAACAAAGAGATGTGAAAGCGTTTGAAATTTCTTCCTCCACATTTCCAAAACATGTAAACTTTATGCATATATTGAACCTGCCTTCTCTTTAAAGGCTTCATACATCTATTGCATTCTTCCCTTTTCATTGGTCTTTATCAAACCCGACATACCTTCAACAACTTATATGCAATTCCTAGTAAATAGAAGAAAGTTATACATTTTGTAGTTACTTACAAAAATAAAGTGGATAGGGTCTTAAATAAAATACTAACTTCATAATTATACTAAATGGGGGAATAAAGCTTTCTCTATATCAAAATGTTAAGATGACTTTTACGTCGTTCAATTTAAATAGTTTCCTATAAGATGGTAGGCTAAGGAACCTTATTCTACATGTTGTCTATTATACCATCTGTATTAGTAGAGGAATGTTTATAATAATACCTTGGACAACCTTGTTTTAGATGCTCCATTTGGAGCCAATCAAAATTATTTAAGACTGATTCTCATTTTAATAGTTTCCAATAAGATGGTAGGCTAAGGAACCTTATTCTACATGTTGTCTATTATACCATGCTGTATTAGTAGAGGAATGTTTATAATAATACCTTGACAACCTTGTTTTAGATGCTCCATTTGGAGCCAATCAAAATTATTTAAGACTGATTCTCATTTTAATAGTTTCCAATAAGATGGTAGGCTAAGGAACCTTATTCTACATGTTGTCTATTATACCATGCTGTATTAGTAGAGGAATGTTTATAATAATACCTTGGACAACCTTGTTTTAGATGCTCCATTTGGAGCCAATCAAAATTATTTAAGACTTATTCTGATTTCATTCCAAAGTACATGATGCTTGAAGGGGATCACTTCTCTTTCACAATCTTTTGGTTTGAGCCTTTGACTTGACATATTATTCTTATAGGAAATTATATTTTGATACTTGTAATATTCACATAAACTTAACTAGACACATCCTTCACATAAATTTCATGCTTTGTGGCCTAGACACATCAATAATTATGGTGGAGGGTAGGGCAATGAGATTGAGTGTGCGGAGCTTACTGAGTATCATCGTAGAAGGCTCTGGAAAATGTGTCCATTGTCTCTATGAAGATTGTGGAGAGGGTTTTGAGGGTATAACAAACAAAGGCTTGTTGCTGCATAGGCACGCACAACTGAGGTTGAGGCAGCCTCCTTGAGATCTATGGTGTGAATTTGCTCCACTAAGTAAAAGACATAATCTTGTGGAAGGTTGTGAGAGTTTTGAGGGTATAACAAATTGAGAGGCTTGTTGCTGCGTAGCCGTGCATGACTGAGGTTGACGCAGCCTCCTCGAGATTTATGGTGTGAATTCGCTCCACTAAGTAAAAGACATAATCTTTTGGAAGGTTGTGAGAGTTTTGAGGGTATAAAAATTGAGAGGCTTGTTCAAGTGGCCTTGAGCTTTGAGGAGGTATAAGTAAAAGGCATAATCTTGTGATCGAGGTTGAGGATATATACCTCCTTGAGATTTATGGTGTGAATTCGCTCCACTAAGTAAAAGGCATAATCTTGTGGAAGGTTGTGAGAGTTTTGAGGGTATAACAAATTGAGAGGCTTCTTGCTGTGTAGGCGTGTGTGATTGAGGTTGAGGCAGCCTCAAGATCTATGGCATGAATTCACTCCACTAAGTAAAAGGCATAATCCTAAGGAAGGTTGAGAGAGTTAGTGGCAATATGTTTCAAAAATTCAATTTGCAAGTGGGCCTTGAGCTCGGAAAGAGGTATACTTGTCACGATGATGATATATGTTAGCAATTGAGGGTTTAGAGAAAAACCCTAGGAATACCTATGGTGCTGAAAATTAGATTTAGGAATCCAAACCCCCAAGGTTGAGGAATGAAGCCATAGGTTAGCACGATCGATAGATAAAGTGCGTTCACCAAAATATAGATATAGGGGTGGGGCGCATAAATATCCAATCTTGGGGTGATGATTAAATCCATCCTTATTCCATCTCGGCTATTCTCTACTCCATCTAGAGAAAGGTTATAGAACCGGTCATTTATCATACAATCAAGTGGTTCCTCACCCCTTTTCTCAATCAATCAAGTGCCCCATATATAGAGAGGGAAATCGAATAATCACCCCTTTATCGATAATCTAATTGAGTTCCCTCCACCCCATATATAGATAAGGGGCCCTCGATTGACCCCCTATATATTTTATTTTTGTGGGGCGCATAAATATCTAATCTTGATGCGATGTTTGAATCCATCTTTATTCCATCTCGACTATTCTCTAATCCATCCCAAAGATAGTCAGTGATACAACCAATCATTTGTCATATAATCAAGTGGTTCTTCTCCTTCTTCTCAATCAATCAAGTACCCATATATAGAGAGTGAAATCGAATAATCACCCCTTAATCGATAATCTAATTGAGTTCCCTCCACCCCATACATAGATAAGGGGCCCTCGATTGAGTCCCCCCATATATCTTATTTTTTTGGGGCACATAAATATCTAATCTTGATGCGATGTTTGAATCCATCTTTATTCTATCTCGACTATTCTCTAATCCATCCCAAAGATAGCAAAGTGATACAATCAAATCATTTGTCATATAATCAAGTGGTTCCTCACCCTTCTTCTCAATCAATCAAGTACCCCACATATAGAGAGTGAAATCGAATAATCACCCCTAAATCAATAAACCGATTGAGTGCCCTCCACCCCATATATAGATAACGGGCCCTCGATTGAACCCCCTATATATATATATATATATATATTTTGTGGGGCACATAAATATATAATCTTGATGCGATGGTTGAATCCATATTTATTCCATCTCGACTATTCTCTACTCCATCCCAAAGATAGTCAGTGATACAACCAGTCATCCGTCATACAATCAGGTGGTTCCTCACCCCTCTTCTAAATCAATCAAGTGCCCCATATATAGAGGGAAACCGAATAATCACCCCTAAATCCATAAATTGATTTAGTACCCTCCCCCATATATATAGATAATGGGCTCTCGATCGATCCCTCTCTATATATCTTATTTATATTGCAATCATGAGGTTCACTAAAAGATATAGATAGGTTGTGCTACCCATTTATATATACCTCTAGAAAAAAGCAAAAGCATAAATGCTATAAGAGATTATAGATAGGGGGTCCCTCCCCCTATGATTATATAGTGATAGTAATAGTAATAGTAGGGGCAGGGCCTATATGTATATAACATCTCAATAGCCTCATCCCACTCCCATATAGATAAGGCCCCAACCTCCGAGGAGAGATGGCCACCAACCCCATCTATACGCCCATCTATTAGATTTATCCATCTATACCCCCATATAGATAGGTAGATAGGGGGATCTTCCTCTGTCAAGCCATATTTAGAGTCAAGAGGGGAGAGGGATATGTCCTTGACTATGACTATATAGATGAGATCTATGTAAATGCACCATATATAGATAGGGGGACTGGGGGACTGAGGGTTGTGAAGGTTGAGTGCACAACTTTCTCTTTTCCTCCGTATCTATCTATATGGTCACCTTTGTCAATCAAGCCATATATAGAGTAGAGAGGGCCCTCTATATGTATGGGATAAGGGCTCGACTACGACTATGTAGATGAGATCCACGTAAACACACCATATATAGATAGGGGGACTGGGGGACCCGAGGGTTGTGAAGGTTGAGTGCACAACTTTCTCTTCTCCTTCGATATATATCTATGGTTACCTTTGTCAATCAAGTCGTATATAGAGTAGAGAGGGCCCTCTATACGTATGTGATAAGGGCTCGACTACGACTATATAGATGAGATTCATGTAAACACACCATATATAGATAGGGGACTGCAGGACCTGAGGGTTGTGAAGGTTGAGTGCACAACTTTCTCTACGACTACGATTACGACTATATAGATGAGATCCACGTAAACACACCATATATAGATAGGGCCCGGAGGACCCGAGGGTTTGAAGATTAAGTGTGCAAAATTCTCTTCTCCTCCCATATATATGTAGATGGTCATCTTCGTCAATCGAGTTGTATATAGAGTAGTGAGGGCCCTCTATATGTATGGGATAAGGGCTTGACTATGACTATATAGATGGGATCCACGTAAATGTGCCATATATAGAAAGGGGACTTGAGGGTTGTGAAGGTTGAGTGTGCACAAACTTTCTCTCTCCTCCCATATATATCTATATGAGTCACTTTGTCAATCACACCATATATAGATAGGGGCCTCGAAGGACCCGAGGGTTGTGAAGATTAAGTGCACAACATTCTCTTCTCCTCCCATATATATATATGTATATGGTCATCTTCACAATCGATTTTGTATATAGAGAAGTGAGGGCCCTCTATATATATGTATGGGATAAGGGCTTGACTATGACTATATAGATGGGATCCACGTAAACGTGCCATATATAGAAAGGGGGACTTGAGGGTTGTGAAGGTTGAGTGTGCACAACTTTCTCTTCTTCTCCCATATATATCTATATGGTCACCTTTGTCAATCGAGCCGTATATAGAGTAGAGAGGGCTCAACTACAACTATATAGATGAGATGCTTGTAAATGCACCATATATAGATAGGGGAACATGAGGGTTAGATATATGGTCAACTTCGTTGGTGGAGCCATATATAGAGTAGAGAGGGGAGAGGGGGCCGATTACAAATAGATGAGATCCATGTAAGCCCACCATATATAGATAGGGGGACCCAAGGGGAGGGTTGCAAAGGTTGAGTGCACAACTTTCTCTTCTCATCCATTATATATTTATATGGTTAACTCATTCTCCTCAAGCTAAGATTCAACCCTATATATGGTATGGGGTCAAGAGGTGCTTGAACCTATATGGATGCAAAGGAGCTATTCGTGCGGGCGGGTAGAGATTTGGATGCAGAGATGAACTCCCAATGGTTAATCTACCCTCCTGCGAGAGAAATTTTTCTCAGATCAAGCCCTCTCCTTTTTCTACCGCTTTTCCATCCTCTCGATCGTGTACTCATCCATCCCAGGATTCCCTATACCCCTATAACAATAATGGGGGCTCGGCCATATCTATATACAGGGTGCCCCGTATTCCATATTTATATAGGGAGACCCCACCTCAATTGATAGAGATGGTGTACATAGGGCTAGAACCAACTATCCATTCCACTTCACCCCTATATATGGATAGAATGTTCAAAACGTGATGATTGAGATGGGAATGATATCTATTCCATATATGTAATACAATGCTCCCCGAATAAATATATAGTTATGTTATAGTTGAAAGTCCACCCTCGGGTCCCTCTCTACTCTAGCACTCGAAAGCCTCCATAATATAGATAGGGCCAACTATATACGTATATATATTTCCTCCCCCCGAACCATGTAGGGGTGGGTAGATTTGTATATGTAAGTATATAGGGGGGAGGGTGAAGGTTGAGTATCCCATATCTATATACTAGGACCATGGGGGTGACTTAGTCTATGCCCTATCTATACTTTATATTGGGGATATGGGCCGAGTACAACTACATAGATGAGGTCCATGTAAGAACACCATATATAGATAGGGGACCCAAGGGGAGGGTTATGAAGGTTTAGTGCACAACTTTCTCTTCTCCTCTATATATTAAAATGGTCAACCCATTCTCCTCAAGCTAAGATTCAACCCTATATATGGTATGGGGTGAGGAGGTGCTTGAGTCTATGTGGATGTAGAGGAGCTATTCATGTAGTCACATTGGTTGGATGCATAGATGAACTCCAAGGGCTAATCGCCCTCTTGGCGAGAACCAAATTTTTCTCCAGGTAAAGGCCCTCTCATTTTTCTACCACTTTGCCCTCCTCTCGATCAAGTACTCACCCATCCACTAGGCTTCCTATACTTGTATACCAATATTGGGGGGTTAGCCATATCTATATATAGGGTGCCCCGTATTCCATATTTATATAAGGAGGCCCCCTCAATTGATAGAGATGGTGTACATAGGGCTAAAACCAACTATCCATTCCACTTCACCCCTACATATGGATAGAATGTTGCAATAGAGATTGAGATGGGAATGATATCTATTCCATATATGTAATACAATGCTCCCGAACAAATATATAGTTATGTTATAGTGACAGCCCACCCTCGGGCACCCTCTCTATTTTAAGCACTCGAAAGACGCCATAATATAGATAGGGCCAACTATATACTATATATATCAAGTTCCTCCCCGAACCAATCCTATATATATGTGCCTTATCTATGTAGGGATGGGTGAGCCATATCCCATATCTATATAAAAAGACAGGGGTGACTCGGTCCCATATCTATACTTTATATTGGGGGGGACTCAAAGGGGCACCCCCATATAGATTTTAGATAGGAGCCAACTAAAAAAGTCGAGGAGCCTTATTTATTGTGACTATATCTCTACATGCCCCTATATCTATATGGGGAGAGCACTTGATTGCCTATATATCTTCTATATGGATCTATTTATATGGGGTTTAATCTATCTATAGAATTCTAAACAAATCAACAATGGATCTATTTAACTATCTAAAGTCAAATCAGCAATTGTTAACTCTAGCTATATATAAATAACTAGCATGACATTTGCCTATAGGAATGATTGGTGCTTCCCCTCTCCTTCATTGGTGCAGGGTTGAGGACATGGACCTTGGTATGACCCATGGATTGGCCCTTCTATCCAATATGGGGGCTAACTGGATATAGATAGGCAAAACGTTAGATCATGTATTATGAGGAGCCCCCTCTATATCCTGCCTTATCTTCTCTATGGGTCCCCCTGAACCCCATCTATATAGATATGCAATAGGGCATAAATGACTTTAACCTTAAGTTGACATGAGGTTTTCCCTTAGTTCATAATTCTCTCTCGCCCTATATAGCCAATGATGCCTCCAGATAATAGAATAGTAATAATCTTCTCCTCCCCAGAGAGATATATTCTCCAGAGCCAAGTATAAGATATATAAAGTCTAGTCCAGTTTAGTAGTGTGCCTTCTCCCTTTCAATGCCTCTTGTTGGTATAATGTCAAGAAGAGCAATGACCTAGATATATGAGAGATATAAACATCATTGTCTATAGTTGAGTCAACAACCTCTAACTCTATTTATATATAGATAACTAGCATTACATATGCCTAGAGGATTAGTTGGTCCTTCCTGTTTCCTTCAATGGTGTATGCCCCCTAGATAGGCCCTTTTATCCAATATGGGGGCTAACCTAGATATATGGGATATAAGCATCACTATCTATAGTCGAGTCGGCAACCCCTAACTCTAGTTATATATAGATAACTAGCATTACATATGCCTAGAGGATTAGTTGGTCCTCTTGTTTCCTTCAATGGTGAAGGGTTGAGGACATGAACTTTGGTATGCCCTAGATACACCCTTTTATCCAATATGGGGCTAACCTAGATATATGGAATATAAGCATCACTATCTATAAATCGAGTCAGTTGCAACCCCTAACTCTAGTTATATATAGATAACTAGCATGACAATAGTTGGCGATTCCGTCTCCTTCAATTTAGTGCGGGGTTGAGGACATGGACCTTGGTATGCCCCATGGATTGGCCCTTCTATCCAATATGGGGCTAACTTCTGGATATAGATAGGGAAAACGATAGATCATGTGTCACACATGCCCCAATGATGATACAAAGGTCGTCGCCTCGCAAGGACTTCGGGATTCGGAGAAGCTCGCGAAGTATATGTTAGCATCCCAAATGCTTTATCCAAGTTCCTTGTGCTTTGTTTTATCCCTTGCCCCCTTTTTCTTGGCTTTTTGACCTTCAATAACAAAAATCCCGCCGCAGTGGTGGCGATCTGCAACCGCCACCCGCCGAGGGCGGCGGTCATTCACGCGTTCTCCAACATGTTCCTTTGATCGCAACTTGCGTGAATTTTCAACATTTACCAGCTTTTCTCAACCACCTTAGCTTGTATTTATGTTTTTGGTTCCCTGTAATAGTGTTTCTCCATTGTTTAATGGTAAAAGAGTTCCATTCCAAGTTACCCTTTGGTGAATGGGAATTCTATAAATAGCTGGTTTGTTTTCAAACAATGGCCCCTCACCTTCTCAATTCTATTGTTTAGTCTTTCAGTTTCTTGTTTAGAATTCATTTGGTTTCATGTTTTGCATCCATGCTAGTTTTCTTCTGCTATTTAGAGGCCACGTGATCTTCTTGTTTTAGTTTCATTGTTGTTTCATACAATCAGTTAGAGTAAGGTAGTTTCATTTCAGTTTGGAATCCATTAGAGTTGCAGGTTGTGTTCTTCACAGGAAGTAGTGTCTAGAATCTCTCGGTACACTTGTGTTATATTCCCACAATAGATCCTGCTAGGAATTGCATAAGCCAAGCTCTGTCACTTGCGTTATCCCTCTCCTACTCGCATTGTATTCGGTCTATATCCAAAGCTGCCATTGTTCGAACACCTTCTTCTGTTGATGCTAGCATATACACACTTTTCTGGATTCACGTGAACACAAAGGAACGAGGAGATCACAGTGAGGGGACAAAATCACATACGATGGATTCGCCATTGTCCCGCAAATGCCGGGTTTGAGTTGTCAAAAGTTCTAGTTAAAACATATCAAATAGAGTAGTGAATTATTTCATTTCGATTAAAGTCACTTTCAATATTGCCGGGAAGCTGTGGGGATTGATAGTTTCTGAGAAACTATGATTCATTCCTCACTTCTGAGGTAGGATCAAGAGTCTTTCAATTTAAGTTAATCAGTTATCTAGCTATTTAGGTTAAAATCACAATCGCATTGTGCAAGTAGCTATACCAAAGCTACCTTGCTTGTTTTAATTTTGTTATTAGATTAATTGTCATTTTCTCGAATATCTTAAATAGTTCTTTTAATTTCGTTAAATATTCTATAAAAATACAAAAATGAGGAATATATATGTATGTGTAAATATATCTTGCATAATCAGTTTACTTCGCTTTAGTTAGAATTGTATCGTCTTTTGCATGACAATCACCGGACCTAGAGAGCCCAGGGAATACGTTTTTGAGCCAATCGTGCCTCAACCAAATCTTTCCACATCACTAGCCAACATACAAAGCAAAATCTCGAATTCAGGTCTTCCGAACAACATTAGACCTACAAGAAGTTAGCACACGTTGAGAGGATTAAACATAGAAGATGACAAAGCACACACGTTTTGGTCAAATCAGCCAAATTATAGACTGCCTTGATAGATATCCGTATGACTGTAGAAGGACTTGAAAGAGAGCAAACATTCGGTTGCGACCCACTAGTCCCACAGCCTGATGCGGGAGATATCCTCATTGACATAGACACTAGCTTACAAATTCAAGTTGCTAGAACACCTGTAAGGTATTTTGAGAAAATTACGCAACTCCTAGTTTTGAACATAGAGGCTGAAAAGGCATACGACTACTGGATACTCGGAATTAGGGATTGACTCTTCATATGACCATAGGAGGTCCACAACAACCACGAACTTATGGTTGTGATCCACAGGTCCCACAACCCAACGGGCCTACAAATCAATCCGACGTTGATGCTGGTTTGCGAACATTAGTATTTAGGTCCTCTCCACTCCCACCAGACATTATCGCACAACTCTCATTATTAAACATAGCAGCCAATCAAGCTAAGGATTTCTGGACTAAACCAGAGAATCATCCATAAAACCCCAGAGAATCCACTACACATTTTACCACCATTTTCATGACCTTGTCAGGAAATATATACGAAGCACCCACAGGTCAGTTTCCACGTATTCAGAACCTATAGATAGGATCTCGGTTGAGCTCGATATTGATTGGAGCCTTTGAGCAAGCTATCCTCGCCAAACGATCCATCACACCTATTCAAGTTAGGAGGGCCTTCTTTGCCTTAGATTCGTAGATCCCATTATTGCATGTTGAAGACATAAGATTACCCAACTAGTCTGTCTGTAGCCCGTATATTCCATCCCCACCGGCTGTCTCGGCACGACCTCGGGAGGTCGGGTGCGAGGAAGAGTTACTTGTAGATTCTCATGCTCGCATGTCACTTTTCCATCGTACAAAATTGGTGAACCCGACGTGAACAAGTACACAATCTTCTGATTCAGAGTCAGATTTCTACTTGTTCTTCCAATTAATATACTTTTCATCTTTTCCACCCTTTTAGCCTTCACATCAGCTTCACCAACAAAATTGGTGAACCCGACGTGAAAGGAACAACTGCTTCACTTTCACATTTTCATTTTCGTTCAAGTGTTCCACTTTCTTTCTTCCACCTTCGCTTCTTCCCATTATTCTGCGGGTATTTATATACCCCCGAATATGTCGGGATATGACGCATATGGCAGACCTCTCCTAGGTCTCGAAGCATACTACGATCAATTAAATAGACAACCGTCACCCTTGCTTTCAGCATGGGGTGACAATTATTCAGCTAACCAATTGTCAACACAAACTCCACCTCAAAGGACTAGATTTAGTTCTTCTTTCCAAATAGAGGAGTTGGATCAGCTCACTCAAATGCAACAACCAAAGCCTTCAGGTTCAAACAACATGACACTCACTGGAGAATCCGGGTCATCTCCTCGAATGTTACTCAGACCACAAATCAGTAGACAGTTAGATCCATATCTATTTCTAGATGAGGAATATTTAGCACGTTATGCTAGGAGTGAACAACACTCTCAAATTATGTACCCACCTATAGGAGGTTTGCAAACACAACCCGAGGTCTCGTTCCAAGAAAACACCCCCATCCCTCCACCTATGGGAAATGCCCTCAGTGAAGCTTGGCAGGGTAATGATCAATTCATAGCAGGGTACCACGTGCCTATATAACCTCAAGGTATACAACAACTGCTACTAAGGCAAAATACTGCGTCTTCACCAATAGAGGTCATCTCAGCCTTAGTTGAAAAGGTCAGAGGGTTAGAACTTGCTCAAGCAAATCAAAATCCATAGTTCATGCAAGCAGGAACTTCCAATCCTCCACATCATCCCGGCCAAGTAGACCTCCTCACAGGAACAGGCACGTTGGGCATGCCTCCTCAATATTCACAGCAAACGCCAACTAGAACCACGTTTTCAAACGCCGCTCTAGCTGAAAATATGATACCTCCCGGCTTAGCACCAAACAACCTATACCAGAGCAATGCTCCTCCATACTTAAACATGTATTCAAAATCACCACAGGGAGACATGTTCTCTACTCCCGGCATGTTCGCTCAACCATAGGGATTTCCTTATGTCCCTGCAAATGCATATGCTATGTCGTATCAACAACCTGTTCCGCCTCCACCCCCTCAATAGGCACCATCAATGGTTGAAACCTATGTGATAGGGACTTAGTCAGAATACTTGAAAGAACCCCTAGATTTCACTATACGAAGCGTCATGCTTCCAAGACCTCTTCCCGATTTACCCAAGTACAAAGGGGAGGGAGATCCGAATGCACATATCAAGGCCTATGCCATAGCCATTCAAGAGCTGCTCCCTTGGGATGGGGTTGTTGCTAAAATATTCCCCAAAACTTTAGAGGGTATTGCCCTCGATTGGTACTACAGAATGCACCAAGCCTCCATACATTCATTTAAACAACTCGTGTCAGAATTCATCAAGGATTTTGACATGAACAAGTTGTTGAGAACAGGGATCAGGGAATTCTTGCATATTAAGCAAGAACACAATGAATCTATTGCTCATTTCATCCAAAGATGGCGTATAGTCCTCTATTCTTCAGCGAGTGCTCCAAACATGGATCAGATGGAACTATGCAATTTATTCCTTCATTCTCTTAGCAGAGAGATAAAGGAAGAAGTCCAGAAGTTCCCATTAAGAACTTATGATGAAGTGCTCAAGAGTGCTCTCCGAATAGATCAAGCTGCAATAGATAATGGTCGTAAGACGTATGGAACAAACGGGAGATTAATCATCCCCAATCAAAACACTATGACTTATCCTAATACAAGTAAATGCCAATTAAATACCTAAAATCCTTAACAAAAATCGCGGATTAAGAATAGATGGAGTTATTGACCAAGCTTAAAAGAGCAAATGTTGTAAACATTCCACCACCGATTAACAATCAACGAAATAACAACTTTACTCCGACAATCAACGCGGTGGATTTTAATCGTCCACCACCACAACAACAACGGAAAATCCGGACACATGGTCCAAGTCAAAATTCAATGAATATCAAAACCAAAACCAAAGGCAACAAACTCAAAACTTTAATCCTAATACTCAATAGTTTATTCAAAGTTTTGGACCACAACACGTTCCAAACCAACAACCTAGAGCTATAATCCCAACTCGTATTGTGGTTTCCACAAAATTCGAGGCCATGACACTAGGACTTGCCGTGATTACAATAATTTCATGCAACGTTTGCCAGAAGAACAAAGACAACTCTTCATAGACATGTTCTTAATAGATTCTGTGACACCCACGCCAAACACTTTCACGGGAGCAGCGGTCTCCCTCAAAATGCACCCTCGAGATCTTTAATGATCCAATCCCAAATCACAATAACATCAATAAATTAAATCCAAATGGGACGAACAAGGGTGTAATGGTAGGAAATAACGATCATGAAGCCTCAACTTCACTAAATCCACTCATCGCACCTCAACTAGGAACTCAACCACAAACCAAGATAGTTGGTCTAGTGGAGTTAGAGATCGAGCTGCACGTAGAAGCCATAACAAGAACACGAGAATATTCTTCTCACCAAATCCAAGTTATCCACTAGAACCAGATAACATTCAACAAACATTAATGAAATCCATAGGTGCTTATGATCTAATTAATGACTTAACAAAGACCTTCTCTCACATCTCCTTTTTGGATTTGTTGAAAAACTCTCTCCCGCCCATAGGGCTTCTCTTTTAGAAGCATTAGGTCTTGGTCACTTAATTAACATCACTCCACCTCCCGAAACACAGGTAAACAATATAGACTTTGATATCCACCCTCGGGGCAGCCCGATAGGGATACTCGAGTTTATATTTGATGTAAACAAAATGCCAACAGATGCTGAAATTGCACGTAGAGGTGATCCAACCTTACATTTACAAGTGTGGGTTTACAATAATTACGTTAAACATGCAATGGTTGACGATGGGGTAGCAATTAATATAGTCCCCTTCTCTTTTCTTCAAACGCTAGGATATGGAGAAACAAACTGTTCCACGACATGAAATACGCTAAGAGGTTATAATAGCCTCAATGCTACTTCAATTGAGACTATAATACTACCAAAGTCACCTTAGAACCCAAGACGATTCTCACCGAGTTTTATATCATAGATCGGGAAACCAACTATAATATGATCCTCGGTCGACCATGGATACATTGCATGAAGGCAATCCCTTCTACGTTATTTCAGGAAATAAGATTCTTGCACCTAGAAAAGATATTCGTAGCAAAAGGTGACCCAAAACCATTCGATATACACCTAATGGACCTGAAGAAAAGGCTAGGTGTTCACTCGAGTTTGAACTCCCAACAAACCAACTTAACAAACCAATCGACTCAAAACTAGAAGAAAATTTGATACCTACAACAGAACTAGAAATTACGAACCTAGTCAAGGGCATCCCAACGCTAAAAAATGAGGCTAACGTTGTAGAAATGGGGTCTCTAGGGACTACAAGTAAAAATTGTTGAATTACTGGAGCAAGATCTACCAATTCTCCTACCATTTGATTCCATGGGTATGGGATGCACCTTAGGAGTTGGTTCCCTTCCAGCAGAGGAAGTTTGCATGGTAGAAGTAACCGAAGAAGAAGAAATAGACGTAACAAATGTCCCAACATCCATTTTTCCTAGTAAATATTGGACTCTCCACTTTGATGGAGCTAGATGTCGTTATGGAACCGGGCAGGTGTGATCTTCACTTCGCCTAAGGGAAGGATTCTACCTTTTGCCTTTAAGTTAAACTTTGAATGTACAAACAACGGGCTGAATATGAAGCTCTCCTCCTTGGCCTCATCATAGCCAAAAGGATCGGTGTCGATAACGTTAGAGTATTAGGAGACTCACAGCTAGTCATGGCAAACCAAGTCTCTGAAGTATATGAGACTAGAGCTGAGCACTTACAACTCTATAAAACAGCAGTATTAGATCTAAGCAAAGAATTCAACTTCATATCTATTGAAGCAATCCCACGAGAACAAAACCTTCTCGCAGATTCAATAGCAACCTCAGCTTCACGTTTCACTCCAAGCAGTGAATTGGAAGATACACGTTTCATGGTATCACTTCGTACTGAACCATTGGTGAAGAAAATATCAACAAACCCTCTTCTAACACATATAGCTGAGAAAGAATCTTCTATCTTAGATCATATTGACAGTGATAGAGTCACTCTTGACTACCTAAACGCCTATGCAGAGCTACACCTCACACATCACGTAGTAGATTTTTCCTTAATCCCACACTCGTCTTCCTACTTTGGAAATCCATGGCAGAGCCCCCGCAATTTTTTTTTGATATTTACAAGATAGAGAATGGAGATGATTTGAAACTACCTCCAGCCCCGCCTGAATTTTAAGAAGGTAACGCTTCTTTAATCGAAGGAACGATTGATATAAATATTGGAATGGAGGAAGAACCAAAGATCTTGAAACTAGGATCTTCGCTAACTCCGAAGAAATAGAAATACACACTCAAATTCTCAAAGAACATCAAAAGGCTTTCACATTTAATTATAAAGAAATGACAGGAATTGCACCGCACATCACAGTACATAATCTTGTCACCAAACCAGATGCAAAGCCAATTAAACAAAAATCAAGACCAATGAAACCAAAAGTAGCTCTCATGGTAAAAGAAGAGGTGATGAAGCTTCTCCAAGTAGGATTCATCAAACCAGTCGATTATTCACAATGGGTATCTAATATCGTCCCCATTCTCAAGAAGAATGGGAAAATACGCATTTGCATAGACTTCCGAGACATTAATAAAGCTTGCCCCAAGGACAATTTCCCATTACCATCCATTGATGTCATCGTTGACGCAACAGCTGGATTTGAGCTTTTGTCTCTCATGGATGGATTCTCGGGATATAATCAAATCAAAATATCTAAACAAGACCAGAGCCAAAACCACATTTATAACTCCTTGGGAACTTATTGCTACTATTTGTTATGCCATTCGGTCTCAAAAATGTTGGGCGCTACGTATCGGGGAAATGACATATATTTTCTACGATCTTATCCATAAAATTATGGAATCCTATGTGGATGACTTGTTGGCCAAGGCCAAAGAAGCGCTGTGATCATCTAGAAGTGCTTCGTATCATCCTCTCATGACTAATTGAGTATATTCCATGATCTTATCCATAAAATTGTGGAATCCTATGTGGATGACTTGTTGGCCAAGGCCAAGAAGCGCTGTGATCATCTAGAAGTGCTCGTATCATCCTCTCACGACTAATTGAGTATGGCGTCACATTAAATCTAGAAAAGTGTGTGTTTGGTGTGACAGGAGGCAAACTTCTGGGCTACATTATATCTTCACGAGGGATTGATGTTGATCCGGCCAAAATACGGGTTGTTCTCGAAATGATCCCACCATCGGATGAGTTTGGAATTAGGTCATTTCTTGGGAAACTCGATGCAATCCCAGGTTTATCCCAGATCTCAGTTTTTCCATTCATCCAATCAACAATCTATTAAAGAAAGATTATAACATTGATTGGACTGAAGAATGCAACGAGGCCTTTGAAGTAGTTAAATGCTTCTTGTTGTCTCCACCCACGCTAATGCCTCCCAAGCCAGACCGCCCTCTGATCCTATACTCACGAGCCACTCATGTCTCGCTAGCTCGCATGCTTTGGCTCAAGAAGACGATGATAAATGAGAACGTGCAATCTACTTTATTAGCGAATGTTGCTCGATTATGAAACGCGTTATACGCAGGTAGAAAGAGAATGCCTTGCCATAGTCTTCGCCACAAAACGTTTAAGACATTACATGTTAAATCAAGAAACAAGGGTCATTGTAAAACGGACCATTTACAGACATTCCTCATGCAAGGGTCCTTGTCTAAAAAGGTTGGACGTTTCATAACCTTAATGGGTGAATTTGAATTAACATTTATAAACCAAAAATCCGTTAAGGGACAAATCATTGCAGATTGGTTAGCCGAAAACCCGTTAGACGGAGGCGATCTAGTAGACCTCGACTTTCCCGATGAATGCATATATTACATCGAAACCAGACCTCCCATCTCTGTATGTCCTTGGTATACTGATATTATCAATTTTATCATGGACCACACGTATCCGAGAAGGTGTCACACCACAACAAAGAAGGCGGTTACGCATTATCATAGCTAAATATGTTATTATAGAACAAGTGCTCTATCATCAAGCTTTCGATGGAATGCTTCTAAGGTGTGTTGACACGTAAGAATCCAAAAAGATTCTTTATGAATCTTACTGAGTGGAATATGTGGAGGCCATTTTGGTGGTCATGCCACTACCTGCAAAATACATTGGATGGACTATTTCGGCCCACTTTAGAACACGAGGCATCGGAATTTGTGCGTAGATGCCATAAATGCCAAGGATTCTCTCACGAGATTCACATGCCAAAGACAAGCTCTCGCAACCAATCGCAACTACATGGCCCTTTTCTACGTGGGGCCTAGATTTGATAGGAAATTCTCTCCCTCGTCAACAGATGGCCATAACTTTATAATCACGGCCATAAAATATTTTACCAAATGGGTAGAGGCCATGCCTCTTACCACTGTACCAGGTGTCGTGATCGCCAAGTTCATCTTGAACCAGATCATTTGCAGGTATGGTGTCCCACTAGTCATTATCTCGAGATAATGGCAGCACATCCTTTAAGAATGATGAGGTTTGAGAGTTATGTAGCAAGTTCAAGATAAACCATCACACGCCTTCTCTTTACTACCCTCAAGCCAATGGGTAGGCCGGCGACAAACAAAACGTTGAAAGCTATTCTCCTCAAAACGGTTAAGGAGAACAAGCGAGGTTGGCATTTAAAACTATATCCGGCCTTGTGGGCCCATCAAACCTCAAGTAAGAACACCAACAGAGCAACTCCTTTCTCGCCTGGTATTTGGGGCGGCAGTTCTCCCACTTGAGGTTGAAATACCCGGCCTCACATCTCATTACAAGGGATTCGGGACGAAGAAGCTTATAGGGAGGCACGCCTCTCTCAACTAGAAAGCCTTGATAAGGTCAAAGCTAAAGGCCGAGCAAAGGCACAAAGCCTATGCCGACCGGATGTGCCAAAGAAGACAACAAAAAGTCTATGATCGAAATATATGAGGGAGATCTAGTTCGAGATTAGACAATCGGATTGATAAGAAAACCGACGAAGGAAGGAAGTTCCGACCCAAGTGGTCGGGCCCATACCGAGTCATGAAAGACTATCAAACGGTGCATATCTCTTGTGCACACTAGAAGGTGAGGAATTCAATGAAACTATCAATTCCTTTCATCTTAAACGATTCTACGCCTAAAACATCGAATCACTACTTATACATTATATAGCTACTTACATTGCATTAGTCTTTTAGCTACTTCATTTTGTTCATTCGTTTCGTAGAACCGGTAGTCCAAGAATTCGCTCTTAAGCAACTTACAAAATTTCTGAACATATTGGCAAAAGCATCCAAAACACATCTCTTCAAACATCAACTATTTTCAAATCTTCTCATCAAGTTTGACAGACAACCATTGACGAAAACCATACCAAAGCTCTGCATACTTGGCTTTGCTCTTTCTTTCTACTAGGTAAAGTTGTCTTTACCTACGGTCTACTCTAGAAGCTTCTTGGTGTCACATGTATCCCTCTTAAATCTCTTTGAAAGAAAGGATATCCCAAAGTTATAGGTCAAAAAATTCAAAATCAAATGAAATCAAAAGCACCAAGCGAACAAAATATTTTATTTTACACACTTCTTTGCCCCATCAACCTTTGGTGATAAGCCCACATCTCTTACTAGTGGTGTGAGGTTGGGAAAGGAAAGAAGTGCCCTTCCTCGCCTACATCCTACCGCCTTTGGTGACAAACCCGTGCTTCTTACTAGTGGCGTGAGACATGGTGTAGGGGTCCAATCACACAAATGAACAAGTCTTGGTATGCTAAAAACACAAATCACCTTTATTAAGAGAAAGCAAATATCCAAATATCCAAATTCCAAAGAGATCAAATCCTCAAAACCAAATTTTTCAACCAGTTTCCATTTATGAATCTAAGTCTAGATAAATTGAAAAGTAAGTGGCCTTTCTCGAGTAGGGTGGGTGTGTAGGTCCAAACTTGGTTTACATTCTTTGGTTTGTCTGCCTCTTATCATTCCATTCGAGTTAAACTCATACAACTTGTGCCCTTCCTAACTCTTGGTGTTGAGCCTCGCATCTTATTAGTTGCATGGAATTGGGATTAGGGCAAGTTCATCTCTTTATCACTATGCAAACATTCATCACGTTTTGCCAACATAAGAAGAAATTACAAACGTTGCCCAAAGAGTTCAAAAGTTTAGTACTACCATATGTTAGTATCATCTCATATCAGCACTACAAAAACGTATAAGCGTGTGAAACATTCTATATACTATCATTTGTTATCCATTGCATACATTCTGAAAACATGAAAACAATATTCTAAAAACATTTAAGTACTCATATGGAAACAAGTCACGAAATTCTAGATGCCAAGAGTCTGGATCCAAAAAGAGATACATACATATATATATATATAAGGTTTCATATACAATGCCATCATGCACTAGGCATGGTCAAAACGCTCAATGAGCCCGAAATATACAAAAGCACTCGTATAGATATCTGACAAAATGCTACAAATTGGTCTCTCGGTCCCTTAGAGGGTGCACGACCGCGCCTAGGAATCCAGTTACACCAACGCTCCGAGTGTACCGAGAGCTCGTGGTCACGACAGGATGGCTGCCGTCTCGTTACGGGAATGACTCCTCATCAAATGCTCGACTATCCTATATCCAACTACCTCCGCGTGGAGAGAGGTCATGATCTTCGCCGCATGCCGATGAGGCAAAACATCGTATGCCTACCAGTGCCAAGGCTCCCCATGTCCACGGAAAGCTCAACACGGGTCTTCTTCGAGGGGAGAAGTAGGGTATCCATGCATACCCGACGAATCAAGTCTCGCCACTCATCAGCAGTCGCTGCAAACAAAGGGGAAAACAAGTTAGAAAACAATCAAGGATAAAACCAAGAGTAAAAAAAAAAAGGAAATAACAAACTAAGACGAGTCTAATTAAAACAAATGTCGAGAAGAGTGACAACTCACTAGGATCGTCAGGCCTCAAGAAGGATCTCTAGGATCTCGCGCCCGCCACCGACGCCGCCACCGAATGGTGCCCTCGCCCACGTGCGGGGCAACGTGACGGCCCGCAATGCAGACTTGCCATCTCCATCTCCCAGGTCCCGAGAGAGTAACTCCTCTCGAAACCGAGTCACCCTCTCTCGCGCTCTGCTCCGCCCTCTTAGCCTATAGGATCTCTGGGTGTCATGCCACCGGGATCACTCTCATTCCCTCCACCCGTCTCACCGATCTCCATGTCCTCTATCTCCTCCTCGGTCTCTCCCTAGTAACCTCCTCGATTCGGAGTCCACGTCAATGGGCTCATCACTGCTATGAGCGGGACCGCGACAATCCGGTAAAGTAAGGGTACCCGAGGAGCACCGACTCTCCTCGTGCACGTGTACCACCCTCCCGGCTGCAATAGGAGTATCGGGCGTAACAATAGTCCAACCCCGACCTCTAGGACCTCCCCGAGCCTCGTGGATAGATCTATACACTTGCTGGCACCACCGAAGGAAGCATGTCACTATAGGGAGGCCAAGCTGGCTGTGGAACTTTGTCAAAGAGGTGTATCTCCAACTTCTCCGCCTGTTTATCAATTGGCCGGTGGTCTCATAGCAATTAGTGTAATGCAGTCTTCTCTCCCCATACCTGCCATGGCACGATAAAGAGTGGCCTCCATGTCTGCAGTGAGTCGGGAAACCACCTGGCCGGTGGGGTGCTCGAGAACTGTCATCCCCGTCCACCTCATTTGCCCGATGCAGCCCGGGATCCTCCACCTCTACACCTCTCCCATATGGGATAATGTGCTCATACACCCAACTCATGACAAGAGTCGGATGGCTTAGTGACTGTCCCTGTAAACAGACTACCCGTATAAGTCATGATAGGTAGTCCTAAGGATATCTGCTCCCCAGGCGTAGACACGTCCATGGCCCTCAATCTGTGCAATAATGGGGGCCCAACAATATAAGAGGGTGTCCCCTCCCTTATCCCCAATCAGTCTGGATGCAAGGATGCCCATGATGGCCTTGTGGAGCAAGGGAATGTTTGACTCAATAATAGAGCGGATCCTCATGCCCTTCTTCGACCCCATCGATATAACCACATCTCCCATGTAGGTGGCCCACTGAACCACCTGTGATCTAGATATAATTGCGTTAAGAGACAGGCCGCCGCCAAGGATCGGAACCCCAAAGTATATGGTAAACGTTTGCCAAGGTAATAGACCACTCACCCCTAACTCCGGCAATCGGAAGGTGTTCCGATCCGCATCCCAATATGAGAACAAGTCACACAATATGTGATTGTGCAGTGCAACATGAGGAACTCCGTGCAATCCTCCATATACCAGCACTCCTGAGAGAGTATCCCGCTCTACCTGGAGAGTGCCTCCAACACCGCGAGAGCCAATCACACTCCCTCTCCGGCTCCATCTAATGTACTCATCCTTCTTATGCATACACCCAAAAACACGCAAAAAGGAGTAAGTTAGTATCAAAATTGCATTGGAAAAACTATTAAGAACATGCAAGAATGCTAAAAATGCAAAAACAAGATAAGTAAAGTGTCGTTTTGATACTCATGTAACGAACCGCCACCTTCGCTTAGGCGGCGGTCTTGTCCCATGAGTTCAAACGGGTCATGTGCCCTAAAAATGCTCAAAAACACAAAAATTAACCATTTTAACTAAAACAAAAGCCTACCCATTAGGCACCCCCCAAGTGACCCTATTAACACTAGCATTTCTAAAAATGACCCCCCCAAGACAAAGATTTTGACATTTTAACATTTTGGGTGCAAAAATGGTAAATTGAGAAGAACTAACCTGAGATCTCGCGGGTCGACGTTCCACTCTTGGAGGCATGATCGCTATCTCACCACGAACGTTTTGACTATACTCTCGTCGAAAACCGTCACCGTGGGTCCCAGAGCTCAAAAACTATCAAATCAACACGCGAATGAATAGGAAAATGAGCTGCGTTTTATATATATAGTTCTTTGACTCATTTTTCAATGCCCCTTTCACGAGGTTTGGAGCGCCGACAGAGGTAAGGTCTTATCCCCGCACAAATGGTTAGTCCTCATTTCATATTAATTTAGTATTTATTTTCTCGACTTATTTTATCTATCTCGCACTTGAGTCCTCATTTCATTTTACAAGTAGCGGGAATTCGGATGGCATCATTTCGACACATGGGCATGTCATGTATAATTTCTAGCTTCCTGTTTTGGGACAGCCATACTCGGACCCATCGTTTTACGCCTCTTCATGGCTAAAACGCTTCTCCGAGGGGGCAATATGTACGTACCCAAAATTGTAGGGTACTGCACCGCCGGAACGATGTTACACATGCCCCAATGATGATACAGGTCACCTCGCAAGGTGTTCGGGATCCAGAGAAGTTCAAGTATATGTTAGCATCCCTTTCCCCCTTTTTCTTGGCTTTGTTAGCTTTGTTTTATCCCTTGCCCCCTTTTTCTTGGCTTTTTGACCTTGATAATGAAACCGCGGTGGTCCTTCATGCATTCTCCAAAGACGTTCCTTTGATCGCGACTTACGTGAATTTTCAACATTTACTAGCTTTTCTCAACCGCCTTAGCTTGTATTTATGTTTTTGGTTCCCTGTAATAGTGTTTCTCCATTTTTTAATGGTAAAAGAGTTCCATTCCAAGTTACCCTTTGGTGAATGGGAATTCTATAAATAGTTGGTTTGTTTTCAAACAAATGGCCCCTCACCTTCTCAATTCTATTGTTTAGTCTTTCAGTTTCTTGTTTAGAATTCATTTGGTTTCATGTTTTGCATCCATGCTAGTTTTCTTCTGCTATTTAGAGGCCACATGATCTTCTTGTTTTAGTTTCGTTGTTGTTTCATACAATTAGTTAGAGTAAGGTAGTTTCATTTCAGTTTGGAATCCATTAGTGTGCGCAGGTTGTGTTCTTCACAGAAGTAGTGTTTAGAATCTCTCGATACACTTGTGTTATATTCCCGCAATAGATCCAGCTAGGAATTGCATAAGCCAAACTCTGTCACTTGCACTATCCCTCTCCTACTCGCATTGTATTGGGTCTATATCCAAAGTGCCATTGTTCGAACACCTTTTTCTGTTGATGTTAGCATATACACACTTTTCTCGGATTCACGTGCACATGAAGGAACGAGGAGATCACGGTGAGGGACAAAATCACACATGACCTGGATTCACCTTTGTTACTCGCAAATGCCATGTTTGAGTTGTCAAAAGTTCTAGTTAAAACATATCAAATAGAGTAGTGAATTATTTCATTTTAGTTAAAGTCGCTTTCGATATTCACGGGAAGCTGTGGGGATTGATAGTTTCGAGAAATTATGATTCATTCCTCACTTCGAGGTAGGATCGAGAGTCTTTCAATTTAAGTTAATCAGTTATCTAGCTATTTAGGTTAAAATCACAATCGCACAGTGCAAGTAGCTATACCTGGGCTACCTTGCTTGTTTTAATTTTGTTATTAGATTAATTGTCATTTTTCGAATATATTAAATAGTTGTTCTTTAAATTCCGTTAAATATTCTATCAAAATAAAAAAATAGAGGAATATATGTATGCTATAAATATATCTTGCATAATCAATTTACTTTGCTTTAGTTAGAATTGTATCGTCTTTTGCATGACAATCACGGGACCTAGAGAGCCTAGGAATACGTTTTGAGCCAATCGTGCCTCAACCAAATATTTCTACAAAGACTAGCCGACATACATCAAAATATCGAATTCAGGTCTTCCAAACAACGTCAGGACCTACAAGAAGTTAGCACACACCGAGAGGATTAAACATAGAAGACGAAAGCACACACGTTCGGTCAAATCAGCTAAATTATAGACTGCCTTGATAGATATCCGTATGACTATAGAAGGACTCGAAAGAGAACAAACATTCGGTTGCGACTCACTAGTCCCACACACGATGCGGGAGATATACTCATTGACATAGACACTAGCTTACAAATTCAAGTTGCGAACACCGCTAAGGTATTTTGAGAAAATTGTGCAACTCCTAGTGTGCAACTCCTAGTTTCGAACATAGAGGCTGAAAAGGCATACGACTACCTGGATACTCGGAGTAGGGATTGACTCTTCATATGATCATAGGAAGTCCACAACAACCACGAACTTACGGTTGTGATCCACAGGTCCCACAACCCAACAGGCCTATAAATCAATCCGACGTTGATGCTTTGGTTTTGCGAACATTAGTATTTAGGTCCTCTCCACTCCCACCAGACATTATCGCACAACTCTCATTATTAAACGTAGCAGCCAATCAAGCTAAGGATTTATGGACTAAACCAGAGAATCGTCCATAAAAACCCAGAGAATCCACTACACATTTTACCACCATTTTCATGACCTTGTCAAGAAATATATACGAAGCACCCATAGGTCAGTTTCCACGTATTCAGCAACCTATAGATAGGATCTCGCTGAGCTCGATATTGATTGGAGCCTTCAAGCAGCTATCCTCACCAAACGATCCATCACACCTATTCAAGTTAGGAGGGCCTTCTTTGCCTTAGATTGAAGATCCCATTATTGCATGTTGAAGACATAAGATTACCCAACTAGTTCTGCAGAGTCCGATATTCCATCCCCACCGGCTGTCTCGGCACGACCTCGGGAGGTCGGGTGCGAGGAAGAGTTATTTGTAGATTCTCATGCTTGCATGTCACTTTTCCATCGCATACAGAGCCCCCTCTATATCCTACCTTATCTTCTCTGTGGGTCCTCCCCTCCTTGACCCCCATCTATATAGATATGCAACAGGCATAAATGACTTTAACCTTAAGTTGACATGAGGTTTTCCCTTAGTTCATAATTCTCTCTCGCCCTATATAGCCAACGATGCCCCGAGATAATAGAATAGTAATACTCTTCTCCCTCCCCAAAGATATATATTCTCCCGAGCCAATTATAAGATATATAGTCTAGTCCAGTTTAGTAGTGTGCCTTTTCCCTTTCGATGCCTCTGTTGGTATTATGTCAGTGAGAGCAATGACCTAGATATATGAGAGATATAAACATCACTGTCTATAGTCGAGTCAACAACCTCTAACTCTATTTATATATAGATAACTAGCATGACATATGCCTATAGGATTAGTTGGTGCTTCCTATTTCCTTCAATGGTGTAGGGTTGAGGACATGAACCTTGGTATGCCTTCTAAATAGGCCCTTTTATCCAATATGGGGCTAACCTAGATATATGGGAGATATAAGCATCACTATCTATAGTCAAGTCGGTAACCCCTAACTCTAGTTATATATAAATAACTAACATGACATATGCTGATAGGAATAGTTGGTGTTTCATGTCTCCTTCAATCTAGTGTAGGGTTGAGGACATGAAACTTGGTATAGATAGAGGGCAGAATGATATATCGTGTATTCTAAGGAGGATCCTCCTCAATATCCTACCTTATCTTCTCTATGGGTCCTCCCCCTCCTCGACAACCATTTATATAGATATGCAAGAGTGTAACCTTAAGTCGACACAAGGTTGTCCCTTGATTCATAATTCTCTCTCGCCTTATATGTAGAACTCGGGCCCAATTATATCTATATCATATAGTAGGCCATCGGGCCTCAACTTATCCAGATATATATCGGGGCCCTCAACTTCCCAAGTGGTCGGTCGAGAGCCGACGTCGCCCTAGATAATAGAATAGTAATAATATTCTCCCTCCCTAGAGAGATATATTCCCTTAGACCCAATTAGAAGCTAGTAGGGTGCCTTCTCCCTTTCAATGCCTTTGTTAGTATTATGTTAGTAAGAGCAATATGACCTAGTTATATGGGAGATATAGGCATCTGCCATATATAGATAGGAGACTATTGAGCGCGCGAGAATGAGAAACGAATAGTCACCAAAAGAATGGGAGTAACAAACCGAACGAAGGACAGCCGAATGAATTGAATTACGGTACTAATGACCATGTCCAAGGTTGGGTGCCAATGCACATCAATCTAGACTACATTTATGAACATTTGATAGAGATAGGTGGAATTTCTTCACTTTACCTCTTCTCCCTCTATAGATATGGATATGAGGGTTGAAAGGTCAAGGTAAAAAATATTTTTGCACTCGACCTATACCTATTATATATGTCCAGGTCACAATGCATGACATTCGTTCTCAACCATTTAGATGTCATTCGTTCTTAATGGGAGGTAACAAGGAAAGAGACAAACCAGAGATTTGGTTTGAGAGATCTTGCAAATCCGGTTCGAAGGAACATGACAACACTACTTGAATCATGAATCAATTCAGAATCGCGCATAAATGACCATTTCTTTACCCTACATATAGATATAATACCCACCTATAGGCACAAAGCACAAATGACTTTACCACTCGACCTTACAATCTCATTGGTTGAGTCTTCTCCTTTGAACGAATTTCAATAAGGCCGTGGTTAAGTAAAGAGGATTTACTTGCACTCACTACTTGCCCCACCCTCACTCGATGGTCGAGTCGAGCCCCCGATCAAGGAATCAATCATAAACCCCATATTGATATTGGGGGAGAGAGAAATCCTCTCCCTATTAGTCAAGTTCCCAACCCCTCAACCTCCTTGATCGCCATGGGGTATGGTCAAGTGCATAAATGGTATCTCGCTCGGCTCTCCCGAACCTTCAAATATCTATCCATATGGCGAGTGCCCGTATGGGGCTAGGTTAAGGTGCGCTATAAAATATTGCAGTACATCCGCGGTCTATAGGATCCTTTGAATGGTCCTCTCAATATTTATATAGGGGCATCATCTCTATCTTGGTGACCTTTGGGCCCTATTGGTTGATCTCTTTCAGACTCTTGGTTGCCTGGGAGGGAAGGCCGTGGAAATCTCTTGACACGAGGCTCTACAAGTATGTATAGAGGTGGGGGGCTACATTGGGCTAGATGATTTTCCTCCCTCCTCCACCCCCCATCTATATATAAGGGCCCTTGATTAATAAATCAATCAGGGACCTTCGAGCCCTATTGGTTGATCTCTTTCACACTCTTGGTCGCCTGGGAGGGAAGGCGGTGGAAATCTCTTGACACGAGGCTCTACAAATATGTATAGAGGTGGGGGCTACATTGAGCAGATGATTTTCTCCCTCCTCCACCCCCATCTATATATAAGGGCCCTTGATTAATAAATCAACCAGGTGGCCTTCGGGCCCTATTGGTTATCTCTTTCGCACTGGGTCACCCGGGAGGGAAGGCCGTGGAAATCTCTTGACACGAGGCTCTACAACTATGTATAGAGGTGGGTGGCTACATTGGGCATATGATTTTCCTCCCTTCTCCACCCCCATCTATATATAAGGGCCCTTGATTAATAAATTAATCAGAGTACCCCTTACATTATATAGATATATAGGGATTCTTTCCTTATATAGATAAGGCCTCGATTCTATATTATATAGGGAGTTCTCATGGTCAAGCGGATCGTATCTCATGGTCTGGTGCATATTAGATATAAGGGCTGATCTCCTTATATAGATAGGGCCCCATTCTATACTATATAGGGAGCTCTCATGGTCAAATGGATCGTATCTCATGGTTTGGTGCATATTAGAGTGAACTACAAGATAGAGCTTTGGAGGGAGCTCGGGTACAACCCCATATATAGGAACTAGAAAATTTATAGCCAACTCACAATCATGTACATGGGCTCACTGAGAATAGAACGAGAGCTCAAGTGATTGGGAGCTTGACTCCCACAATTTCCATATCCCCCCATATCCATATAGTTGGGTTGGGCCTTATTCATATATCGTTCGATCGAACCTTATTTGTAATTGTTTATATGGAGGGGGTACAACATAGAGAACTCGAGAGCCCTAGATAGATGTTGTCTCTTGAGTGATAGGGGCTTGACTCACACAATTTCCATATCCCCCATATCCATATAGTTGGGTTGGGCCTTATTCATATATCGTTCAACCGAACCTTATCTATAATTGTCTATATGGAGGGGGTACAACAAAGAGATCTCGAGAGCCCCGGATAGATAGTCTCTTGAGTGATAGGACGAAGCGCCGCTCAATATAAGGCCCCCTTATATAGATAAGGGCCCATGTCCTAGTGATCTCTCTCTTTGGACAGATAGAGCCATTAGGTCTCTTTGAATGGATAGGCTGATTGGGTCTTTCCCTCGTCCCATATGTAGATAGATAGATCTCGAGGGCCAATTGATATGCTGTCTAGAGAGATAGGAGGATCTTCGGACAATTAGCTCCTCTATCATTGGACCATACAAGCTCTCCCCTGTTAGTGGATCTACAATATCCCTTACATATATCTAAGAGGGGGGCGTTGACCTATCCATATTTTGGCCCTGTCGGTCGAGGCCATTGCAAATACAGATCTATCTGGGGGTCGAGGGTTATTACTATTCATTATGGTTAGAGCATAACAACAATGTGTATATCCACAGACGAAGTGTCACTTGATATAAGGCCCCTTATATAGATAAGGTCCCATGTCTTACCGATCTCTTTGGACAGATAGAGCCATTGGGTCTCTTTGAATAGATAGGGTGATTGGGTCTCTCCCTCGTCCCATATGTAGATAGATAGATCTTGAGGGTCAATTGATATCCTCTCTAGAGAGAAAGGGCGAGCAAACAGTTAGCTCCTCTACTGTTGGACCATACAATCTCTCCCATATTAGTAGATCTATAATATCCCTTACATCTATCTAAGAGGGGGGCCTTTGACCTATCCATATAGTGGCCCTGTTGGTCGAGGCCATTGTAGATCCAGATCTATCTGGGTGTCGAGGGCCATTATCATTCATTATGGTTAGAGCATAACGACTATGTATATATGCACAAAACAATCCCCATCATTTGATACACCCGATCACCTGCAAGTCATTCATGTGCCCCTTCCCTGTAGATTGATCTGCAGGTGCGCTAAATGAGTTGAGGATGATGACCTGGCTATTATAGGCCCCCTCCCCTCTATATATATGGATATGGGGCTAAGAGTGGCTATCTATCTAATCAACTATATAGACAAGGCCAACCGATGAATTTTTTTTTAACTATCCCTCTCACCACACTAATCGATGTGTTCATCTCGTATGGGAGTCAGAGATATTTCCCTTACAAAACGAATGATTGATAACAAATCAACATACCTGAACCCGAAAATGATGCCCTTTCTTGCTATAGATCTCCTTTGTCGATCGAGTACCCCAACCCCTCCTTTAGATAGTGAGGGGTCCGGGATCCTCCTTCTCCTCCTTTCTTCTCGATAGATCTTTACGGTGGGGCAAGACCTATCTGATCTAATCTATAAAAACTAGGGCCTCCCCCTTCACCCCCATTCAAATAGAGATATGGGCACCTATATATCAAATAGTTGTATAGGGTAGGGTATACTAGCTAGTACGGGATGGACGATTGTTTGGACTTTATGTCTCTATCTTGAGTTAGTAGAGGTATGCTTAACGCAGATCTATTATCTATATTATATATAGATGGGGGTTGAACAACCATTAATTAGATTAGATAGGTGAGTGGGAGGGTACCTTTGGATATATATGGCGATAGATTGAGGGAGATTATAATTATAGTTTTTCGAGCCCTAGCCTAGATATGGCTATATATCTATCTAACTATCAAGAAGAGAGGAGGTACCTTTGGATATATATGGCGATAGATTGAGGGAGATTATAATTATAGTTTTTCGAGCCTTGGCCTAGATATGGCTATATATCTATCTAGCTATCAAGAAGAGAGGAGGGTACCTTTGGATATATATGGCAATAGATCGAGGGAGGTTATAGCTATAGTTTTCCGAGCCCCAACCTAGTTATGGCTATATATCTATCTAGCTATCGAGAAGAGAGGAGAGGGAGCCCATCCCATTTATATGGTGATGGGCGAGGATAGGTGGGTATAGAAAGAAAGCAAAGATTGGAATATCTATATTTGAAGGAAGAGGGACTCCTCTAATGCCTCCCCTCCCCTTTATATAGATGGGATGGGGATAAAATGTTACATGAAGTTGCATCCTCTTTTGGCTAGAGGGGACCTCCAAATAGAGTTCTTTATGTAGGGATAGGGGTATGGCCAATGCACCATATATCTAGGGGCCAGAGTGGCCCTATATGTGATTGATCTATGCACCATCTATATATAATCTTGTGAGAGCCCTATATATCTATACAGGGAAGTCGAGTGAGAGGGAACGCCCTCTCTATCCCATATATACGAGGGATAAATATGTGATACGACTATAGATATCACAAACTATTATCATATCACATATGTAATCTATAATCAATCCCTAGCCATATATAATGTCCCTTTTTGGGCACTCACAGGAAACTATGCAAAGCCGAAGATAAGCATTTTTCAGATTTTTAGTGGGCTGTTAGTGACTGAAATAAATATATAAAAACCCTGAATTGCTGCCAGCCAACACCCTTCTAGGGAAGTGACCTGTTTTGGGCTTTCAAACCCACTTTTGTGCCTTCAAAACCCTTCAAATCAGCTCCCATTAAGTCTCTAAAATCATTATATATCACCAACAATCATATCATGCAAGAAGACCGATTTTTAGTTCCTTAGAATTGGAGATATGGATTTCTATAAAACTAGGAAGTAACTTGTTTTGGGGTTTCAAACCCACTTTTGTGCCTTCAAAACCCTTCAAATCAGCTCCCATTAAGTCTCTAAAATCATTATATATCACCAACAATCGTATCATGCAAGAAAACTGATTTTAGTGCCTTAGAATTGGAGATATGAATTTCTATAAACAGGAAGTGACTGTTTTGGGGTTTCAAACCCACTTTTGTGCCTTCAAAACCCTTCAAATCAGCTCCCATTAAGTCTCTAAAATCATTATATATCACCAACAATCATATCATGCAAGAAAACTGATTTTTAGTGCCTTAGAATTGGAGATATGAATTTCTATAAACCTTTGTCTGCAAAGTTACTTTACAAATTCACAACTTTACTTAGGAAGCTCCAAAATTTATGAAACTCGAGATCTTGGCCTTAGAAAATATGGAGAACAAGATAGTAAGCTCAGATTTGCTAAATTATCATTACATACCATAGAATCACTCTCAAGTGGGCCACTCCACTCAAAAAGAGAAGATAACCAGCAAACTCAAAGAAATACCAGCAAAGAATGATAAATATATTACTCCATGAATGCCTCTTTGCAAAATACAATTGTGGGAGAGGGTTTTCGTCCTCACCACCCTTGTGAGAGGGTTTTAATCCACCAAGATATAAATTCATAAAATCAGCATATGCCAAACTAATGCCAACAACCTCTATTTATAATAAGAGAGTGGCGCAAGTCTTGGGGGGCTCTCAAATGAGGCCGACCATAATTAGACTTGCTTTACTATTATTTTCTTTTACTTATTTGGAGCCTACATACTCACTAATATCTTTTTATTTTTAATTTATTGTTGGGCGCTAGGCTCACCAATAAATACAATGTTAATTAAAGAAATAAACATGAAATTAAGCACACGATGACATTGTTGGCCTCCTCTAGCTTGTTCCTTGGACCCATGAGGAAAAAAAAATGGGTTAAGGTCTTCAAACGAAATTATCTCGTAAAGGGGACATGACACCATATATGGCTCGTCCTCGCGAGCGTAGCACATTTCTATATATAGGGAGGATTTGGACCTATCTATATATGGGGTTCCTCTCTATATATGGATATGCGCCCCCATCTATATTTGGGTTGAGGTAAGCTCCATGTCCATCTCCATCTAACATATGGTAGAGGTTGCCCTTATAATCTATTATATATATGCCGTCCAATTGAATCATTAACCATATATATAGGGGGGATTGAGAAGTTGGTTGAGTTGGGGCCTTTATCTTCTATGAGATAGAGATATATGGGATGTACTCAATTGACTCATTGATGCATATGCACTCGATCGACAACCCTAGCTAGTTAAGATCAAATTGAATCATATTAGATATATAGGGTTAGAGGCGGGGGATACAACCCCATATATTCATCTCTCAAGTCATAGTTCTCTCAAGAGGCCATTGGTTCGACATTCATTTATGCCTATAAATCTCCCATGAAACATATCTATATAGTGCCCCCTTGCATCTTATCATGACATTTCTAGCCTAGGCAACAAGAAAGGGGTTTGAGCCTGCATTGTAGATATAGTTACCCTTATATAGATGGGGCAGAGATATATGTGCAGTTCTTGATTGCTTCATGCAGATCTAATCTATATATGGGGCAGAGATAGAGCAAAGATGTGGTTCTCGGAGATGCGGATCTGATCTCTAAGATTCTAGATGGGGATGGGGCCATCTTACTTATTAATTAATTTATACGAGGTTAGTAAATGACACTCACTCCCAAACTCAGTGGGACATTTTTGGTTATCCCCATATATAGATATGGCACCACTCCCCCTATTTATATATACAAGGGTGTAGAAAACCGTTAGGAGAGATGAGTCAATATGCTCTCTATCTATATAGTCGTGTGAGCGATAGATGTAACATGGGCTACTCGATACAAGTCAATAACCGAGTTCGCAATATCTATTACTATATACAATTGGGAAGGTATGGTGATGCACATGATGAATCAATTGATATAAAGGGTTGTCTATTCGATCGATAAATCCAAGATGATGTGCTCTTCCCAATTTAGATAAGCCCTATATCGAGATATGGCATTGTGGATTAGATATCGAAGATGAGCTATATATCGTAGGCATAGGTTGTTGGGGGTTGGGGCCGATTGATTCCCCTCTATCTATATGGCAGATCTCTATACTGTAGATGGGGCCAACAATGTAGGAGGGAGGGTGAGCATAGTGATTTTGCCTACTATATCCATGGGAGGGGCGAGTCTATATATAGGCATATTTACGAGATAGAGCGTTCTACTATATAAATTCGAAAGGGTTATAAAGCTCAATAGGTGATGGTATTCCTATCATGCCCCATCTATATACAAATCCTCGCGGAGAGCCTCTACTATATAGATTAGAGGCGCGAGGAGAGCCTCTATACTATAGATGGGGCCAACGTAGGAGGAGGGGTGAGCATAGTGATTTTTGATCTGCTATATCCGGGGAGGGGTGAGTCCATGTTATAGGCATATATATAGATTCGAGATTCTACTATATAAATTCGAAAGGGTTATAAAGCTCAATAGGTGACGGTATCCCCATCATGCCCCATCTATATACAAATCCGGTGGAGAGCCTCTACTATATAGATTAGAGGTGCGAGGAGTGTCTCATACATTGAGAGGGGACCTCGACAATTTTTTTGAGTGCTCAGCCTCTCGAGCATAGGATTTGTTGATCTATGAGAATCACCAATTTAGAGATGCCATGCCAAGTTGGTTCGATCGAAATAACTTTCGATGATCCTCTTTAACCTCTATGAGAATCAACAATTCAAAGATGCCATGCCATCACAAATTGATCAAAATAACTTTTGATGATCCTCTCTAACCTCTAACTATATAGTATTAAGGACCCCTATCTGTACTCTCTTTATATGGGGTGCCAACTCAAACTATATATACTGCACTCGTGCCCTCGAAGGATATATCTTCCTAGTCCATGAAGCTTGACTTGAGCCTACATGTATATGTAATTAATGAAGTACTCTATACAACGATATATAGATAGGGTCTTAGAGATCTCTATATAGGAGCAAACCGATCTCAAATCACAGATCACGAGATAGATAAGACATATATTCTGCTCATTGTTGACCACCCTATCGATATATGAGCGGACTTCTACACAATATGTACGCCCTTGCCCATAGATAGAGATCTATATGGGCTCTCTCGGCTGAACAACTATATATATATGGCAGCATTGGTCACTCCCGATCTCCCTTCTCCCGGTTGGGCACGACATATGTATACTCATTATGGGGTAGCATCGGGCATGCATATAGATCTATATCTATATATAGGTAGGGGGGCCCGAGTGGGCCCGATCTGAGAATGAAGCCCAGATCTGAGACTGAGAAGCTCATTTCGGCTTCTATATAGATAGGGGGCGATGGTCTGGGAGGGCGAGGGGGGTCGATATAGTTAGTCGTTGCCCTGAACTATCTATATGGCCGGCCGCTTGGAACAGAAGCTCGAGCTGTCCATACTATAGTTCTCGAGCTGTCCCCATAGTTCTATAGGTTAGTGATGCGCGATTAGTCCATTCAAAACCAGTCCGTACCATTCCATACTGCCCTATCTCTAAGCCTATAGATTAGATACGTTCCTTTCAGTTGATACCGAATCGGGCATCTCCGCCCTATCTCCCTATCTATAGAAGGGGACTGTCTCTGCCCTGCTAGCCTATCATCCAGCACAGCTCCCCTATCCGATTTATGGTTGATGGTTCAGCAGGGTGAGTTGCCATCTAAATGACCTAACCCCATCTAAAGGGAAGGGATGTTGGGATCCAACAACCCTCGGATGATTGACCTATCCATAGATAGCTCTCCCCCACTTTAATGATCTGTTGCACTAGTTGAGAGATGTCATCATTGACCTTGCCTTACTTATCGTATCTGGTGGTTGATTGAGGACCACTTATATTGTCTCTCAATGTTCTTCTTTCAACGGATCTTAACTATCACACCCCTCTATGGATAAGAGCCCCCACTTTAATGATCATGTTGCACTAGTTGAGAGATGTCATCATTGACCTTGCCCTACTTATCTTATCGGTGGTACTTTGATTGAGGACCACTTATATTGTCTCTCAATGCTCTTCTTCAAGTGGATCTTAACTATCACACGCCCTCTATACAATAGTCCCCCACTTTAATGATCTTGTTGCACTAGTTGAGAGATGTCATCATTGACCTTGCCCTACTTATCTTATTTGGTGGCTCCTTAAGATTGAGGACCACTTATATTGTCTCTCAATGCTCTTCTATTTTGAATGGATCTGGGGCTATCACACGCCCCTCTATAATATGGTAGATGTCTATGATGGGACCATCTATTGGGCCAACTAAATTATATGCGTGGCCAACTATATATGTATATAGAGTTGAGGAAGACTTCTAATGCGTATTTGAGAACCCTTAGTATATATGGGGTGGTAGACCGATTATTGCCAAATAGATATGATAAATGGGGTATATATGATACGTGGTGCGCATTGGTGTCCTATCTATAAATGGGGTGTGGATTCAATCATATTGGGGGTAGATGATCAGAGAGCAACTTTATTTTTCATGGGGGGCGAGAGATAGGAAAGCCTAAGTCTAGTTCAAACTATAGATTATATTGATGTAGTCCATACTATGACTGAGATTCTTCACTTCATGATCTTGGTCCACTTCTACTCAATAGATATAAGCACATTCTATATGGGGACCCTTATATCTATATGGGCCATAAATTCCATATATCCTAGCGCGGAGGGTCCCCTATCTATATATGGGGAGCTACGACTACTATAAGGTCTGGTTTTGACTAGATTGTAAGGGCAATGTCAATAATGAAAGATGAAGCATCTACTCAAGAATTAGAGAAACAATACCCCTCGTGAGTTGGATAATGAATAGACTTGGATGGAATCAATGACATTTATGAATGAACCCCCATCTATATTTGAATAGATATGGGGTCCTCCCCATAGATATGGTTAATGAAATGTTGGAGGGGAAGGGTGAGCATAGTATATAGATTTTAGAGTGGACATATATATATGTATTACATTTCAACCCCTCCTAATTTTATATTGATATATTACGTGATATGATTTCAAAGTTTAGTAATCCCTCGACCCCTACTAGATCGACTAACCATCAAGTCAATATATGATGGGTGGTGAGCTCCTAAGTAGTTCATGCCCATCTATGACTGGGATAGGTTGGGTGCACCTCTTTGACTAGTAGATAAGGGAGGTGCTATCTATCTAGGCTCGGCTTTATAGACATGATAAGAGTGGGAGCTTCTGAGGATGAAGACTAGATGAAATTGAGAGACCATACATCTAGACTAAACTAGACTAAACCAGATAGAATTGATTGATAGAATGATGAATGTATGATTGATATATGTGAAATGAGTGGGGGTTCCTTGACTAGAGAGTGATTGGATTAAATACCCTCTAGCACTCCGAATGATTATAAACCATCAAACACCCAAACGGACTCTATAAGTCATATAAGTTAGAGTTTCCTCAAGGAGATGAGAATGTGCTGCCCCTCATATTGCGAGACATATGGGGTACACCTCTTTGACTAGTAGATAAGGGAGGTACTATTTATAGACTCAACTTTATAGACATGATAAGAGTGGGAGCTTCCTCGGATGAAGACTAGATGAAATTGAGAGAGCATACATATACACTAGACTAAACTAGACTAGACCTAAAATAGAGAATTCATTAATAGAATGATGAATGTATGATTGATATATGTGAAATGAGTGGGGGTTCCTTGACTAGAGAGTGATTGGATTAAATACCCTCTAGCACTCCGAATGATTATAAACCATCAAACACCCAAACTGATTTTATACGTCATATAAGTTAGAGTTTCCTTGAGGAGATGAGAATGTGCTCCCTCATACTGCGCGAGCATATGGGGGTACAATCGATCTAGCTAGTGGGTGAATTTGATCTAGTGAGAAGAATATTTGTTAAACAACTACCCTAGATAAACTAGCCCATCTACTAGATAGGTTGTCTTGATCAAGTAAAGGGATGGGTTTGAGGGAGTGAAATGAGAAGGGGTATAAATAACCTCCCATATCTCTATCTAATTATTACCTTGATATCATGGTGTCGCAGTAGTTCGAATGATTATAAACCATGAAACACCCAAACTGATTCTATATGTCATATAAGTTAGAGTTTCCTTGAGGAGATGAGAATGTGATCCCTCATACTGCGAGGTATAAGGGGGTACAACCGATCTACCTAGTGGGGTAAATCCGATCTAGTGAGAAGAATATTTGGTAAATGACTTCCCTAGATAGTTCTTGCCCATCTACGGTTGGGATAGGTTGGCTTGATCATTAAAGGGATGGGTTTGAGGGAGTGACTCGAGAAGGTAGGTGTAAGTAACCTCCCATATCTCTATCTAATTATTGCGATATCGTGGTGTCATATTTCAAACGAGGGCCCCATATCTCTATTTGGTTATTGCACCGATGAGGCGGTGAGCCATATCCGGTTTGGAGAGAGAAAAGAGGAGGGGCGGTCTCAGATTCCTCCCCTCATTTGAACTCTTAAGGTTCAAGAAGTTTCTCCAGAGGGCAACTATTTTTGTATAGGTAGCTGTCAATCATTAGTAATCATAGTTCCTATGGTTGGCCACTTTTACAAGTAGATAGGGGTGGCGCCCTTCTATAGATAGTGGGTGGTGGCTGCTCTATCTATAGATCTATGCCGCGGTTTGATCTATGCTTAATCCGTGGTGTATCCCCCAAATATATAGTTTTCTGATGGAGGTGTCATCCATCCATAGTGAGAACATTGGGGAGTGCCCATGGATCTCTCGATCTATGGGGAACACCCTTAGATTCCATTCGAGTGAGCGCTAGGTCTATTGGGGTAGCAAAGTGGATAGAGGATAAGCTCTTTGTTTATTATTCCTTCCCTCTATGGAGATAGGGAATAACTCAACATGGATTAGAACGTGATACAAAGGTGGGTAAGCACTCATGCCCCTCCCTCTATTTATCTAGGGCTCAGGGGTCACCATAGTTAAGGGGATGACCGAGAACCCTAGATAAATAGAGGGGATGGGTGATTATATTTACTTATATCCTCCCTCTCAAACTACTTGGACATGATTGAGGAATTATTGGACAATTGATGAGGATTACTTATATAATCTCTTTAGTCAGCCCTATATAGATATGGACATTTAGTTTGGGTTCTTAAGGTATATCATTTATATCTCCTCAGGTGAGGGTACAACCTTACCTTTATTCACTTGTGAAGAGAATTCAATCTAATAAACAAATATGAAAGATAAAATACTTCACAAAATATTTGAATTAAATAAAAATAGAGAAATAACATACACAAAATAACACAATACACAAGATATATCTGGGAAACCATTTCAGAAAAAACCAACGTAGTAATTTATCTCGTTATTATATTAACTCAATTGTTTTGCCATATAATTATGTACTTCTCACTTTTTCTCTATCCTACTACATTTCCAGCTATATGTAAGCACATCAATAGTAAACTATCATAGTGGTATTACAATACAATGTGTATCAAAACCATGGGCAAAGAATATAATGGAAAAGATACGAAAACCATGGGCAAAGATTAGAACCCATAACGATTCCCTATAAATGTTTTCTCTGGGGCTAGCGCCTAAGCCCTTGATTGGGGGTGATGTCCCCCATACCCCCATTGAGGTGATTCCCCTAGTCTAGAAGAGTGTAACTCAAGGAAAATAACACAGACAACACATTTCATACACAATTTAGATTTGAGGAGTGCTCACCCACTCATATCACATATATAGATGTAGAGACAGAGCCAAACCCACCTATCCCCACCCCATAGATGGGCCTAAACTATCTAGGTGCCATGATCCCATAACCATGTTCTATTTTGTTCTCTTTATCGAGAGGCTTTATCTATCTTAGGCAACCACTGGGAGAATTTGTCTATCTTGAAGAACTGACAGAAGGAGGAATGATTACTAGTAAGGATAACTCCCCAGCTTTACTAGGACAATCCCTAGATTTGTATATAAGGGATCGATCATCCGATATACAACAATTAGCCCTACCACAAAACCAATCGACCAATTTGGTTCACATATATCCTCTCTACTCCCCATCTCCACCCACATGAGATGGAGACTCTTATCTACTCTCTATGAATCATGGCAACACACTACACCAAATGTATAGAGTTTCTTTGGCCCCAACTATATACTCTCCCCTTGGTAGATTCAGGAAGTCCCCTACGTATAAATCCCTTTCCCATATCTCCCATATCTATATATAGGTCCCTTCCCCCTCCCATATATAGATAGGGCCTTAACCCTCTATATAGAAAGATGACCCCCAATTAAATCCTCTTTAGCTAGTTTGGGGTGGGGGGCCTGGATACTCTTTATAGGGCTCACCCAACTATAGATCAAATATCTGCCCCCTACCACAAAGCTAATCGACCAATTTGGTTCACATAGATCCTCTTGCCCCCATCTCTACCCCACATGAGATGGAGACTCTTACTATCTATGAACCATAGCAACACACTACACAATGTTTAGAGTTTCTTTTCCCCCAACTATATATACTCTCCCCTTGGCCTATTTAGGAGAACATTGTATATAGATAAGGGGACCCCAAATAGATTATATCAAATCGTTTAGTGGGCTAGGCCCAAGGATACTCTTTATAGGGCTCATAACTATAGATCAAATATCGCCCTAGATAGATTGAAAGCTAATCGGCAATTTGGTTCAGTAGATCCCCCCCCATTCTCTACCCCTCATGAGATGGAGACTATCCTAACTAATATAGCTAGAACCATAGCAACACACTACACAATGTTTAGAGTTTCTTTTCCCCAACTATATATACTTCCCCCTTGGCAGATTTAGGAGGAACATTGTATATAGATAAGGGGACCCCAAATAGATTAGATCAAATCATTTAGTGGTGAGGGCAGGAGAGAGCATATACTCTATATAGGGCTCACCCAACTATAGATCAGATATCTGCCCCCTACCCCTATTTCAGAGTATAGATAAACTCTATAGGCATTCATGTCATGTTTGGGAGGCCCGAGGCTACTATAACTATAGATAGGCATTTAGCTAGAGATATAGCCAAATAGATCGCTCAAGATGGGGGCAAGCAAGTGCCCCATAATTCAAATAGAGGCCTTAGGTTGTGAAACTATCCTATATAATATAGCCTAGCCTAGCCACCCCTAAATAATCTGTCTTTAATCAACCCTTCTTCGAGAGAGAACTTTGTACAATCGGTCCAACATGAATAGAATTCGTATAGACCTTTCTTTTTCCAACCAACATACAGTCCTTTCCTTGGTCTAGCTAGCATAAATAGAATAGAGAGGTGAGCGCCCGCCCTATCTATATACAGGGAGAGGAGGCCGAACCCTCCATATATAAAGGGGCGTGGCCTATCTAGAGTAGTCCCCTCTTCCTAGATAGATAATAGTAGGGCAAAGAGTCCCCTCTTCCCAGGATAGATAGCTATATATAGTACACCAACTAGAAGCTATATCTATAACTATGTAATGTAATTTATGCCCATCACATATAGATAAATATAGCTAGAGGGTGAGGAGACTAGACTCTACTTAATATATATTGTCGATTTTTCTCCCTATTTATAATATCAAAGTTTTAGGTGGGGACTAACCCCATGTAAGGGTACAAATAGAGTTGATCATATTGTGGAGTATTATAATTGATAGGGTTGGGGTCGAGGCACCCAATGAATGGACGGATGCCCATCTCTTCCCCTCAAGTAGTAGCATTCCATTTTCCCACTATAGACTATAGTTGGTTAACTAACCCCATCTATCTCTATCTCTATTTCTATATGGGGCACTCGGACTGACTGACTACTATGAGGTGAGCCTGTATATCTATATAGTGCCCTCCTATAGAATTGTTTATAGCCCCGAGAGTCGCCCCGGGGTGCGGCCCAATTCCAATCAGCTATAGTGCCGGGGGGCCACTGTCATATCTCAGCCGCCCCCCCGCCCGACCGCAACTCTATATAGATGGGATATAGAATCTAATCTAATCTAATCCATATAGGGGTGGGGGGGGGGCAGAGATATGGACAGTGGAGTGCAGGCCATGGTTCAGTAGTCGGGGCAACTTCGTCACTTTCGTGTACCCATCGGCAGACAGCCCTTTCGGGGGTTCCTTAGGGACCGATTCACTCTGCGTAGATTGACCGAACGCAGAAACCCTGGAACTGGCAGGCGATCGTGTTTTTCACATGATTCTCGTTACTCATGTCAGCATTCTCACTTCTGATATCTCCAGGAGCGCAAGCCCCCCTCCGGATAGAGAGCGCCAGCGAACTACGTTGTTGTCCCTTCTCCGATTCACAGAACGTCCCGCTACTGACCCGCATACCGCACCGCAGACTCTAATCTCTATAGTATAGGGGGCCGAAGAAACATATAAGATAATAACTATAGAGAGGGGAGAGGGGGGGAGGGGCCACCTCTCTATCTATAGAATGGAGTTGAGTGATGGGGGCTTCCCGGGAACGGATCTCGTCGCTTCGGTGAATCACTTGAGCCCCGATACATTTTCGGTGCTATGGAGCTAGACCAGTGAGCTATTACGCTTTCTTCGAAGGATGGCTGCTTCCAAGCCCACCTCCTGGTTGTCATCGCTCGATTACCTCCTTTTCCACTAAGTGACTGCTTAGGGACCTTAGCGTACGATCTGGGCTGTTTCCCTCTCGACTCTGGATCTTAGCACCCAAAGTTTGTCGAAATGTACGGAGTTTCCTTTTGGTCAAATGGCCACCCTAGCTCAACGTGGAAAACCAGCTTATCCGATCTGGGGTTGTTGGTCAAGCATTGGGCCACCCTAGCTCAACAAAAATGGATTTCGCGGAAAACCAGCTATATCCGATCTTGGTTGGCCTTTCACCCCTAGCCACAAGTCATCCCCGTATTTTGCCACATACGTGGGTTCGGTCCTCCAAGGCCTGTTGGAGCTCTCTTCAACCTGCTCATGGCTAGATCGATCGGTTTCGGGTCAAATAGGAACAACTGCCCTCTATAGAATCTATCCATAGTTCTAGAGTCCTCTATAACTATATGGGATAAGATAAGATCTAGTTTCTGGGGGTGAGGGGCCGGGACCTCCCCCTCCCCCTCCCATCTAGACTATACGATAGCCTCTATATATTGTAAATACGCGCCTACATATGTTTCATTTACTCGCTGACCCATTATGCAAAAGGTACGCGTTCGGTCTATATAGACTAAGACTATAGACTATAGACTATAGTGATGCGTGCCAGATATAGCCCCGCGCCGCGACCGACTGATTGTTTACGCGCATCGGATTCCAGGTCTGTTGCACTCCCTTTCCTAGGGTTCTTTTCACCTTTCCCTCACGGTACTTGTACGCTATCGGTCATTGAGGAATACTTGGGCTTAGAGGGTGGTCCCCCTGATTCAAACACTCCGCGTTTTACTTTACTGGGAAGAATCGAACAATACCGGCGATCGCCCTACTATAGCTATAGAAGTCAATGGGGGACTGACGCCCTCCTATCTCTATATGGGATAACCTCTATATCCAATCCCATATAGAATCGGGGCCATACCATAGAAATCTATTCTCTTTGTTCAGTATAGGGCGCCATATAAATCTCTTTGTTTAGTATAGGTCCCATAAAAATCTATAGGTAGAGGCCCCATAAAATAGAGAAAATCTATAGGCCGTCGGGGAGGGAGGAACCAATCTACAGGGCTATCACCTTCTTTGGCCAGATCTTCCAACCTTTTCACAGTTCCCCCCGGTTCTTCCATCATCCACATGCCGGTGAATGAATTGCACAGAGAAGAAGAGCCCCGGCCCCCCTGCCCCCTTAGATGATGGCTGATGGCGACAACATAGAGAGAGAGGGGAACGCCTATTATCTATATCTATATCTATATCTATCTGGGGGGGGTTGGCAGGTGGAATTCGATTATCTCGATTCTCTATATTGGGTGGGGGGGCTCCGCTGATGGATATTTGCCCAATCCGCTTTCGCTCGCCGCTACTAACGGGGTCTCGGTTGATTTCCTTTCCTCTAGCTACTTAGATGTTTCAGTTCGCTAAGTCTTGTTTGTGGACACGGTTTCCCGATCGGAGATCCATGGATCACGGACGGTATCTCCCCATGGCCTTTCGCCTTTGGAAGCGTCCTTCCCTCTCAATGCCCGGGCATCCATCCGATGCATTCCGATACAGTAGGCATTGAACCTACCAATATCGATATTGGCACAGCCCCCCCACCCAATATAGAGAATCGATAAATCAGGGGCTATCTACCTATCTATATATGGCAGGGCATAGATTTCTCCGCCCCACTCAGATATAGAGCAGAGCAGAGCATAGCATAGCATAGCATAGCATAGCATAGCATATATTTCTCTACTCTACAGATAGATACTCTAGGTTCTCTATTCTCTATGCCCTCTATATTGATCTGGCAACCAACCCGATACCCGCCCTATCTATAGATCTAGGGGCGCCCTATCTATATATCTGGTTAAGTTCTATACGATCTATCTATAGGGGAGCCCATATAGAATAGATAGTTCAGGCCCTATCTATCTCTCTATTCTATGGGGGCCGATATATAGATAGAGAGAGAGAGGGATAGATAGGGGTGAAGGGGGCACCAAACAGAATAGAATAATGATCTATCAAATATGGATAGGTGGCCAGACGATCTATATTACATTAATATTCTGTATGGATAGGTGGCCAGACGATCTAGAAACCATATGCCCTACCCTAGAGTTCTCTCTATCCGGCAAACATACATCTATATATGGGCTGGGCGGCCCAACCCCCAACCATATATAGACTATACCATACTATACCGTCGCATCCCCTATATCGGGAGGGCGATAGGGGTGAGTATGATCCGATACCCATATATCTATTATATTCTCTATTATATATGTAATACAAATAGATCTTGATCTAGATGTATAGCTATAGATCTGATCTATCAAATATGGATAGGTGGCCAGACGATCTATATCACATTAATATTTTGTATGGATTGGTGGTCTAGACGATCTAGAAACCATATTCCCTATATTTCTATCCGGCAAACATACATCTATATATGGGCTGGGCGGCCCAACCCCCAACCATATATAGACTATACCATACTATACCGTCGCATCCCCTATATCGGGAGGGCGATAGGGGTGAGTATGATCCGATACCCATATATCTATTCTATTCTCTATTATATATGTAATACAAATAGATCTGATCTAGATGGATAGCTATCAGATCGCCCCCCCCCTATCTCCGGCGAGAGAATAGAGGGGGTCGCCATAGACCATATAGTTCAGGGCTATTAATCTATGTGGGTGGGGGGTAGATAGATAGGGCAACTAGCCCTATGATTCTACGACTACGACTCGATTCTACTCCTCCCTATCCTATCCTATATATAGAGATGGGAGATGGCTTGACTAGACATAGATACGATTAGCATAGATAGATAAACTCCCATAAAATCTATAGGCTAGACCCGATATGGGCAATTAGAATCTATGACTAGACCTGGCCTCCCCTCTATATATCTCTTTATAGGCTAGATACTAACGACTAGATTCTACGTGATCGATCAATCGAGTGCCTGCCATCCCATATAGATAGGAGGTCGAGTGCCACTTGACTCTATTCTATGTCGGGTCACCCAGATATCTAATCATCTTGTGGTAACACCATATACCTCTAATATCTTCCGCCACCTTCTCTATTATATGGGCGGTCGGGTCAAGATAGCCTATAGTTTACGGGGTGTCATCCTGTGGCCCATATCTATATCTCATCTCTCCTATCGGATAGGGAATCAATGAATCGATGGTCCTGCCCGCCTCTCTACCCCCCCCCTTTAGATACGACACAAGATCTATACGGCCCTATCAAGCTCGACATCTCGAGATTGGGAATGCCCCCTCTCCTTTCTTTCTCTATATGGCTCGGGTAAGATAGATACGGGTATTCAATACAATTACCAAGATAGAACTATAGGCAAGATCAATATCGGTGGGTATTCAAGAATCAATCAATATGGCTTAGGGGCTCGGGCCATATTGAAAGATGGTCTGGGCATTGTATTTAAGATATGGCTCGGGGCCGATGGGGTGGGAGTGGTGCGGTCAAGTCACATGGTTGTGTGCTTGCCCACCCATGTTCAATCCCCGAGGCACGATCCTCCTCGGAGGTGGTTTCATCGCTAGAGGCGGCTTCTCTGCTCATGCTAACATTAGTGGTTACTCCGCTGCTGACGCTGGTGGCTCTTCCTCTCGCTACTGACGCTGGTGGTTTCTCCTCTCACTGTTGATGTTGGTGGCTCCTCCTCTCGCTTCTCCTCTCGCTGCTGACGCTGGTGGCTGCTCCGCTCATTGTTGATGCTCCTCTCATTGTTGTCGTGGCTGCTCCTCTCATTTGCGACATTGGTGGTTGCTCCGACTCTGCGGTGGCTTCTCCTCTCACTGTTGACGCTGGTGGTTGTTCCTCTCACTTCCATCATTGATAGTTGTCCCACTCGCTACGGTCATTGTCATTGGTCGCTGCATCTTCACTATGGTTTCATGGTTGCTTCAATTGGGTTCCTAATAGTGCTCCCCTTCATTGTAACCAGGTTGTGGATCCTCTAAAAAAATCCTCAATTGTACAAGGATGTGGGTCCTTTAAACACCCTCAATTTACCCTGCAAAAAAAAAAGATATGGCTCTTAGGTTACTAGTCTATGGCAATCTTGGTTATGGCTTGGGAAGACAAGAAATACATGCTTGGGTAAAACAAGCTCGGGTAGAAATAGAAATATTAGTCTATCTCGGGAAAGACAAGCTCGGGCCATATAGATAAATGGTCTCATGGATGGCTCGGGTATGGCTTAGGGAAGACAAGGAATACATGTTCGGGTAAAACAGGCTCGGGTAGAAATAGAAATATTAGTCTATCTCGGGAAGACAGGCTCGGGCCATATAGATAGATGGTCTCATGGATGGCTTGGGTATGGCTTGGGCTATATATATAGATGGTCTCGGTAGAAATACTAGTCTATCTCGAGGCTGGGTATGGTTCGGGGAAGACATGCTTGGGTAAGATAGAGACAAAGATACTAGTCTATCTCGGGGCTCAGGTGATTAGTCTATCTTAGTGGCATAGTATATCTCCATATAAATAGATATAGATGTTCGATACATGGCAATATCAGGTAGAAATACTAGTCTATCTCGGGAAGACATGGAAGACAAGGAAGATAGGAAAGGATTTATCCTCGGTCCTACCCCCTATCTCTATCTCTAAATGGTAGATCTTCATATCTATATATATATATATATATAGGCGTTTGATAGCCCCTATCTATCTATATAGACAACCATATAGATATATAGGCGTTATAAAGATATAGACGTTCGATGGCATCTATATTCTATATGCCCTATCTATCTATCTATCCCCTATTTCTCTATGGGGGGAATCCAGCTCTAGGGCCATATAGATGGTCTCATGGATGGCTTGGGTCCATGGCTTGGGCTATATACATAGATGGTCTCGGGTAGAAATAGTAGTCTATCTCGGGGGGAGATCTATGGTTATGGGAAAGACATGCTTGGGTAAGATAGAGACAAAGATGCTAGTCTATCTCGGGGCTCGGGTGATTAGTCTATCTCTCGGTGGCATGGTAGATCTCCATATAAATAAAGATATAGATCTTCGATACTATAGAGATGGCTTTTTTCATATCGGTGGGTGAACTAGTCTATCTCCATGGGAAGACAAGGAAGATAGGAAAGGCTTTCTCCTCGGTCCACCCCCTATCTCTATCTCTAGATGGTAGATCCATTCATATATATATATATATATATATATATATATAGGCATTTGATATCTATCTAAAGAGGCTCGGTGATTAGTCTATCTCGATTGGCATGGTAGATCTCCATATAAATAGATATGATCTTCGATTCCATGGGGCAATATCTATAGGTAGGTAGAAATACTAGTCTATCTCGAGGAAGACATGGAAGACAAGGAAGATAGGAAAGGGATCCTCGGTCCTAGCCCCTATAAAGCTATCTCTAGATGGTAGATCTTCATATATATATATATATATATATATATATATATATATATAGGTGTTTGATAGCCCCTATCTATCTATATAGACAACCATATAGATATATAGGGTGAACTATCTATTATAAAGATATAGACGTTTGATGGCATCTATATTCATATGCCCTATTTATCTATCTATCCCCCATACCTCTATCGGGGTCGAATTCATTATCTACGTGATATGATCGAAATGGGATGGATGTGACATCGCATCCATTCTATATGTGATATCAATTCATATAAAGAGATATCTATATAGTTAGGGGAGATCTATTCCAATGGGTGAATATAGTGGGGGTAGGGTAGGATGAGCGATGCATGGATCACCTATAAATGTGTACGGTCTTGCCCCATATCTATCTCTATCTATAGGGGGAGTCGACCCGACATAGAATAAAGAGGGTAGGGAAGGACGATCCCCGACTACTATAGAGATGGCTTTCGCCATATCAGTGGGTGAACTATCTATTCCATGGGTGACCCAAGCCCCATAGAATCTATAGGTAGGGCAGGACAATCTCCTCATTCTTTGAGTGCCCCCATTACCACTATCGATACATCGCATCGGGATCATATCTCTGATACTATGGGTTTGTTCGATACAAGCTGATATAAAGGGGATCCCTGTATTGTATATAAAGATGGGGATGGGATTGTGGATAGTCTTGCGCCATACCAATCCCAATCCCAATCAATAAGTGGGGGTGGTTAGTTCGGTTTGGACGACTATATAGTATGGGTTGGGCCTGGATCGAGGGGGTAACGGTCCATAGTGCAATCCCTAACGCCCCATCTATATATGGATTGGATTGACCACCCATCCAATTGAAGCCCGATATCTCATCTATAAGGAGGCCGAGGACCCCTCATGCGCTGACCACTATCTGTCTGGGGAAGGTCAACTTCTTTCTACATATGCTTGATAGTCCCCCAATGGGGTCGAGGGAAGCTACAACTCTATAGAGATTCTAGAGAGTCGGCTCCCCTCCCTATCTATATGGCGACGAACGGGATCTCATCGGCCTGTTCTTTCCATATATGGCAATAGCATATATCAATATATCTATTGGGGCACCGATGAAAGGGGCAACTCTTTGTAGTCTAGTCGAGGGAAGACAACCTACTAAACTATCTATAGAGATTCTAGAGATTTGGACTGCTCGCCTCCCCTATATGTAAGGTGATGAGATGGGATATCTAGTTCGGGGGGTTGGGAGGGGCTCCGATGAAAGGGCGAGGAATTTTTAGCTGTAGTCTAGTTGGGCGATATATAGAGGGACGACAACCTAAACTAAACTATCAAATGCCCTGAGGCGAGAGAGGATTCTATACATCGGGGTGGTGGCTATATCAAATTGAAAGGGGTTTGATCTCTATACATGGGGATGAGATGGTGCCATCTATCTAGTTCAGGGGGTTGGGAGAGACCTGAATTGAAACCCCGGGGTAGGGACGAGGGAGTTTATATCCGACTATAGATGCCCATAGTTCGGGATAGATAGGGGAGGGGTTGTTGAACTCGAACATTTAGGGGAGCATCAAATGCCCCGTTAGTCGAGAGCATCAAATGCTCCGGTCGGCCAAGTGGTGGCTATATCCCCCATCAATTGAAAGGGGTTGGGCCCCTTATATCTATACGGAAAATAGTTGGTGGTTCTACTCTAGTTTCAGTTGAAAGTTTCTATCTAGAGTTCTCTCGCCGACCTTATATCTCTATTTTCCAAAATAGAGATATATGCCCCCTTCTCTATATAGAGGATATAGAGGGGAGTCAAGTATCCATCAACCCAATCGGCTGCCCGGGAGATTCTTGTTCAACTAGACTAAGAACTGGGTAGTTCGTTTGGCCCATCTCTCCAAAACTGCTAGAGGAATAGCTCGGGTTGTCGATCAAGCCCACCTAATCTGGTTAGTCAACTAGAAAGACTAGTCGGGAATGCCTGCTAGTCGATTGGTTAGGTTAATGGCTATGGGCCCTATATAGATCTTATATCTCGGTTGGCTAGCCAGCCTTGCCTCGATTGGTTGGGTTTGATGCCCCCCAAATCTATAAAGGGAGATAGGGATGTTGCCCGGGGTTGTTGTTCGACAAGACCGAGAACTAGGTAGTTCGTTTGGCCCATCTCACCCAAACTACTAGGGGATACCCTTTGGGTTGTTGATCAAGTCCACCCAATGTTGCTAGTCAACTAGAAAGACTAGTTGGGAATGCCTGCTAGTCGATTGGTTGGGTTAATGGCTATGGGCCCTATATAGATCTTATATCTCGGTTGGCTAGCCCTGCCCCGATTGGTTGGGTTTGATGCCCCCACCCCCCCTCCCCCAAAATCTATAAAGGGAGATAGGGTTGTGGATGGTTTGATGGCTAGATGGGTTCTTGTTCGACTAGACTAAGAATCAGGTAGTTGATGGCTAGCAGAACGGCCCATCTCACCCAAACTATTATTCTGCTACAGCGATGACCCGGCTTCCTCGATCAAGTCCACCCTGATAGTTGATAGCCTCATCAAACACAATAGTAAAGATAGATATTCGGGAGCGGGCAGAGAACTCTAGATATCTACAGATCTATGGGAGATATAAATCCCTATTTGCCAGGATATCTAGCAGCGACTACCTGGCCCACCGCTATATAGATCTTATATCTCGGATGGCTAAGCCTTGCCCGATTGATTTGGGTAATTCTTGATGAACCCCCTAGATCTATATAGGGGAGATGGCTGGACATTACAAGTTTGATGGCTAGATGGGCCCTATCTCTATATGGGAGCAAGCAGAACAATCAGGTTAGGTTTGATGGCTAGCAGAACAACCCACCCTACTACCCATCGCCGCCCTATTCTCCTACAGATAAATACAGGGCTTCTTAGAATAGGCAACCATCCCTGATAGTTCAGATAGCCTCATCAAACACAATTGTATATAGATAGATATATGGCGGGCAGAGAACTCTAGATAAGGCTTCCCCATTTTGCTACAGATCTATGGGAGATATAAATCCCTATTCGCTAGTATGATATCTAGCAGCGACTACCGGGCCCACTGCTAGAAATAGTCCTGTTTCATTCAGGGCTAACCCCAGCTAGAATGGGGAGGGTGGATAGGCTATAGAGTAATTCCCCGCTCGCTCCCAACTGAACCACTCACAAGTTGATTTCGAATTGAGCTTAAGAAGGGAGAGAGGTGGCTGGCTATGGCTACAAGTTTGAATCACCATACTAACTAGTACTAATCTCCTAAGCAAGCAAAACAACCATGTAGATATATTACCTGGTTGTATCATGTATAGAATGGATGCATGGATGGATGATGTGGTGCTCCCTCAATTGATAATCCATCATCCATCATCATCTATTCTATACATGTGATACGACCAAGTCTATAATAGAATGTATCATTTCTTCTCAGAGGGCCCATTTCTCTATATCTCATCTCCCCCATTCCTCTCTCTAGTATAGTAGGCCATTGGGGTCCTATATCTATATCTAGTTGGGATGGGAGTTGGTTTAGTATTATTAGTACGATCTTGTTGATCGCGGTGCTTATAATCCATACCATAGTTGGCCCCTCTATCTATATGGGTTCAGTATGATCTCGAGTTATAGATATAAGGCACCTATCAAATCATTGCCCTCTATATAGATATAGGGTTGATCAGATAGTATCCACCACTCCCCATAGTTTAGATAGGGGTTTGGCCCTAAACTCTATATTCATGAACAACCCACTTCACTTCTCTCTATATATCTAGTTGGGCGAGATTCAATACCATAGATTTCTATCACATCACTAAGATGGAGATGGATCTCATTACCACATATAGGGGGTTGGGCCACATATTCGTATCACATCACTAATATGGATTGGATGGATCATATAGATTAGATCTGATAGTCAATCTATAGATTAGATGGATCCACCACTCCCATAGTTCTGAAATAGGGGTTTGATGCCGAGATGGAGAAACTCTTATATCATGGTGGGAACAACTCCATCTTCATTTAAGCTCTCTAATATATATGGATAGTGATTATGTCATGTTACGTAGATTAGAAATACCATAGATTTCTATCGCATCACTAAGATGGAGATGGATCTCATTACTAGATATAAGGGATCTATATTGATATAGAGAATGCCCTCTCATAGATCTTATCACATCACTAATATGGATTGAGAGGATGGATCATATAGATTAGATCCGAATGGGAGGCTCAAGATCGAGAATGGGAGACTCGAGATCGAGAATATATATTAGATGTCGGGCATCCTATCACCCCTATCTCCCTGATACGATGGCCCCATCCATGAGGCACCTCCCCATCCTCCGCTCTTAACTAAGGGCTATCTTATGGATTTGATGTTGAGGCTGAGATGGAGAAACTCTAAATTTGGATGGCAGTGGTGGGTGATAACTCCCACTATCTAGATCTCGATTCTTTCATATCTATCCAAAGCTAAGTGGTTGGCCCTCTCTCATATGAGTGGGAATGGATATTGATTCATGTGGTTACGTAGACAATAGAATCATATGATTCATGTCATGTTATGTAAGAATCCCATCATATGCATGTCATTAGAATCTTCCCATCTCGAAATGAAAGTATTTCCTCGTCTCTCTGTGATCTATATATGAAGGCGATATCAAGAGAATGAACCCTCTCTATAGATCTTATCTTAGGAGATTCGAGATTAGATTTGGAATGGGAGAGGATGGAGAGTTCATGGGGCCTATGGAGAGATAATCTCCTAGTTGGAATGGGAGGCTCAAGATGAAGGAGAATGGGAGATTCTAGTTGAAGGAGATTGAGAATGGGAGAGTTGACTATCTAACTCGCCCATTCCGTGAATCTTGGATCACATGGGAAATGTATTTCCCCATGTTAAGTCTTCATGGCCCCATCCATGAAGGTGCCTCACCCATCCTCCGCTCTTAATAACGTATGAAGGACATGATGCCTCCAATCCCAATCCCTATTTGAGAGGAGAGGAGAGAGAACCGGTAGAGTGTGTGGTATGGTCTAAGTCAACCCAATTAATAGTAGTAGTGAGTGTTCCAACTCATTAACCTATGCGTGAAGGATTCAATAGATGGCTTTCGAAGGGGTATTCGTTGGTGGAATGAATTCTAGTGGTTGGTCTTTCTCTCTATATAGTATCGTGTTTAGTCGTAAGGATTTGAAGTGGGAAGGAGATCAAGTGGTTAAGTTAGAAGGCTTCGAAGTGGTATGAAGGATTCCAAGTCGTATGACGTATGTATTAATAGTCGTAGTCGTATGAAGGATTTTGAGTTGTATTACGTATTAATACTTTAGTAAGGGAGTGTTCGTATTGGTGTTAACTCGTTCGAAGTGTCAAGTAAATGAATATGAAGGATTCGAGTTGACTACATTATGGTATGAAGGATTCCTAGTCGTCGAAAGTCTTTCAAGGAAGAAAGTCTTCGAACTTGTGGGAAAAATGTCGTGGGAAATGTTCAAATGGTGTTAAGTCTTCATAAGGCTTGAAGTGGTATGAAGGATTCTAAGTCGTATGGCGTATGTGTATTAATAGTTGTAGTCGTATGAAGGATTTCAGAGTCGTATTACATATTAATACTAGTAGGGAGTGTTCAACTTGTTCGAAGTGTCCAAACGAATATGAAGGATTCAAACTGGTATGAAGGATTGGTATGAAGGATTCCTAGTCGCTAAAGTCTTTCAAGCAAGAAAGTCTTGAACTCATGGGAAATGTTCATTGGTGTTAAGTCTTCATAAGGAAGAATCAATATGAGGAAGGGCATGCCTACCCTCCATAGAATAGATAGGCTCTATGCCGCACTTGCCTATCTATATTATATGTGGGCCCACGACTCTATTGCTATGAGACTATGTTGGACGGTGTGGCCCTTATAGATCATATCTACTTATAGCTATTCTTTTAGTCGGATCGAGGGGAGGGGTTGGTCTGTGTGGCAATTCTATATCTATATAGAGGGGCTAGACTCTACGTTGATCCCACGGCCCTAGAAATCTACATGGGGCATGGGCTATCATCCGAATCGAAGGGGTTGGCCCACGACTCTAGAAATATATATGGGGTTATTCTCTTAGCCGGAGAACACAGTGGGGTTGGCCCCCGACTCTCTTGCTCCCCATAAAAACTTTGTCACTTGTAACCCCAAAAATATGTCACTTGTAACTCGTTGGAAGGCTTCCAACTAGTATTGAGGCTTCCAAGCACACTATAGATTCCTTGTCATTAGAACTCTTCCTCTCGGCTTCCAACCGGATTCCCCTTTGTTAGAACTCTTCGAGTGGCTTGTGATTCCAACAACACAATAATAATGTGCTATTAGCAACAAACAACAATGTTAGCAATTATGTTGTAATGTTAACAACAATAACGAGATATAGGGGGATAGTATATAGAACTATCTCGACCGATGAGGACGAGCTACAAATCTCTTCTATGAGTATATAGAGTTGTCTCGATCGACGAGGACAAGCTACAAATCTCTTCTCTATAGATGGGACCCAACAATATACATATGTTGAGTGGACTAGTCTATTTTATAGTATAGTCTATATCTAGTTAGGGTGGTTGAGGAGGAAAACAACTATATCTAGAGTCGGCAAGACTCCATCGATAGTTTGGGGATAACTATATGCACCCAAATGGATAGGGTTTCTATTGGCTAATATAGTATCTAGGGTTGGGGTAGATAGATAAGGCTCCAAATCAATTCCCAGGGGAGGGTAATGAAGCCAATCCCCATCCCTAGATATATTAGATAAGGTCACCCAATTTATAACTATCGATGGAATAAACCCCTATATAGATATGGGGCCGAGTCGGCAACCCCATAGCCCATTGGACAACTATCTCGCCGAGGAGTTAGTTCTATATAATATGATAGATCGATGAGGCCCTATCCTATAGATTTCTATGGCCCATGGGAGAGCATTGTAGGTATAGAGGGAAACTCCAATGGGGTGACGGGCCGCCCCATATACATATATAGGCAATCGAGTGCCCCACCCATATAGAGTATATGGAGGGGGGTCAAGTGTATAACATATAGACCTCCCGGGCCGCCTCTATTGTATTGAAAGGTGGGGCGGCACCATGTTTCAATAGAGGGGGCGCCCCATGTGAGTAAAGGCCCCGATTCACATGGGGGTGACACATTTCAATAAAGGGCTATCTCGTATTGAGCTACCCTCGGTTAACCAGCTATATATAGATTAGCATCCGAGCATAGGACGTTGGCCTCCTCGACATTAATCTAGACTAGTATTGTCTCTCGGAGCTGCCCCCCTTGCAATTCTAGGGGATCTATCTAGCGACAAATCTATAATCTATATGGTCATCTTGCCCATTTATCTATCTATATGGGGTTCTAGTTTAGGTTCAGTTCCGCTCGGGAGGTGAGGAGTATACATAGATAAGAGCCCTAGATATGGATAGGGGTTATACTATACATGAATGGAGTCATTAATCTAGTAATTAGTTAGACGTATCCATCCATTCTATACGTGATATAACCAATCATCGATTGATCGACCTCTATATCTATATCTAGATGGGGCCATATACGCAGTCGGTTGTTTATTTGTAGAGACCGTACCGATGTTCGGTTTGGTGTTTTCTCGACCCCATCTCTGTATCTATCGGGGGGACTATAGCTGAACTAATTAATGGCACGAAATGGAGGGCTCGACCTCCTATATAGATATGGATATGGCAGTTCTGCATCTGACGCTATATGGAGAACTGGGACCCCACCCCATGTTTATATGGGTCACTACAACTATCTATAGCTGCATCTGGTACTCCCTATATAGATATGGGATTGAGGAGCAACTACGACTACTTATATTTGGTGAACTAATTAATGGCACAATGGTTGTGGCAAGAACCTAACCAATATCTTGGATGTAGTAACCAATATCCCGAATATGGTATGAAGAATGAATGCACTCGAGCAGAGCAATAGATAAGAATAAGATTCACCTAATCATTTGTTTCATTACAATATCTATATATATGGTCATTCAATTCGTATCAGGAAGAGGGGGAGGAAAGAGTATTAAATTATGGAGTGGGGGAACTGGCTCCCTCCTAGGTGGATCGATTCGACTAGCCCATATATCTATATAGATGTGGTGAGAGAGAAGAGATAAGATCCGCTTCCCGATGCCATATCTATCTATCTCAGGGGCCCACTATAGAGTTAGTTGGTGATTAGGCTGGGATTAGTGACTAGTTTGTCCCAAGGCTCATTACCGCAATCTGTATCGAATTAGGCTAAAGGCTAGAGGCTAGGCTCATTGAAAGTGAGAATCCCTATTGCCTCCAGATAGATATTGTATCATGCAATTGTATTATCCATCTCCCCATGGGCTGCCGACTAATATATGGCTTGGCTTATCCCTTGTAAGGTTTGAGGATTGGGCTCGAAATTTGTCTTGAGATATCTATTATCTATTTTGTAACCCCTTGGCGGGCCCTTTTAGTTAGTTAAATGTGCACACAGGCTAGTATCTTTATTATTTAATTAAAAATAATAAAGTGCACATAGTTCAAACAATATTTAATTAGAGTTTATGTTTTCCCTCCAAAAGGGAAATTCAAATTTTGCACCTCTTTGTCTATAAAAAGAGGATGTTTGTTCATTGTAAGACATGCTATGATGATTATGATTTTGGCTCCATGCTTGGAGAAGGGATGTATGCCCAAACTTGATGCTCTTGCTCTCTCTTTCATTTGTTGAAGAATCTATTTGCATTGAAGCTGGTTTTGAATATCAAATTGAAGAAAGTATTTGTGCAAGCTTTAGTGAGATCTATGCTCCTTGGTTGTAGCGAATTCTTTGCTAAAGCAAATCGATTTGGTCATATGTTGGTTATATGCTGTTCTTTCCTTTTGATCTAGTCCTTTGCCTAGCGAATTCCTTGGTGCAAGTCTGCTAGCTTTGGCGAACTGTTTAGGAACTGTGACCTATGCTTGTGTGGCGAACTGCATGCATAATTATTCTTCTATGCTGGCGAATTGTTTTAGTGTGTCTCCCTCTTGCCCAGTGACTAGTTTGATTGGGTGTGGTGTGCCTAATTTACAGCGATTAGCATTGAAGTATGACTGTGCATTATTCAAACTAATCTGCCCTATGAATTAGCTTAAGTTCCAAGAGAAGTTGAGTTCTCAATGATCTTTGTGCAGTGACCACATTCAGGTCTGAGTTTGAGTGTTTTGGAGAGCCACGATTTGGAAGGAAAGCATATTAATCCTTGCTGGCTGGCTGGGCCACCCCATGCTTAGCGAATTGGACATATGCATGCTAAATGGACCTGCTGAGCCATGACTGGATAGATCTGATTTGAAACATATTAATGCCAGCGAATTTCCCTGTGCATTTGTGGTTTATCCATTTCTCATGCTTAGCGAATTGGACATATGCATGCTAAATGGACCTGCTGTTCCTACCTTACCCAGCGACTGCTATAGATCTGATTTGAAAGGCTTTCTATACTTCTCTATTGCCAGCGAATTTCCCTGTGCATTTGTGGTGTATGCATTTCTCATCTTTAGCGAACTCATTGGCACAATTAGATCTGAGTTTACATGTATTTCTTCATCTCCTTTGGCAGCGATTACACTTTAGGAGAGTTTCCTCTTGCTGGCTGACTTATCCCATATCCAGCGACTTGTATTGTGCATGTTCTGAAGGTGTTTGAGTGCTGCTGTTATTCTCCTTTTCTAGCGCCAGCTTAGAGAAGATTAGATCCATTTGTGCTGCTATATTCAGACCTGATTCGGGAGTGTTGGGAGCAGCGATCTGAGGGAGAGTATATGCATTTAAAACCCTGCCTTTTCCTTATCATCATATACAGCGAATAGTAGTTCTTTTGCACTCATTAAGAGACTGAATTTATATATGATATAGAGGATTGGGTGTGTATGAAAATAGAGAGTTTGGATCAAGATATGGCACAGCTGGGTTTACACATTTTGTATGATTTTAAAGTGGTATTCAAATTGTGAATTGAAGACACTAGTATTGTTGGCTGGGTTCAATCATTTTGGTGTTAACTCTACTTGTTTGTTGCAAATCCCTAAAGGGGACATTGCATGCACCCATATCTCATATCTATCCCATTGGAGCCAACTAATGTATATATATCTTGAACTATCGCCCCTCTTCGGTCTTGCCAAATAGAGATATAGAACTATAGTGGTTGGTTTGGCTTGTGGTTTTCCGCGGAGTTGTTTTGTGCCTGGACTTGGGGAATAGGAAGAGTGCCCCAAATTGAATTCCCATAGATCTATATAGGGGGTTGGGATCGTGAATTCAATCGCGTAGTTCACTATATGGTTTTCACGATCTATATATTTCGTGTTCGATGGATTCATAACGTGGGCATCTTGTGAATCATGAATACGATGCATACGGTACTGTTATAAAGATGGGGCATCGTGTGGGAACTATATGAGGGCATTAGCCATGATGACAATGGGAATATGAATAGTCTTTGAATCAAGCGAAACACTCCATATCTATATAGGTGGACCCCTATCTCTATCTATAGCCCCCATCTATATCGTGGCGGTGAATTCACTAATGTTGGGTTAGAGGCCCCTAAGCGATAAGTATCTATATTTGAGGCCTATATCCCATCCCATCCGAACGGAGGGGGTCGAGTGGCGTTCAGTTATATAGTACTCTGTAGGGGCCATTGGTGAAGTGAGTGATGAGCATAGCCATGGGATGATGGGATGGCCTACGAGATGAGATGATTTCCTTGGAATCATGTATGTTACTTAGAGAATTAGACATCTCTCTCACCCCACCATATAGTCATTGATGCAACACCGGTTGACACGTCTATCTCGTCGCGTTGCTTTATGGAATGATGGGATGGATCTGCGAGATGAGATGCTTTGCTTGGATTCATGTATGTTACATAGAGAATCAGTCATCTCTCTCACCCCATATATAGTCATCTCTCTCACCAACACTGGTTGATGCGTCCATCTGCCACCTTAGCCTTGGGAGATCTTTGTCTCGAGTCAACATCGTTTCATGCATGATCCTTCGGGGGGCTAGGGCTGAGCCAATATATCCATTTGGGAGCCCGAACTCTATATCTATTCGGTGGACCTATATACAGAACATAGAATGTTAATCTCAATCTCTATTAGAGGGGAAGGAAGGTTGGGGCGCTCTACTCTATATAGCTTATGCTCATGACGACCTACTATAGATGGATAGATAGTGGAAGAGGGTATTTATTATATGGATCGATCCCATGGAAAGAGAGGGCGATTCAACCGGCTCACCTCGCCATATAGATCTATGTGGATGGCGAGGGAATCTATGTGAATTTATAAGGGGATCTTCCTCGACCCCTTCCCTCTCCCGAATGGAGTGAGTGAGCACCGTCCTATCATCCGAATGTAGATAAAGAGGGGGTCCATATAGTGTTACCCCATATATCTTATCCGATCGAGCGATTGTTGTTAGATCAATCGATTGAGCGCCTCGGGTCTAGATAGGCACATTGGCAACCTGACCGAATCGATGGTAGTATATGGTACTTCGGCTCTAAAGTATAGTTCAAATCGCTTGATCTAGTATATACTGCTCTAGGGACCATATATGGGAGGTAAAGATTTATTTCAGCTATGGAATTGGAATTCCCCATATAGTTAGATAGGGCCACCGGTGGACCCATAAGGTGCCCCCACCCCGTGAGAGGGAGAGGAGGGCCGGGTGAAGCGATCAGACATGGCTCGGTTGGCCCTGATCGTTGGGATCATCCTTTGCATGAATATGAATGTAACCTCCATTGGGTGAGCGATAATATATAGAGTTCAATTGGCCATATAGATAGGGGCAAAACAAAATACTATTAGGTTGGCTTAGTGCATTAATAACAAACACTCCTTGCTGGGTCCTCAACTACACTACGCTAATTGGGTTGTGTTGGGTTGGGTTGGGTTGGGGGCCAGATTGGTTCATGCTATATCATATATATTCTAATAATGATGTGCCAAGATGAGATGGGGGTTTAGGTTACGTATGTAATGTCTAGATAGGGCCCTATAGTTTAGATCTTAGGGCTTAGTTGCCATAGAAATATCTAGGCTATATATGGGGGTGCTCTCTGTAGCCATATAGAGAGCCGATTAGATAGCCACCCCCGATCAAGATAATAGTATTGGGCGGCTAGGTGGGCTAGGCTAGGCTATATAGACTGGGACCCCCATATAGATCATCTACCGTCCTTATATAGATATGTAATTTGGAGGACTCAAACTACGCTCAACATTCAACATATATAGTCTGCGTTATTTAGCAATCGAGCATGAACTGTTGAGGACCAGATATAGATAGGGGAGCAATGCCCACAAGAAAGAAGAATCTATATAAAGGGGGCGGGCTCGACCCCCATAGATAGGGATAGGGGCCCTCTCTAGATATGGCTATTGTTTGGGTGACCAATCCCATACCATATCCATATTAGGGGGGAGGGTCGAGTGCAGCTATCTCCCTCGACCCATACATAGTAAGGGGCCCTCTCCCAATCCCATATAATATCTATATAGGGCCCTGAACTCTTATTTGGGCTTTGACCAGTCTAGCTGCTTCCCAATCCCATACCATACCATATCCATAACCACATCCATATCTATATAGTGGGAGGGGTCAAATCTATATCTCCTTATCACCCCATATAGATAGGAGAGATAGGGGTTTGGTCCGAAGGACCAGGTCACCATATCTATAGTTCGGGGGTAGGTCGAGTGCATATATATATAGTTTAATTGCATTGTATAGAGATAGCCTAATAGAGATAGAGATAGTTTAATTAGATCATTGGAGATGGCCTAATATAGAGGGGAGGGAGCTGCTCGCTAGTTTCATTTTATCTTGGCCATATCTATCCCTATCTCCTATCTATAGTGATGGTGGGGAGAGTTGCCTAGATAGAGCGTTTTTGGAGGCCTATCTAGATAGTATGAAGAGGGTGCCTCTTGCTTTCTCTCTCTATATAGATGTCCTGTCGGCTTAGTGATGGTGATGACTCTTTATGGAGTTTAGAAGAGGGGTTAATTCTGAGGCCTATAGAACTATTTGGGGCAAGCTCATACTAATATAGATTCTCTATAACTGACATACACCTATAGATAGAGTGGTGTCAAACAAGTGGGAAATCCCTCTTTATTCCATAGGGCGTCCCTACGGGTCGAACTATTTGGATCATAATTTGGCTATATGGGGACAAGATCATATCTAAGAATGAGGATCTGAACTAAAATCTATATGATATTACATATGTAATATAAATGAAATCTATATATATTCCATATACCTTATGGGTTCAGATTTTAGATGGATAGTTTGCTTTTATGGAGCGAGGCCCTATAAAAGAGCGGGGGGTTTGGAGAGGAGAGGGAGTATACGGTAAGGTAGACTATAAGTATCTACCTATATAGGTTTTATGTTTGTGCGGCCCCTCCATTAGATGTGGGAAGGTGGGTGGGGAAGGTCACCCTATTGAAATGGGCGGTAAAGGGCCCTTCTTTTTTATACGCCAGCTCCATGTATGGATAGTTGTTCCATATAGAGATAAAGGGGCACCCACCCTTCCAATAGATAGAAATAGAGAGTAAAGAGGCCCTTCTTTTTTTATAGGCCAGCCCCCATGTATGGATAGGGTAGTTTTATCTCATCTATGCAGATAGGTCCCGCTTCCTATCTGCCTGAACCGGAAACCTCGACTCGCTCACCCTCGAATTACAAGCCAGGCTGAATCGAAGATGGGTATCCTTTTCAAAATAGAGAGCCCCCTCACCTTTTTGCACTTCGGGGCCAGATGTTCTATATAAGATGCTTCCCTAGTAAGTTCTCTACAGGGGCACACCACCGACTACCTCTCACTCTATAGAGGAGAGGTTGCTTCTGTTTCTACTCACTCTAGTTGGGTGATTGCACTACCTATCCCAGTTCCGTATCTAGAAAGGGGCCTGCCCCTATATGGATATGCCCATGTTATTTCCGTATGCATGTATTCTATAGAGAGTATCCTATAGATCTATGGGGGTAGATGACCTAGATATAGAAGGTTTCTATACTAGATCTGCTCCAAATCTCATACCCTTGATTAGGGCTCGACCTTGATAATATAGTACAATACTGTATAATACAATAGAGAGTTCTTCTTGCCCCCCATATAGATGGGGTAGGTAGGGGCCATTGCTTATATACAAATAGATAGGGGCACGAGAGCTTGACCCCGAACTCTAGATAGGGGGAGTCGAGGGCATATAGATGTATATGGGGCGATAGTTGGAAGTCTCTATCCGTATCCTTATATAGATATACGGGTGAGCCCACTACACCATATAGAACTAGGGGGACTAGCCATCTGCCCCACATGTAGAGAGGCCTCCCATAGACCAGACATGTGAATAGTTATCTCGAGGAGGATCTAGTTTAGAATTGGGCGCCATAATCAATTAGAAATTTTAGGGCGGCATAAAAACTAGATAGGCATCTCTACCCATCTATATTGAGGCCATATAGAACAATAGGTGACATCCATCTCTAGTTTGCACCATATATCTATACGGTTTATGGGGTGGGGAAGAGGATAGGAAGCTGATCCCAACCCCCATATGGATAGATGGCCCCATCTCTCTGCCCATCCCATCTATTGTATATAGATTCTAGATGCGGCGGGCATTTCCAACTTAACATTATAAAGATATAGCCGCCCTCCCCCCTCCATAGAATATAGGGGATATATAAGGCCTCCCGGGCATTCCCTCGGGGCTTCTTGTTAGCTTGAGGGGCCTATCTAGTTCTATATCTATGCCCCATTCTCTATTCTGAACTAGAGGCCTCCCATTTGGCGTAGATAAAATCCCAATCTATACGGGGGTGCCCAATCGGGGCTTGGACTATATACCTAGATGTGGGCGGAGAGAATATATATCTATATAGTGGTGTTTGCCTATCTATCTATTTATGTGGTGTCCTAGGAAAACTAGAAGTTGTGACGTGGATAAATAGGTGAATAGCTTAACTTTAGTGAATCATGCCCGAACATAGATATTGTAGTGGGAGTGAAGAGAGACAATCCCGAGTGCTTTGAATTTTCTATTTGTAGAGTCTTAGTGCTCATCTATATATATATGTGGGAGTGAAAAAAGGAGAGATAAACGGAGGAGAGAGGTATGATATAGGAATGGCAGGCCAAGGTTCAAGAGAGAAAAATATTGGTTAGGACAGTTATATAGAACCATAGAGGGTCATGGTCATTTATCACCACAACACTCGACCAATGCATTCTCTATTTTTCTCCATCTATCTATATATGTAGATCTTAGATTTATAAATGTAGATGTCAGATCAATCTATATAGATAGATCTAGAAATCGGGACACATGCCTCGCAAGGTGAGCGACTAGGGTTGGTTCCGATCTCGATGTCGAGCCAAGCCTTGAAAGCGAAAGGCCTCGGATTGGTTTGTTAACACGGTGTCAGAGGGGAATCCGAGTAAACAAACCTGTAGCTGGTATATAGATATGGGGCCCATATTCTCTATAAGGGGCCCTCTGGCCTTGTGTTCACGTTGCTCTAGTGCCATGCCAATAAAAAGGGGAGAGGGAGATAGAGAGGTCTCACTTCCGTTTCCTTCCATCGGGACCGTCTCTATATAGCCTATAACAACCCTCCTGCCCCATCTTTATAGAGAGTTGGGAGGGGCGTGCAAACTAGAACTCTATATACATATTGGGGCTGGCCAACAATATATAAAGTAGAGAGGGTCCCATATACAGAGCCTCCCATTGGCCTCCCTCGATCGATCGAGTGGTTTGCTTTGCTATCACTCACAAGCTATATAGAGTAGGCCGTCCCCAAATATATGGAATAAAATAAGTATATATCCCCCATATCCCTGTTAGGTTGTGGAGCTAGATTGCTTCACAGTTAGCATGTAATGGAAAGTGACTGGTAATACAACAACCCGTCATCGGTCAAAGGGGAACTGGCATGGTCACCCAAAACTATCATCGGTCAGACAGGCCGACTTCGGTCAGAGCAAGTGGGTACCGTGACCTGTCATCGGTCAGATAGACATACATCGGTCAGAGCAAGTGGGAACTGGCTGCGGTTAGGTCTAACCGGCATCGGTTACCTGTGCGATGTGTTTTATTTTTAGTCACGGGCTTTAAATATAGATTTTGTTTAAAGCAAATCTATTGGATGTAATTGCATAGCTAAGGAGCCCTAAGTTTATATATTTATATATAAGCGTGAAAGTTAGGGTTGAGAAGAAGAGTCAAAAAGAGGGATCGCTTTAGATCCTTGATTCTCTCCCAGACCGAGAGGATGAAGATGAAGAAGAAGAAGAGGAAAAAGAATAGATTACATAAAGATAGAGTCTCCATGGAGAGGAGCGGGACAGAAGGAAATAGCAGGTACATCTGAATGGTGAGAAGAGGGAAATGTCTTCTACTGTATTTCCTTTGTATTGTTTAGTCTCATGTAATGGCTTGCATAGTATGCAAAGCACATAAGGCTTCTTCTTGTAGATCCACATGTTGGTGAGATCTTGTATTATAGATCTATGCAGATCTAGCCTTGTATTGTAGATCCATGAGATCATATTGTGTTGTTGATCCATTTAGATCTAGATATTGTAGAGGAGGTCGTCTTCATGTTTGCACAAGTTATGCGGTGATGGAGAGATAGACTTACTTCTTAGTGCACGATCTTAGTTGCACATCCGGTAGACCCATGTGAGAGGTCTTGTTTGCAGATCCATAGAGAACTTGGTCGCAGATTAAGAGATGTAGTAGTTCTGGTTATGTGAGATCATTGGTGGTGGTATGAAGGCACAATTTAGTGTACTCGGGCGAGATCCGGTTGGAGATCTAGGAAGAGATACTCTTGTGGAGATACATGTACTCTTGTGCAGAAGAGTTAGTTTGTAATCTCTTGTTATATTATATATATATGAGATCTCTATCTTTGGTGGGACGTAGCCCACATTGGGTGAACCACGGTACATGCTTGTTATGTGTGTACTTTTATGTGATTTGGATTATTCTAGTTTATACTTCCCTCTTGTAGATTTTGTGGGGAATTGGTTGGATCTGTGTGCATGATTTTTGTTTGTTATTAAATCATAGCACTATTCCATTACTCCCATATTTCCCAAAAAACCCATCGAGGGTGGATCTGATCTATATAGATGGATAAGCGACCTAAATCTATCCGCCTCGATCTAGATCTCCTAATATAGATCGAGGACCGAATGATACTAGGTGGTCTCCCATAGAGTAAGTAAGATAGGGCATGTACGCCATACCATATAGAGAGCCGCAATCAGCGGCCTATCTCGGATCAATGAATTGATCATAAATCTTGTGGACATGACTACCATATAGAGAGCCGCCATCGCCAACCTTGATCTATTGATTCCCCTTGATCTATATCCAACTCAACTATATAGATAGGTAGATAGATAGACGGGGCTCCAACTCCCAACTCCAACTCTATAGATGGGGGATGGAGGACGGAGGATGGGGATGGCCCAAAGCCCAACTAGATCTATATCAGTTGATATCTCTATTCTATATGCCCTCTATATCTATCGACAAATGTATGGAGATGGACCAAGATATAGATGAGGGGCGAACACCGCAAGAAAACACAACACCTAATCGAGCCCATGCTATCTAGAGTTTTCCCCAACCTCAACTAGATAGAATAAACGGGGATGGCCCCAACCCTTTATATCTTATCTATATAGGATGGGGATGGCCCCATCCCTCTCCTCTTTATAGGTAGGATAGATTTAGGGCTAGGCTATATAGAGTAGAGTATAGTATAGTAGAGTAGAGTAGAGTTGGCCCCAACCCGGCTATATTAGATTGATATATGTATTCTATATGCCCTATAGAAGCAGAGGGCAAACAAATGTAGGTTGAAGGGCCACTATCTCTCCATCTCTCTCTCTATCCATCCATCCATCTAGCTACCTATCTATCTATTTATCTAGCTATAGCAGTCGAAGGTCTACAACTATATATGGATTGTAGGGGTCTACAAACACAACACCCGATCTAGCCCTACCCTACAAATGCCCCTACCCCAAATAAATCTATATAGGAAGGATGGGAATAGCCCTAACCCTTTGTATAGGATGGTGATGGCTATATAGAGAGATAGAATAGACGATGGTCCCAACTAGATTGATATATGTATTCTATATGCCCTCTATATCATGTCAGAAAATGGAAATGAATAGTCCCACTAAACTATAGAGAGGCGACACAAACACAAATCTATAGAAAATTGAGTGCTGATTGAACTCTATATAATATGCCACGCTACACTCACCCTTCACCCTCCCAGAGAGTCTCATTAAGATAGTCTCATTAAGATAGAGACTCGTCTTATTCAGAGATAAAGTCTCGTCTCATTCGAGATAAAGATATAAAACTAGAGAGATAGAGAGAGAGAGTTTAGAGTGAGATAGAGAGAGAGAGTTCAAAGTGAAGAGTGAGATAGGGGACTAATACAAATCCCTCTACTCGTCTCCACTCTCTCAAAATCCATATTAATCGAGTGGGAGTTGTGTACCTTCGATTGCTCAGTGAATACTACTATATATATTCTATAGATATCTATCCATATACTTATTCCTTTAATGCATTCCGTTCACTCTAATCTAACCCTTCAATGCGGTTTGTTTGAATGGATATATATCTATTTCATTTGGGAATATATCGCATCTATACAAAGAGGGGGCATGGAGTGCGGATAGGCCTTCTCCCATAGGTAGGGGTAGGAGCGGGGAGTCCTCGGCCTCTTCCTATCTCTATAGGGGCGGGTTGGGCCCTAGGGGATTAGATAGGACTCCCTAAAATCTAATCTCTATGGCCCTTATCTTTAGATTCTATATGGGATGGGGCATTTCTCATATAGATTTATAGGCCCCCTCGATGCCGGCTCCATATCTCTGGATCTATGTCGTATCTATCTACCATAGGGGGCACCATATCTAGATAAGGGCCTGTTGTATACAGATAGGTGCCCCACATCTATATCTCTGACCCCCATATATAGATGGCCCCCACCCTATCTATATATGCGCATAAATGGGTTAGGATAGGTTATTTTTCGCCCGGTTTATAGATATGGCTCCAACTCTATATAGTCTATCGTCGATCGCCCCTACCCTATATAGATATGGTGCGTCCCTCTCCCGCCCCCTCTCTTCATTGGCAATCGAACAATCTTGGATAGGGGTAAGCGCTATCGGGGAAAGAAATCATATATCTATATGGTTTATGATCGGAATCATGCAACCTATTGATTAGTGTTTGGGACATCCTACCTATCGATTGGTTTTATTGATTGGGACCTACCCATTGGTATTCTACTCTCTCCCCTTTATATCTATATGGAATTGGTCGAAGGAGATAACATGATTGGGAGGGGTCATACGACCCATTGATTTAGGAGAGTACTCAACCATTGGGGCATTTATACACTCGATAAATCGAGGGTCCGCCCTATCTAATATATTCTTGTTCTATCGACAACAAATATCTATCTATCCAGGGGCAATCCCCTCAAACTATATGGGCGTGAGGTTGTCGGCCTATTAGGGAGACTCCACGGCTTGTCCTCACCCACGACATGTCCCATCGGCTTTCCCTTTCATTTCACATACCAACCTACTCTTATCGCTCCCTATCTAGATATGGCTCGTTTCGTCACGGGGCCTTCACCCAATTATGTAGATATATAGGGGAAGCCCTAGATGAATAGAACTATAGGGTGCCCATATTCTCTCGTAGTTTTATCACTCACCCCGACGTCTATATGGATACCCGTGACTAGAGCCATAGTGACTGGAATGGGAGGATGCCAGGACATCTCTATAGAGGAAGCCGGAGGGAGCGATGGCGACTAGGATGGGAGGATGCCATCCGATGAAACTAGTCTCTTCTTTGACAAATAGATCCCATTTTCGGGATGTAGATAGAGGGTCGTTGCCATATATCATATTTAGCATTTATCATCCCCATCACCCATATCGATAGTTGAGTTGAGGGATGATAGTTGAGTTTAGTTGAGGGATCTTCGCTGGACTATCTTCTACCTAATCATGATCTAAGGGTTGTTCGACGCTACACTCGATTATAAAGAGTTGCCCCTGGCTCCTCCCCTTGGCCTAACAAAGTATCTAGACTCAATAACAACTTGATTGGGCCCCTCTCGGCCAACTTGTCTTTGAACTTGACTTTAGTTCAATAGACAATAGTACGCACTATATGTATATATGCCTATCTCATTTATAGGCCCCTGTTGAGATCTCGGTCTGGGGAAGCTCGAGAACATGGAGTACCATATCCCATTCGCTCTATAGAGAAGGGGGACCCTATCTCCTTGACATTCGTCTATATATAGATATAGATATGGGCCCTCATTTGTTATCTATGAAAGTATGTGATGCACGCTCAAAACTAGGTGAACTAGATGGATAGAGTGCACCGAAACAACCTCTATCTCTATAGCTAGCGCCGACAACCTCTACCTATATAGTTCTCTCGGTCATTGGCCTCTCTATGTCAGCGGCCAACCCAGCTTTGAACTCGACTTTGGTTCAATAGATAGTAGTCCACACTATATCTATATATGCCTATCTATTTATAGGTCCTCATTCGGATCTCGGTCTCGGGGAAGCTCGGAACACGGAGTGTCATATCCCATTCCCCATAGAGAAGGGGGCCCCTATCTCACGACATTCATCTATATATAGATATAGATATGGGCCCCTCATTTGCTATCTATGAAAGTATGTGATACCCTTTCGGGAAGTCGGTGAACTAGATGGATAGGTGCCAACAACCTCTATCTCTATAGCTAGCGTCGACAACCTCTACCTATATAGTTCTCTCGGTCGCTAGCCTCTCTATGTCTATATAGTGGCAAGCGAGAAATTTCTAGTTCCATTGCCAAGATAGAGATGGCATATCGATAGGCCTCCCAAATCTATATAGATAGGGTCGAGTAACTGATGGTCGAGAAGCGGTTCTCAATCCCCACCGAGGTGGCTCAACCGATTCAATCAATAGAGTGTCAAAATTCCTTTTCAGTAGTCGAGTCCTATATCGTTAGAGGGGGTTGAGCTTAGTTCGCTATCGTTCACTCCTCGATAGGAGGTTCGGAGGTCTCCAGTGTAATCGGGCATATCTATTCTCTATGTCCGATTCCCCTTCCCCTATATTGCACCCATATCTATTTACGCCGACTACTTTCTGAAGGGAGAGGTCCCCCTAGTTGGATATGGTGCGAGTGACCTTTCTATACATGATAGGACCCTATGCCCTATGGTCAATTCCACAGAAATCCACACTCGAATATCCCATATTCGGATGATACGGGAGGGTGGCCCTCCCCTCTCTATAGCTATGGAGAGTTCTATAGAGAGGGGACCCATCTCTATTTCTAGGGCACTGAATGAGGCTATATGGCAATATATATATATTATCCTTTATATTGGCTCCCTCGTTGGGCTATGTGTATAAGTAGATAGATGTCATTCACTCGTGATGATGCACAATCAAGCTGTTTTCTGTTTCTCTTGTTGATTCCGAGGAACCAACATATGTGATAGAAAACAACAGTTTAAGTCGAGATCCCATGTCATAACTTGTTCTAGCAAAAGTAGGGATAAACCTAGATGTTTCATATGTTCATTTCCCACAAGCCAATCGGGTCAGCCTCCCCTTAGTCTCTAGTTTAACCTGCCCACTACAATCCATAGATATCTCTAGATTCTATAGGGGTCTCTTATCTTGTATACGTGATACGACTAATGACTGGTTTGGTTGTATCATGATTACTTGGTTGTATCACATATGGTTTAGATGGCTTGATCGACTGTTTGAGATGTGGCTATGATAGCTAGGATCCATTTGTTAGATTAGAAATAATTTGGGCCCAATGTAGATAAGCCTTATTTACATAGGGCTCGATTGGTAGATGACATTACTATTGACTCTATATGGCTTGACCGATAGGTTGCACATGTGGCTATGATAGCTAGGATCTCGTTGGTTAGATTAGAAAGAATCTGGGCCCAATGTAGATAAGCCTTATTTACATTGGGCTCCGACCGGTAGATGACATTACTATTGACTCTATATGGCTCGAATTCCCTTCTACATTTGTTGATGCATATAGAATGGAGGGACACCATACACTCCCTATAGAGATCTACCTCGACCTTCGGCCTCCCTATCCCTATACTTATACCCGAGGAACTATTCCCTATCCCTATACATATACTCCGAGGAACTATTCCCTATCTATATAGGGTACGTAGGAGTGTCCCATATCTAACTCGAGATAGAGATATGCCTAAATGAGACTATGTTATTCTAGATATATCTACTCCATGAGATACACTCCGAACTAAAGAGAATACACCGTTGGTACACTATGATAGCTAGGATCCGTTGGTTAGATTAGAAAGAATCTGGGCCTAATGTAGATAAGCCTTATTTACATAGGGCTCGACTAGTAGATGACATTACTATTGACTTTATATGGCTCGACTTCCTTGCTATAGCTTTGTTGATGCATATAGAATGGAGGGACACCATACACTCCTATAGAGATATGCCTCGACCTTCGGCCTCCCTATCCTTATACCTATACCCGAGGAACTATTCCCTATCCCTATACATATACCGAGGAACTATTCCCTATTTATATAGGGTACGTAGGAGTGTCCCGTATCTAACTCGGATAGAGATATGCCTAAATGAGACTATCTTATTCTAGGTAGATCTACTCCATGAGATACTCGCTGAACTAAAGAGAATACACCGTTGGTACACTTGAGTTGAGATTCGAACTAAAGAGAATGAGCCGTCACTTGAGTTCAACCAACTAACTATTGTATTATACATGATATATGGGGTGGCGTGGGGTCGGGTGGGGAACTCGAGATCAAATCGAGGAGAGGAACTCATCCTAGATCTATCTCTACCCTCCGAGATATTGGTCCCAGAGATCTCGAATTCTTTTGGAGGACTAGATTAGATGGGTGAGGCCCTCTCTATTTATATAGGAGAGATCTACATAAATAATAGATATAGCCCGCTGGAGTCTTGATCCTCTAAAGAGAGGAGACTACGCCCACACAACAGAGGAGATTCATCGGTAGGGAATGCCAATCTTACTACATGGCTATAATTTTTAGTAGGACAATGGGGGTGTACGGTAGAACCGATGGTATATGTTTGATGGGCGGCGAGAAGAAGACCGAATAGTGTGGAGGACGAGGAGGGGACAAGGGTTTGGAGTGATCTATAGAATATCCATGCATCCATACATCCATCTCGAACTCTCTGGGGCCACCAGAGTGCCCTCCCCTATCTTCTCTTGACGACCCTATTCCCTATCTAAATTTCTAGTTTGGGGTGGGGGGCCATCTCGATCTCTATTGGGATTGGATCTGGTTGGTGGGACTAATTCATTATGCCGATGGGCTCCCCGACTATCCCAACCTAGCAATTTCCTAAATTAGAGATAGGGGGAGATCTCTGTGAAGGTATTGATAAAAAACTAGTTGCTCCCTTTTTTTCCTTGTTGGATGTTGGGGCTCTACGAGCACTCAACAACCGATATGGGGAACGACTCGGAAAGGGAAGGACCTGAACTATATTATCTCGGGGCCTATCTTATCTATATGGGCTCCCTTTGCCGTCCCCTCCTCTATAGATGCTTGAGTGCCCTATCTCGGGATGTATCCAAAGAAACATGCTCCACACCTCTGCTGCTCCTTTTCTCTTTGTCGTATGTTGGGGCTCCTACGAGCACTTAGCGGTGATAGGCGAACGAATCGGAAGGGGAAGGACCTTGAACTATCTTATCTCGAGGCCTATCTTATCTATATGGGCTCCCACCTCCGCCCTCCTCTCATAGATGGCCAAGTGCCCTATCTAGATATCTGGCCATAGATGTATTCAAAGAAACACACTCCACCTCTCGCAAACAAACACTCAACCTATCTATATCTTATCTTATCTGATCTCAACTCAAGTGAAGTTTGAACCTATATCTCGTATTTTGGATGGATTTGTAATTATCTATCACGGAGGTCTCGGGACTCTCTCGATCCTATCTCTCTTTAACGACCTCCCTTTAATATATAGCTATAGTAGTTCGACATCCGGCCGAATTGGGACATGCACGACTATCTTCCTCTACATTTGTATAGATTGTGCACCTCCCGACCCCATACCAAACTACCCATACCATAGTTCGGGGTTGAAGCTTGCGTTGACTAGAATGGGATCTATATAAATCTTCTACGAGTTGAGTTGATCATAGGCCCGCCGCCACCATTGGGGGTCATTTAATCACAAATTCTAGTTCAAATTTGTGATATGATCTCATTGAATTGGAATTGGGATTAATCTCCTCCTCATTTGTATAGAGTAGAGTAAAGTAAAGTAGAGTAGAGATGGAGACACCATCGTTGTAGATAGAGTATATGGGAGACCCCAACCCTAGATACTAGTAGAGCCCTAAACCGATAGGTGATAGCCATATAGATGCATAGAGTATAGATAGGCTGCTCTCGTATATCTATACAAAAACCTCTTAAACTACGGGACGGGGGCCTATAACCTAAACTCCATCAACGGGAGAGGACCCCCCCGACCATCTATAGTTCTTTCTCTTGGGGTTCGGGGTGGGGGAGCCTTGAACAACACCATTCTCCGGGGGCCATATAGGCGATTCGGGACTCCTATCTAACTATATGAGAGTTCGAGATATGGGGAAGGTAGGTGGCCTCGAGTCCAACTAGATCTATATAGATGGGATGGGATGGGGCCCCTAATCTGTATTCTCTATGCCCGATCTGGAAATTATATATGTATACGGTTGGTTTGGTTTCTATGACTTCCCAGTCGGGTTGACCCATGGATATTGACCGATTGGACCTCGCCACTGTTCGACTCTTTCGGTTTCTATGATGCGAGCAGCCATCGGCGACCCAATCAAACAAACAAATAGACAGATAGACAGAGAAAGCTTGAGATAGACATAGGGGAAGAGAGGAGCCCGAGTGGACCCTTAATTCATTGATCATCGTCAATATCTAGATGGTTTCGTGGACATGACTAGAGAACCAACCCCCTCTCTATGTGCGACCCCCTCTATGTGTATCGACCCCCACCCTCCAAATAGAGAGCCGAGAGATATAGAGTTCACGGTGCAACCTCTCTATATACGTGAGGATATATAGTTGATCTATATAGAATAGGGATGAGCTCTTGAGCTTAGATCCTAGTCCACAACTACTACTTGTATTATTGATAGATTCCTCACCTCGAACAGTTAGCCCCTAGCGGACTGGACAGTTCCATTCCAAACCGGATTGGAAAATGCCTATCCTTTGACCGGATATGGATAAGGATCGGGATAGGTTTACTACGCCCCATATACACCCAAAGTTCGAGATAGGGGCCCGATCGAACTATTAGCCCCTATCCTAGAATTCCCGATTTGGGGACTAGATTAAATGATCGGAGATAAGATCTTGACATTAATCTAAAAACTCCAAGCCATTCTATTGATTGGCCACTTGATCGATATTGGGATATCTATACCCATATAAGGGAGTAGTGGGCCCCACCCGGCTCGAGCCTTGGCTAAGTCGTCGGTCCCACTCCTCGAACTATTTTCCCATCTCATCCCATATAGAGTCGAGAAATATAGGAGGGGCGGATGAGTTCCTAGGTCGGGGGGCCCTCACCCTCTAGATAGAGCCCCCTCTCCGAACTATCTTATTGTGTTTGGGGCGAATGAGGCCAGATATAGTTGATTTAGGCCCTCACATAGCAGAAATGACAAACTAACTCTCCCACTCGAACGTGCTTGCCCAACAAATAATAAAGTATAAATGACACGATTAGACAGTTCCAAAATGTTTCAATTCTTGATTTAAGCGAGAAAATATATCGAGTGGTTCACTATGCTTCGAGATGGAATTCATTAGATAGGGCCCCAATGAGATAATAACCTCCCTCCCATATTCTATATGCCCTATAGAAGCAAAGGGCAAACCAAACCAAACCAAACTTGATTGATCTATATTTGTATTTTATATGCCCTCTATATTGATCTGGAAAACATATATCTCCATGATTCGATTGGCCTTCCTCCACCCCGATTCTCCCGAATAAGGAGGAAGGCGGGTGAACTATCTTGAGGTCGGTGGGGTGTGAGGTTGGAGTTCAAGATAGGGGTGGCCTCCCCCACTATGTGGGGTCTCTTCCTCGAAACGACCCCACCTCCCATATCGGAGGGCCTATATCTAGTTCTATAGTTTGGGGTGGGGGCATCAGATCTATATACATCTCCGACTGCCCCTCCTCACCTAGGGCTTATCAGCTTCCCCTTCCCTTCTTACCCTAAGGTTGGAGGCGGGAGGGTTGGACTATCTCTTGCCTCACCCTCCCCCTCAATTATCCTTAATTAAGTGCCGAGATCGGAGGGCCGAACCCCTCTATAGATTCCTGGGATATAGGTGATAATTGATGTCGGAGCCCCTTCTATCAATAATGGATCATATGAATGCCATATCCATAGTTTAGGGCCGACCCCAATTAGATCTATTTCCCTTGCCTCCCCTACGAATAATTGGCATTTCTCTTTGTGGATATATATGGAGAACCCCTCTCTATATCTCGGTCTCGCTAGAAAGAATCTAACTATATAGGCTAGGCGGATACCATATCTCTTACCCGGTCTATATATAGAGAAGGTGAGGTGGCCTAGGATTAAAAGCGATATTGGCTCTATACGTAATATGTTAAGAATGGGGAAAAGGAGGGGGCTCGATATAATAAGAAGTAAGGGCCACTCTTGATTTCTGGATACATGGGAGGCCCCGATTCTAGAATCGAAGAGATAGGGGAAGAGGCGGCGAAGGGGAACCCCTCTTCCCAAGACCTTATATCTATCTATATATAGGAGAGGCGAGAATAGATTTTCTATCAATATGGGTAAGAGGACGATTGGTATGTAGAGGAGGAATATAGGTGGATTTAGGGGATTAAGAGGAAGATAGGCTTGGCTTATAGGAGAGGAATGAGAAGCGCCATCTATATGGAGCTTCAGCTTCTATATATAGCTATAAGGCATCACATCAAAGCTTAGATGAGCAGTTAGGGTATCGCATCAAAGCTCGCATGGGGAGAGGTGACCCTATATCTAGTAGGTTGGCTTGTAGTTATATTTATAGTCATGTCATATCCGGTTGGGGACTCGGCGGATAGATTCTCTTTCTAGATAGGGATGAATCGAACGTGATGAATCAAATGAACAATGATTATTTAATCAATATATGCATGCATGCATGCATCTTTTGAATAGACTGGGTGAATGGATGCACACTTTGATTAGTCCAATTCCTATATAGATAGATAGATAGGGCGGTCATGACCAATTGCCGATTGCCACTTACCGATTCTTTATAGAGATGGGAGAGGGGAAAGGGAAAGGGAAAGGAAAGGCCTATCGGTCTCTCTTCACATCAAAGCTGGGATGGGAGAGACGACCCTATATCTAGGAGGTTGGCTTGTAGTTATATTTATAGTCATGTCATATCTAGTTGGGGACTCGACGGATAGATTGATTCCCTCTTTCCGGATAGGGGTGAATCAAATGTGATGAATCAAAGCGAACAATGCTTATTTAATCAATAAATGCATGCATGCATGCATCTTTTGAACGGACCCAGTGAATGGATGCACCTCATTAGTCTAGTGCATATATAGATAGATAGATAGGGCAGTCATGACTAGTTGCCGGTCAAGCACTTACTAGTTACTATAGAGAGGGGAGAGGGGAAAGGGGAAAGGGAAAGGGAAAGGAAAGGGAAAGGAAAGGCCTATCGGTCTCACTTCGGTTGCATGTTTGGTGCATGCCCCTTCGAACTATCTAGTCATCAGCCATTAGTCATATCATGCATATAATAGGTGGATGATGTGGGACACGATGGTGGCTCTATACTAGATGGATTCGACTAAGTTTAGATGGATGATGTGGTGCCGACCCACCTTGATGGGAAGGGTTGGATTGATACAATACCCAGATGGAACTCTAGGGCTCTATATTGACCCCAACCCTCGATGGATAGATGTTTCCTTGGCCCTATGCCCTATCAATTTAAGGGGCCCTAGAGATCTATCTCGGCCCTATGCCCGAATCCACGAGTCCCTCATAAATCAATTGAGTGCCCCTTGAATTGAAGAGTGTAGACAGGGGCCCTCCCTCCGAAGGCTGTTTGCTGCCAAGAGAGAGGTGGGTGACTATAGAGAGATTAGAGTTTAGATCCGGTCGGTAGGCACTCAACCTTCTGATTAGAGAACTAGAGGTTAGGTTAGCTATCTCTATATACCAAAGGGAGAGGGTAACTATCTATAGCCCTCGGTCGACCCCTATCTAGATCCGATTTGAACTCTGTGGCCCTATCCATATATGGATGACATGCTCTCTCCCAATGGCCTACTATACTCTTGTCTAGATATAAAAAGAGCGGGAGGGCACCTATCTATACTTACTCTCTATGGGGTGGGGGCACCCTAGAGTGATATGGCGACCAGGACAAGGGCCTTTACTTTCCTTGATCGAGAACTATGAGGCCCGTACCCCCTCCCCCTCTAGTTAGTTGGATATAGATATGGCTATGGGTAGATAAGGGCTGCCACCTACTCTCTATAGTTGGAGCCCTAGTTCTAATTTGAACTATGGGGTGCCAATGAAATGCTATTTAGACAAGAGAGTCTTGTCTATATAGCCACCCGACTATCTCCGTGCCTTGCCAAGTCTCCTCTCTATAGCAGAGCCCTAGTTCTAATTTGAACTATGGGGTGCGAATGAAACGCTATCTAGATGAGGAGTCCGCCTATATAGCCTGACTATCTCTATGCCTCGCCAAATCTCCTCTCTATAGTTGGAGCCCTAGTTCTAATTTGAACTTTGGGTTGCCAATGAAATGCTATTTAGGCGAGGAGTCTTGTCTATATAACTTCCGACTATCTTTATGCCTCACCGGCTCTCCTCTCTATAGGCCAATGGCCCCAACCTGATGTGATAGAGGATAGGAGCCCTATCACACTATATGAACCGATAGGTCGAGGAACCCTAGTGTTATATGGATTGGGCATCAATTTTTGTGATGCACTTTGGTCGTATCATTCGACTCATTACCATTTTTACATATCCGTTCGAGGTCGATTTCTCTATAGCTAGAGTCGGTATAAGCACTTGGTACTCAACCAACGGAAGGAAGGCAATATCTATCTATATAGGGCATTTCTCGACTCTCCCCATGCCATCCATGGTTGGGTGATCGAGATTCTGCGCAAATAGATAGATGTAGGCGAAATAGTCTTCACTCTCTAGTCGAGTCGAGTCGAGTAAGAGTAAGAGTTAGAGTCGAGTCGGGCAGCTCATGCAACCCTTCCTCATCTAACTAGATAGAGGGCCGGTTCTAAAGTCATCCAGATATCCGAGATAGATTAGTTCGAAGAAAACGATCGGGATCATCCTTTGCATGAATATGAATGTAACCTCCATCGGGTGAGTGATAGTATATAGAGTTCAATTGGCCATATATAGATAGGTAAGAACAAAAATACTATTAGGTTGGCTTAGTGCATTAATAACAAACACTCCTTGCCGGGTTCTCAACTACACTACTAATTGGGTTGTGTTGGGTTGGATTGGGGGCAGATTGGTTCATGCCATATCTGCATATATTCTAATAACGATGTGCAAGATGAGGTGGGGGGTCGGAGTTACATATGTAATGTCTAGATAGGGCCCTATAGTTCGAGATCCGAGGCTTAGTTGTCGAAATATCTAGGCTATATATGGGTGCTCTCTCGTAGCCATATAGAGAGCCGATCGATAGCTGCCCCTCGATCCCGATAATAGTATTGCTAGGTGGGCTAGGCTAGGCTATATAGACTCGGGACCCCCCATATAGATCATCTACCATCCTTATATAGATATGTAATTTGGAGGACTCAACCTACGCTCAACATTCAACATAGATAGTCTCGCTATCCGGGAATCGAGCATGAACTGTTAGGACCAGATATAGATAGGAGCAATGCCCACAAGAAAGAAGAATCTATATAAAAGGGGGTGGGGCTCGACCCTATAGATAGGGATAGGGGCCCTCTCTAGATATGGCTATTGTGCAGGGCAACCAATCCCATACCATATCCATATTAGGGGAGGGTCGAGTCGACTATCTCCCTCGACCCATACATAGATAGGGGGCCCTCTCTAAATCCCATATAATATCTATATACGGGCCATGAACTCTTATTTGGGCTTTGACCAGTCTAGCTGCCTTCTCAATCCCATACCATACCATATCCATATCCACATCCATATCTATATAGTGGGACGGGTCAAATCTATATCTCCTTATCGCGCCATATAGATAGGAGAGATAAGGGTTTGGTCGAAGGACTAGGTCGCCATATCTATAGTTCGGGGGTAGGTCGAGTGCAATATATAGTTTAATGGGCATTGTATAGAGATGGCCTAATATAGAGATAGAGATAGCGTAATATAGAGATAGAGATAGAGATAGAGATAGCCTAATATAGATCATTGGCATTGGCCATATCTATATAGAGGGGGAGGGGGCGCTTCGCTAGTTTCTTTTATCTTGACCGCCCTATCCCTATCTCCCTATCTATATAGAGGGGGAGGGCGCCTAGATAAGTGTTCTTGCCTTCCAAATCTAGATAGTATGAAGAGGGTGCCTTTGCTTTCTCTCTCTATATAGATGTCCTCGGCTTAGTGATGGTGATGGCTCTATGGAGTTTAGATAGAGGGTTCAATCTGGAGGCCTATAGAACTATTTGGGGCGGCTCGCCTATATATAGATTCTCTATAAGGGCGGCCAAGGTACACCAGAGATAGAGCGGTGTCGACGAGTGGGCAATCCCTTCTTTATAGAGAAGAGGGGGCCATGCGATTCGAACTATTTGGTTTGTCCGATGGCTATATATGGGGACAAGATCATATCTAAGAATGAGGATCTCGAACTCGAAATCTATATGATATGACATAAGTAATACAAATGAAATCTATATATATTCCATATGCCCTATGGGTTCAGATTTTAGATGGATAGTTTGCTTTTATGGAGTGAGGCCTATAAAGACCGCGGGGTGGTGGGTGGGTGGGTGGTTGAGCGGAGGGTTTGGAGAGGAGAGGGAGTATATGGTAAGGTAGACTATAGGTATCTGCATATATAGGCTGTATGTTTGTGCGGCCCCTCCATTCGATGTGGGTGGGAAGCCCCTATTGAAATGGGCGGGGCCGGGTACAACGCTCCCGAAGTTGTTCCATATAGAGATAAAGGGCGCCCTCGAATTACAAGTCGCTGAATTTGACGACAGTACCATTTTCAAAATAAAGAGCCCCCTCACCTTTTTGCACTTTGGGGCCGGATGTTCTATATAAGAGGCTTCCTAGTAAGTTGTCTATAGGGCGCACCACCGACTACCTCTCACTCTATGGAGGAGAGGTTACTTTATTTCTGCTCACCCTAGTTGGGTGATTGCACTACATATCCCGGTTAAAAGTATCTAGAAAGGGCCACACCCCTATATGGATATGCCCATTGTTATTTCTGTATGCACGTATTCTATTGAGAGTTCTCCTCTATCCTATAGATCTATGGGGTAGATGATCTAGATAGAGAAGGTCTCTATACTAGATCTGCTCCAAATCTCATACCCTTGATTGAGGACTAGACCTTGATAATTCCGTATGCACGTATTCTATAGAGAGTTCTCCTCTATCCTATAGATCTATAGGGGCAGATGACCTAGATAGAGAAGGTCTCTATACTAGATGCGCTCTGAATCTCATACCCTTGATTGAGGACTAGACCTTGATAATATAGTACAATCGTATAATACAATAGAGAGTTCTTCCCGCGCCCCATATAGATGGGGGCGGTAGGGGTGCCATTGCCATATACAAATAGATAAGGGGCACGGGAGCTCAACCCCGAACTCTAGATAGCGGGAGTCAAGGGCATATAGATCTATATGGGGGTGATAGTTAGAAGTCTCTATCCATATCCTTATAGATATACGTGTGAGCCCACCGCACCATATAGAACTAAGGGGACTAGCCATCTTGCCCCATATAGAGAGAGGCCTCCCCATGACCAGATTTGTGAATAGCTATCTTGAGGAGGATCTAGTTTAGAATTGGGGGCCATAATCAATTAGAAATTTTACGGGCGGCATAAAAACTAGATGGGCATCTCTGCCCATCTATATTGAGGCCATATAGAACAATAGGTGACATCCATCTCTAGTTGGCACCATTTATCTATACGGTTTATGGGGTGGGGAAGAGGATAGGAAGGCTGATCTATTGTATATAGATTCTAGATGTTGGCGGGCATTGCCAACTCAACATTATAAAGATATAGCCGCCCTCCCCCTCCATAGAATATAGGGGATATATAAGGCCTCCCGGGCATTCCTCGGGGCTTGTTGTTAGCTCGAGGGCCTATCTAGCTCTATATCTATGCCCTAGTTCTCTATTCGAACTAGATGCCTCTCGCTAGGCGGATAAAATCCCAATCTATACTGGGGGTGCCCAATCGGGGCTTGGACTATATACCTAGATGTGGGCGGAGAAAATATATATCTATATAGTGGTGTTTGCCTATCTATCTCATTTATGTGGGGTCTGGGAAGAACTGGAAGGTGTGACGTGGATAAATAGGTGAAAAGCTTAACTTTAGTGAATCATGCCCAGGACATAAATATTGTAGTGGGAGTGAAGAGAGACAACACCGAGTGCTTTGAATTTTCTTTTTGTAGAGTCTTAGTGCTCGTCTATCTATATATGTGGGAGTGAAAAAGGAGAGATAAACATAGGGGAGAGATGGAGATATGATATAGGAATGGCGGAGCCAAGGTTTAAGAGAGAAAAAGATTGGTTAGGACAGTTATATAGAACTATAGAGGGTCATGGTCATTTATCAACACAACACTCGATCCGAGTGCATTTCTCTATTTTCTTCTCCATCTATCTATATATGTAGATCTTAGATCTATAAATGTAGATGTCAGATCAATCTATATAGATAGATCTAGAAATCGGGACACATGCCTCACTGAGGTGAGCGAATAGGGTTGGTTACGATCTATATATGTAGATCTTAGATCTATAAATGTAGATGTCAAATCGATCTATATAGATAGATCTAGAAATCGGGACACATGCCTCACAAGGTGAGCGACTAGGGTTGGTTCGATCACGATGTCGGAGCAGGAGCCTTGAAAGCGAGAAAGGCCTCCGGTTGGTTTGTTAACACGGTGTTGGAGGGGAATCGAAGTAAACAAACCTGTAGTGGTATATAGATATGGGGCCCATATTCTCTATAAGGGGCCCTCTAGCCTTGCCTTCTCTTACTACGGTGCCATGCCAATAAAAGGGGAGAGGGAGATAGAGAGGTCTCGATTCTGTTTCCTTCCATCGGGACCGTCTCTATATAGCCTATAACAACCCTCCTCCCCCATCTTTATAGAGAGCTGGGAGGGGGCCACAAACTAGAACTCTATATACATATTGGGGCTGGCCAACACTATATAAAGTAGAGAGGGTTCCATATATAGAGCCTCCCATTGGCCTCCTCGATCGATCGAGTGGTTCGCCGCTATCATTCACAAGCTATATAGAGTAGGATGTCCCCAAATATATGGAATAGTATAAGTATATATCCCCCATAACCCCTGTTAGGTTGTGGAGCTAGATTGCTTCACAGTTAGCATGCAATGGAAAGTGACTGGTAATATAACAACCCGTCATCGGTCAAAGGGAACCGGCATGGTCACCCGTAAGCTGTCATCGGTAAGACAGGCCCGACTTGATCGGAAGCAAGTGGGTACGTGACCCGTCATTAGTCGAGATGGATAGACATTGGTAAGAGCAAGTGGGAACCGGCCGCGGTTAGATTGCTTCACGGTTAGCATGCAATGGAAGTGGCCGGTAATATAACAACCCGTCATCGGTCAAAGGGGAACCGACATTGTCACCTTTGAAGCTGTCATTGATAAGATAGGCGACTTGGTCGAGCAAGTGGGTACCGTGACCCGTCATCGGTCGAGATGGACGATACATTGGTCGAGCAAGTAGAACCGGCCGCGGTTAGGTCTAACCGGCGCCGGTTACCTGTGCGATGTGTTTTATTTTTAGTCATGGGTTTTAAATATAGATTTTGTTTAAAGCAAATCTATTGGATGTAATTGCATAACTAAGGAGCCCTGAGCTTATATATTTATATATAAGTGTGAAAGATAGGGTTGAGAAGAAGACTCAAAAAGAGGGATCACTTTAGATCCTCGATTCTCTCCTAGACCGAGAGGATGAAGACGAAGAAGAAGAAGAGGAAAAAGAAGCAGATTACATAAAGAAGACGAGTCTCCATGGAGAGGAGCGGGACAAAAGGAAATAGTAGGTACATCTGAATGGTGAGAAGAGGGAAATGTCTTCTACTGTATTTCCTTTGTATTGTTTAGTCTCATGTAATGGCTTGCATAGTATGCAAAGCACATAGGGCTTCTTCTTGTAGATCCACATGTTGGTGAGATCTTGTATTATAGATCTATGCTAGATCTAGTCTTGTATTGTAGATCCATGAGATCATATTGTATTGTTGATCCATGTAGATCTAGATATTGTAGAGGAGGTCATCTTCATGTTTGCACAGGTTATGCAGTGATGGAGAGACAAACTTACTTCTTGGTGCACAGTCTTAGTTGCACATCTGGTAGACCCATGTGAGAGGTCTTGTTTGCTAGATCCATAGAGAACTTGGTCAGCAGTTAAGAGATGTAGTAGTTCCTAGTTATGTGAGATCTGGTGGTGGTATGGAGGCACGGTTTAGTGTACTCAGGTAGATCCGGTTGGAGATCTGGGAGGAGGAGATACTCTTGTAGAGATACATGTACTCTTGTGCAGAAGAGTTAGTTTGTAATCTCTTGTTATATTATATATATGAGATCTCTATCTTTGGTGGATGTAGCCCACATTGGGTGAACCACAGTACATGCTTGTTATGTGTGTACTTTTGTGTGATTTGGATTATTCTAGTTTATACTTCCACCTGTAGATTTTGTGGGGAATTGTTTGGATCTTGTGTGCATGATTTTGTTTGTTATTAAATCATAGCACTATTCTATAGAGAACTTGGTCATGATTCGTAGATGCGGTAGTTTCTAGTTATGTGAGATCCGGTGGTGGTGGTATGGAGGCACGGTTTAGTGTACTCGAGCAGATCCGGTTGGATATCCGGGAGGAGGAGATATTCTTGTGGAGATACATGTACTCTTGTGCGAAGAGTTAGTTTGTAATCTCTTGTTATATTATATATATATGAGATCTCTATCTCTCGGTGGACGTAGCCCACATTGGGTGAACCATGGTACATGCTTGTTATGTGTGTACTTTTGTGTGATTTGGATTATTCTAGTTTATACTTCCACTACTGTAGATTTTGTGTGGAATTGTTTGGATCCTGTGTGCATGATTTTGTTTGTTATTAAATCATAGCACTATTCTCACTGCTCCCGTATTTCCCAACAAACCTATCGGAGGGTGGATCTATAGATGGAGAAACAACTCAAATCTATCTGTCTCGATCTAGATCTCCTAATATAGATCGAGACTGAATAATACTAGGTGGTCTCCCATAGAGTTAGATAGGGCATGACTGCCATACCATATAGATATCCTCAATCGCCGACCTATTTGGATCAATGAATTGATCATAAATCTCATGGACATGACTACCATATAGAGAGCCACCATCGCCGACCTTCATTTATTCACTCCCCTTGATCTATATCCAACTCTAACTATATAGATATGTAGATAGATAGATGGGGCTCCAACTCCCAACTCCAACTCTATATGGGGGATGGAGGATGGGGATGGCCCAAACCTCAACTAGATCTATATCAGATTGATATCTCTATTCTATATGCCCTCTATATCTATCTGACAAATGTATGGAGATGGACAAAGATATAGATGAGGGGCGAACACCGCAAGAAAACACAACACCTAATCAAGCCCATGCTATCTAGAGTTTTCCCCAACCTCAACTAGATAGAATAGACGGTGATGGCCCCAACCCTTTATATCTTATCTATATAGGATGGGGATGGCCCCATCACTCTCTCCTCTTTATAGGTAGGATAGATTTAGGGCTAGGCTATATAGAGTAGAGTATAGTATAGTAGAGTAGAGTAGAGTTGGCCCCAACCTAACTATATTAGATTGATCTATGTATTCTATATGCCCTATAGAAGCGAGAGGGGCAAACAAATGTAGGTCGAAGGGCCACTATCTAGATTAGATGAGGGGCCACTATCTCTCTCTCTCTCTATCCATCCATCCATCTAGCTACCTATCTATCTATTTATCTAGCTATAGCAGTCGAAGGTCTACAACTATATATGGATTGTAGGGGTCTACAAACACAACACCCGATCTAGCACTACCCTACAAATGCTCCTACCCAAACTAAATCTATATAGGAAGGATGGGAATAGCCCTAACCCCTCTGTATATGATGGGGATGGCTATATAGAGAGATAGAATAGACGATGGCCCCAACTAGATTGATATATGTATTCTATATGCCCTCTATATCTATCTAGAAAATGGAAATGAATAGTCCCACATTTATAGATGAGGGACGACACAAACACAACTCTATAGAAAATTGAGTGCCAATTGAACTCTATATAATATGCCATGCTACACTCACCCCCTCACTCTCCGAGAGATTCTCATTAAAATAGAGTCTCATTAAGATAGAGACTCGTCTTATTCGAATAGAGTCTCGTCTCATTCGAGATAAAGATATAAACTAGAGAGATAGAGAGAGAGAGAGAGTTTAGAGTTCAGAGTGAGATAAAGAGAGAGTTCAAAGTGAAGAGTGAGATAGGGGACTAATACGAATCCCTCTACTGCGCCCGCACTCTCTCAAAAATCCATATTAATCAAGTGGAAGTGGTGTAGCTCCAGTGCTCTATCGAATACTACTATATAGATTCTATAGATATCTATCCATATACTTATTCCTCAATGATACATCTACATTCACTCTAATCTAACCCTTCAATGCGGTTTGTTTGAATGACTATATATCTATTACCTTCACGGGGAATATATCGCATCTATATAGAGAGGGGGCATGGAGTGCAGATAGGCCCTCTCTCCCATAGGTAGTGGTAGGAGCGGGGGAGTCCCTCGGCCTCTTCCTATCTCTATAGGGGCGGGTTGGGCCCCTAGGGGATTAGATAGGGACTCCTAAAATCTAATCTCTATGGCCCTCATCTATAGATTCTATATGGGATGGGGCATTTCTCATATAGATTTATAGGCCCCTCGATGGTGGCTCCATATCTCGGATCTATGTCGTATCTATCTACCATAGGGGGCACCATATCCGAGATAAGGGCCTGTTGTATACGAGATAGGTGCCTCACATCTATATCTCCCGACCCCCATATATAGATGGCCCCACCCTATCTATATACGGGCATATATGGGCATAAATGGTTTAGGTTAGGTCATTTTTCGCCCAGGTTATAGATATGGCTCCAAATCTATATAGTCTATCATCGATCGTCCCTACCCTATATAGATATGGTGCATCCCTCTCCCACCCCCTATCTCCATTGGCAATCGAACAATCTTGGATAGGGTAAGTGCTATCGGGAAAGAAATCATATATCTATATGGTTTATGATCGGGATCGCAACCTATTGATTAGTGTTTGGGACATCCTACCTATCGATTGGTTCTTATTGATTGGGACCTACCCATTGGTATTCTACTCGCTCCCCTCCATATCTATCTATATGGGATTGGTGAAGGAGATAACATGATTGGGAGGGGTCATACGATCCATTGATTCAGGAGAGTGCTCAACCATCGGGGCATTTATACACTCGATAGATCGAGGGTCCGTCCTATCTAATATATTCTTGTTCTATCGACAACAAATATCTATCTATCTCTGAGACGGGCCCCTCAAACTATATGGAAAGGCAGAGGTTGTCGGCCTATTAGGGAGATTCCACACTTGTCCTCACCCCGACACGTCCCATCGGCTTGCCCTTTCATTTCACATGCCAACCTACTCCTACCGCTCCCTATCTAGATATGGCTCGTTCTCGTCACCGTGGTCTTCACCCAACTATGTAAATACATAGGGGAAGCCCTAGATGGATAGAACTATAGGGTGCCCATATTCTCTCTGATTTTATCGCTCACCTCGACATCTCGTATATGGATACCCGTGACTAGAGCCATAGTGACTGGAATGGGAGGATGCAGACATCTCTATAGAGGGGAAGCCCGGAGGGAGGGATGGCGACTAGGATGGGAGGATGCCATACACCGATGAAACCGGTCTCTTCTTTGACAAACATATCCCATTTTCCGGATGTAGATAGAGGGTCATTGCCATATATCATATTTAACATTTATCGTCCCCATCATCCATATAGATAGTTGAGTTGAGGGATGATAGTTGAGTTGAGTTGAGGGATGTTGCTTAGACTATTCTCTACCTAATCATGATCTAAGGGTTGTTCAACGCTACACCGACTATAGAGAGTTGCCCCCTAGTTCCTCCCCCTTGGCCTAACAAAGTATCTAAACACAATAAAACTTGATTGGGCCTCTAGCCAACCCGACTTTGAACTCGACTTTGGTTCAATAGCGTGTAGTCCGCACTATATGTATATATGCCTATCTATTTATAGGCCCCGTCCAGATCTCGGTCCGGGAAGCTCGGAGTGCGGAGTGCCATATCCCATTCCCTCTATAGAGAAGGGGGCCCCTATCTCCTTGACATTCGTCTATATTAGATATAGATATGGGCCCGTCATCTGCTATCTATGAAAGTATTTGATGCACGCTCAAAAATCGGTGAACTAGATGGATAGGGTGCCGACAACCTCTATCTCTATAGCTAGCGTCAACAACCTCTACCTATATAGTTCTCTCGGTCGTTGGCCTCTCTATGTCGGCCAACCCGGCTTTGAACTTCGACTTTGGTTGATAGATAGTAGTCTCGCACTATATGTATATATGCCTATCTATTTATAGGCCCCCGATTCGAGATCTTGGTCTGGGGAAGCTCGGAACACTGAGTGGCATATCCCATTCCCCTCTATAGAGAAGGGGGCCCTATCTCACGACATTCGTCTATATATAGATATAGATATAGATATGGGTCCCTCATCCACTATCTATGAAAGTATGTGATGCCTACTTAGAAGTCGGTGAATTAGATGGATAGGGTGCCGACAACCTCTATCTCTATAGCTAGCGTCGATAACCTCTACCTATATAGTTCTCTTGGTCACTGGCCTCTCTATGTCTATATGGTAACATGGGAGAAAGTTCTAGTTCCATTTCCAAGATAGAGATGGCGCCTCGATAGGCCTCCCCGGATCTATATAGATAGGGTCGAGTAAGCGATGGTCGAGCGGTTCTCAATCACCATTGAGGCGGCTCGACCAATTCAATCAATAGAGTGTCAAAATGCCTTTTCGGTAGTCGAGTCCCATATTGTTAGAGAGGGGGTTGAGCTTAGTTCGCTATCGTTCACTCCCGACAGGAGGTCCGGGAGGTCCCAGGAGAATCGGGCATATCTATTCCCTATGTCCCGATTCCCCTTCCCCTATATTGCACCCATATCTATATAGGCCGACTACAGAAGGGAGAGGTCCCCCTAGTTGGATATGGTGCGAGTGACCTACGTTTCTATACGTGATAGGACCCTATGCCCTATGGTCAATTCCACATAAATCCACACTCACGAATATCCCATATTCGGATGATACGGGAGGGTGGCGCTCCCTCTCTATAGCTATGGAGAGTTCTATAGAGAGGGACCCATCTCTATTTCTAGGGCCCGAATGAGACTATATGGCAATATATATATTATCCTTTATATTGGTTCCCTCGTTGGGTGTGTGTATAAGTAGATAGATGTCATTCACTCGTGATGATGCACGATTGTTTTCCCTATTTCTCTTGTTGATTCCGAGGAACCAACACATGTGATAGAGAAAACAATAGTTTTGAGTCGAGATCCCATGTCATAACCTGTCTGGAAAAAGTAGGGATACACCTAGATGTTTCATGTGTTCATTTCCCATAAGCCAATCGGGTCACCTCCCCTTAGTCTCTAGTTTGACTGCCACTACGCAATCCATAGATATCTTGATTACATAGGGGTCTCTTATCTTATATACGTGATACGACTAATGACTGGTTTGGTTGTATCACGAGTACCTAATTGTATCACATATGGTTTAGATAGCTTGATCGACCTATTTTAGATGTGGCTATGATAGCTAGGATCCGTCGGTTAGATTAGAAAGATGGTGTCACCTAGATTTCATCCTGAAATCTGTGACTACCCTATTCAAAAAAATTTCATACTTTTAAAATAATGGGTTGTTTTGTATTTTTATTGTCTGAAAGTTCTTGTATTGCGTCAAGATATTCCCAAAGAGCCATATTAGCGTTTTTTCGCCAAATACCCAGATGCCCAAAATTGTTATATTCTGTCGTCGGGATTTGTCTGCAAGAAATTTGTATTTAATTATTTTGAGCCCCGTATGAGGCTATTTGCGCTCCGTTTTAACTCTGTTATGATCGAATATGTCATTACTCTTATGTACCAGAAGGGTTTTAACTTGGAATAAGTTTTGGGCTTTATTTGTAACTTTTGGCAATTTTTGTGTTTTTGTGTTGTCTGTTTCGTTTTCTGTGAAATTTCTCTAGAACAATTCCTTTGCCAGGTAAGCCCAATTTTTGGCCTGGAGCAGCTAGAAAACATATACGCACGTTATGCCCGGAGGAAGTCACCATCGGAGGTCTGGTTCACTGGGAAAAGGTGAAGTCGTGCACTGAAAAGCCCCTGCAGGGTTGGGCGCATTTTTGGAAAACAAAGGATTTAAGCTGCAGTGGGAAAAATAGAAGCAGCAGGCAAGTGAGATTTTATTGCCTGCCTTGCAGGGTACTTTTTCCCGTGATATAAAATTCACTTAAGCTGCAGTGGGAAAATTAGAGGTAAGCAGCGGGAATTTATTGCCTACCTTGCAGGGTAAAAATTCCCATGGTGAAATAAAAGAAAAGTGACTTAAGTGAAATCATGGGATTTTATTGCCTGCCTTGCAGGGTAAATAATCCCATTGTCAAAGTCAAATCACTTAAGTGGATCATGGGATTTCCGGGGCTGCCTTGCAGGGTAAAGAATCCCATTATGAAAAATTCTTAAAAATAGAATTATATGTGCAAAAAAGTGCGACCCACCTTGGGTGAATAATAATGCATTAAATAAATATTTGTTAATATTTATTCACCCAATTTTGGCACCCAGGCTTGTGGAAAAGTCAACAAAGGGAAGTGGACATAAGGAATTTAAAAATAGAATTCCAAAATTAAATAAATTTAATTTATTTAATGCAGCCCCTTTGAGAAGGAATTAATACTTTTAAAGTATTAAATGATTATATTAATTTCTATTTTCGGTGGCTATGGTTAAAGCACAACGTGAAGCTTAAGTGAAAGTGAAGTGAAGTGTGGATGATTAAATTGAATTAATTTAATTGATTGGATGGTTGTCCTTAAACATGCTATATTTAAAAGAGAAGAGCTTGATTTTTAATTAATTAATTGCCTTTAATTGTTAGGGAAATTATTAATTATAGAATTGTGAGGGTTATATAAGCATGGGCAGCCATATAGGTGAATTATTGAATTCACGGGTAAAGAATTGCAGCCAAGAGGAAAAGTGTGCCCCCATTTGAAGAAGGATTTTGCTCATGCAAGGTGGAAACAAGGCATTTGAAGAAGGATTTTGCTCAGGCAAGGTGGAAACAAGGCATTTGAAGAAGGATTTTGCTCAGGCAAGGTGGAAACAAGGCATTTGAAGAAGGATTTTGCTCAGGCAAGGTGGCAACAAGGCTAAAAGCTTCCAAATTTGGCGCATGCTTTGAAGGAGGTTGATCTTTGTCTGCATAAGTGTTACAAAGTGCTAAGGAATTCATTACATGTGTTTTTCAAAACAAAAGAAACTTATATCAATGTCAATACATTGAATATTTCCTCCGAATCAAGGATTATCCAGATCTGCACTTTTGATTTTGAAGAATTCCAGTCAAATAAGAAGAAAAGAATTTTCAAACAAAGATAGACAAAGCTATGGCGACGAAAGATGAAAAGAAATCACAATGGAGTCATGCATCACTTCTAAATTTGCGAGATATTGGAGACATAGATCTAGGCTCGGAACCTCTTCTTTGAATTGATAGACAGATCTAGAGCGGGGAAAGACTTCACTCATGCCCTGCAGAGAAAAATTTCACTCATGCGTGCGAGATTAAAAGCAAAGTGGAATTATTCGAGTTGTAGTTTTTCCATCCACGGCCCGATTGTTAGAGTTTGTTATGCAGTGCAGATCCATATCCAAATGCGAGATCCAGATCGAGATCCAGATCCAGATCTCATGGTTGCAAAGCTTCGGCACAAAGGCTTCATCCTCTTGTTTCGAATGCAGCCCGTGAAGAAGTCAGTGCGTGGAAAATTCCTTCCAAGATCTTGTCTAAATGCTCCCATCTTCCAATTGAAGCCTTCATTGAATTTTCATTCATCTGGAGTGCTTTCAGGATTTTTAATTGCTCATATGCAATTAAAAATAAGGATGATGAGTTATCTATGGAAAACAATGCATTGATGCATGTATTGGAGAAGAATTGCAAAAGCTTCAAGGATAAAAGAGAAGACAAGGCGAAGGCAAAATCCAGCTGTTTCTAGATCCAGTTTGAATCAAATTTGCATGAGACATGAAAAAGGACAAGACTGCAGCTTTCCTCTTCCTTCTCCTTTCCTCGATAAAGTAATTGAGTGATCAATTAAATTTTACAACTTGAGTGATTGGTTTAAAAGCCATTACTTGAAGAAGTCAACTACTTGGAGATAGGTGGCAGACGTGTAAAATAGAAGGTTCTATTTTCAGTTGCAAATCATACATGTCATGCAAAGAGGAATTCCAGGATGGAGATTGCCAGTTGTTTCTTTCCTCCGACTTCCACATGTGCTAGTTCAACTAAAGCTTCCATCTTGTAATAGCCTCTCTACATTCTAGAAGTAGAGGAAGAACCTACGGGTTAATGGATCGGAATTTGTAAGCAGCAATCTTGTGTTCTAGACTTTGTGTTGGACCCCTGAGAGCAACTTGGAGCAAAGGAATACAAAGGAGCAGGTTTCCGGAGAAATTTGTGTCACGAGTGTACTTTGTTTCTTGCTTTTAATCTTAGATCTCTTAATAAACTTTGTGTTATTTTAGATCTGGATCTAGAGCTGCCTTTGTTTTATAATTATGTGTGTTCATATCTATTAATTTTCTTCTATGTGCATGCAATTAGCTCTGCTATCTACTAATTGGGATGCACATCTTCCCCATTTCTTCTTCGTATTTCCTTTACTTCTTTCGCTTATAAAATACTTCCTTTCTTAACATTGCTTACTTGCTGCAAATCTTTTTAGTTATGGTTCATGAACTAAGTGGTTAAAGTAAAACCCACGATAGATAATAACACATTTTTATAGATAATAGATAATAGACTTTGTCTTTGGACCCCGAGAGAAACTTGGAGCAAAGGAATACAAAGGAGCAGGTTTCCAGAGAACTTTGTGTCACGGTGTACTTTGTTTCTTGCTTTTAATCTTAGATCTCTTAATAAACTTTGTGTTATTTTAGATCTGGATCTAGAGCTGCCTTTGTTTTATAATTTTGTGTGTTCATATCTATTAAGTTTCTTCTATGTGCATGCAATTAGCTCTGCTATCTACTAATTGGGATGCACATCTTCCCCATTTCTTCTCTGTATTTCCTTTACTTCCTTCGCTATAAAATATTTCCTTTCTTAACAGATGCTTACTTGCCGCGAGCTTCTTAGTTATGGTTCATGAACTAAGTGGTTAAAGTAAAACCCCTGATAGATAATAACACATTTTTATTGACAAATCTGACATGGGAGCCACACCGGTTAAATGAGGGAGATTTATCTCATGACTGCCTAGGTTTGATGCTATTTAGAAAATCTAGCCATGATTTTTGGCGACTCATTTGGGAACAACTCTTTTTGCAGATCAAGGCTTATATGTTGCAGATTTGAGTGTTTTCCCATTTTACTCTCAACCTGGCTGAACATCCATTCACCTGATATGTGAAGGCACAAGGAAGGACTGATCATTTGTTTAGACTGCAGGAGCAATTCAATTTCAATCATCCTCCTCAAGTTAGAAGCCGCAGATCTAGTCTTTCACTGGGAAGGAGAGTGCACACCCATCTAGATCTGGATCATCTTCAAACATAATCCGGCGAGTTGGAATTATTCATCAAGTCTATTCTCAAAGAAGACGTGCTCCTTTCATGATGTAGAATCAGCCACTTGCCCTGCGACACTGTGCCATGGGGTGCGAGCCTTTGGACCTCGAATCGCTCCTCCTGCATGATCTACCTAAAGGGACGAGAAAGAATTTTCCGAAATTCTTTGGAGATGGAAGCAGTAATCCAGATGACCACTTGGTTGTGTTTTTCATATCTTGTGGAGTGCTTGCAGTCGAACATGAAGATGTATCTGTCAGACTCTTCATAGAGACTCTGCATGACTTGGCTAGAGAATGGTTCTATCGGTTAGCTCCTGGCACCATAACCAACTAGGCTACTATGCGGGATGCATTCTTGAAAAGATTCAAGGTAGCCGAAGATTCCAGTACATTGATTACTCAGCTCACTCAGTTGAAGAAGGAGCCACATGAGCACATGCGGGATTTTATTGCAAAATTCCAAAGATTACTTGTATAAAATTCCAACTTCTGCTTCTCTGAATGATGAGAATCAAAAGGTGTTCTTCATCAATGCTTTACTTCCTGAAGTAAGCTATCAACTACGAAGAGCACGTCTTGCTGACTTGTTAGCAGCCCAGAACATGGCGGTTGAAATTGAAGACGATCTCATCATGGCTGGAAAGATAAAGAGCAGCACTTCTAGAGCTGAAAGTTCATCCTCTGCTACTACATCCGATTCACTATTACAAAAGTTAGCAAATGAGATGTCACAGATAAAGAAACAACTGGCTCAAATGGCTCGAGGCAACAATCTGCTCCTTCTCGGAATTTCAACAAAAACCGGAACCGCATTCTTTGTTTCCCAAAGATTAGCAATTGAAGCTGCTCCTAGAAATAATGTGGAGATGAATGAAGAAGACCAGGAAGCTGATGCTGATCAGCTCAAGGATGATGATTTTATAGGACCTGTTGGCGACTCCAACATTAATTACCTGAACCACAAATTTGAATATGACGATGAGAAACTTCATGAAGATGATCATGGTCATACATATCAATGACTTACAAGATCACAAACTCGCCAAGCTGAAGTATTAGTTGACGAACAAAGAAGGGGCAGCCCTTTACCTTCTTCTTTAGCTCCTAGAGATAAGAATGCGAGTTCTTCATCTCAACCACAGAAAGTGGCTCAGGTATCTAAATGTCTTTCTTATTTTGACGTTATTGATCAAGCCAAGAAAACTAAAGTTTAAATGTCAGAAGCCGAATACCTGAGAGCTTTTCCTGAGCAGTTAAATAGGCTAGTCAAATATGTACAATCACCAGGACAATCCAATACATCAAAAGGCCTTTTGCCTAAGCCCAAAGATACTCCACAAAACAACACTATGGTTGTTAAATCCTCACCATCTTTGAAAGAGTGGAACCTTTCTATGTCTCCTTATTGCTTAATGGTTTCAAGTTAAGCAATTGCATTCTAGATTCAGGTGCTTCTGACAATGTCATGCTAGCTAAAGTTGCAGATGCTCTTGGGCTTACCTTGACAAAGACCATAAAAGGTGCTACTCCATGGAGAGACAAGTCCCTTTAATCGGACAAATCAAAGATGCACAAGTTGTTTTGGCAACTTTTCACGACAAAAAGATTTATCTTATTTGATCTCAACTCAAGTGAAGTTTGAAACAGGTATCGTATTTTGGATGGATTTGTAATTATCTATCCGGAGGTCTTGGGACTCTCTCGATCCTATCTCTCTTTATCGACCTCCTATACTATATAGCTATAGTAGTTCGACATCCGGCCATTATTGAGACATGCATGACTATCTTCCTTTGCATTCATATAGATTGTGCACCTCCTAACCCCATACCAAACTACCCATACCATAGTTTGGTTGAAGCTTGCATTGAGTAGAATGGGATCTATATAAATCTTTTCTAAGTCGAGTTGACCATAGGCTTGCCACCACCATTGGGGGTCATTTTAAGCGCAAATTCTTGTTGATTTGTGATATGATCTCATTGAATTAGAATTGGGATTAATCTCCTCCCTCGAAATTTGTATAGAGTAGAGTAGAGTAAAGTAGAGTAGAGATGGAGATACCATCATTGTAGATAGAGTATATGGGAGACCCCAACCCTAGATACTAGTAGAGCCCTAAAATGATAGGCGATAGCCATATAGATGCATAGAGTATAGATAGGCTGCTCTCGTATATCTATCTGACCTCTTGAACTCGGGATGGGGCCCTATATCCTGAACTCCATCAATGGGAGAGGACCCCTGCTGACCATCTATAGTTCTTTCTCTCGGGGTTCGATATAAGGTGGGGGAGCCTTGAACAACTCTATTCTCAGGGGCCATATAGAGCGACTCTGGGACCCCTATCTAACTATATGAGAGTTTGAGATATGGGGAAGGTAGGTGGCCCAAGGTCTAACTAGATCTATATAAATGGGATGGGATGGAGCCCCTAATATTTATTCTCTATGCCGATCCGTGCAATTATATCTCTATACGGTTGGTTTGGTTTCTATGACTTCCTAGTCGGGCGACCCATGAATATTGACCGATTGGACCTCACTACTACATTCGATATTTCTCTTTCGGTTTCTATGATTTGTGAGCAGCCATCGGCGACCCAATCGAGACAAACAAATAGACGAGATAGGCAGAACAAATAGACGAGACAAAGGGGAAGAGAGGAGCCCCAGTGGACCCTTAATTCATTGATCACCTTGCCAATATCTAGATGGTTTCGTGGACATGACTAGAGAACCGACCCCGTCTCGTGTCACCGACCCCCTCTATGTGTATCAACCCCACCCTCCGGATAGAGAGGCGAGAGATATAGAGTTCGGGTGTAACCCTCTCTATATCGTGTAGATATATAGTTGATCTATATAGATTAGGGTTGAGCTCTTGAGCTTAGATCCTAATCCACAACTACCACTCGTGATTATCGATAAATTCCTCACCTCGACAGTTAGCCCAGCGATTGGGACGGTTCCGTTCTAGACTGGATTGGAAAATGCCTATCCCACGACCAGATATGGATAAGGATCGGGATAGGTTTATTACTGCCCCATATACACCAAAGTTCGAGATAGGGACCCGATTTGAACTATTGGCCCCTATCCTAGAATTCCAGGTTGGGGACTAGACTAAATGATCAGAGATAAGATCTCGACATTAATCTAGAAACTCTAAGCCATTCTATTGATTGGCCACTCGATCGGTATTGGGATATCTATACCCATATAGGGGAGTAGAATGGGGCCCCATGCTTAGGGTTGAGCCTCGGCTAAGTCGCGGGTCCCTCTCCCCGAACTATTTGCCCATCTCATCCCATATAGAGTTGAGAAATATAGGGGGACGGATGAGTTCTGGGTCAGGTTGGGGGCTCTCACCCTCTAGATAGAGCCCCCTCTCCAAACTATCTTATTGTGTTTGGGGTGAATGAGGCCGAGATATAGTTGATTGAGGCCCTCACATAAGACAAATGACAAACAAACTCTCCCACTCAAACGTGCTTGCTCGACAAACAATAAAGCATAAATGACACAATTAGGCAACTCCAAAACGTTTCAATTCAATATGAGTAAGAGGGACGATTTGTATGTAGAGGAGGAACATACGTGGATTTAGGGATTAAAAGGAAGATAGGCTTATAGGAGAGGAATGAGAACTACCATCTATACGGAGCTTCGACTTCTATATATAGCTATAAGGAATCACATCAAAGCTCGGATGAACATTTAGGGTATCGCATCAAAGCTCGCATGGGAGAGATGACCCTATATCAAGTTGGCTTGTAGTTATATTTATAGTCATGTCATATCCGGTTGGGGACTCGACGGATAGATTGATTCCCTCTTTCTAGATAGGGGCAAATGAATGTGATGAATCAAACGAACATTGCTTATTTAATCAATATATGCATGCATGCATGCATCTTTTGAATAGATCTGGGTGAATGGATGCACCTTATTAGTCCAAGTGCCTATATAGATAGATAGATAGGGTAGTCATGACCGATTGCGATTGCCACTTACCATTCTTATAGAGAGGGGAGAGGAGAAAGGGAAAGGGAAAGGAAAGGCCTATCAGTCTCTCTTCACATCAAAGCTCGGATGGGAGAGACGACCCTATATCTAGGAGGTTGGCTTGTAGTTATATTTATACTCATGTCATATCCAATTTGGGACTGACGGATAGATTGATTCCCTCTTTCCGAGATAGGGGCGAATCGAACATGATGAATCAAACGAACAATGCTTATTTAATCAATATATGCATGCATGCATGTTTTGAACGGACCGGTGAATGGATGCACCTCATTAGTCAAAGGTGCTATATAGATAGATAGATAGGGCAGTCATGACCGGTTGTATTGCCACTTACTAGATACTATAGAGAGGGGAGAGGGGAAAGGAAAGGGAAAGGGAAAGGAAAGGCCTATCGGTCTCTCTTCGGTTGCATGTTTGGTGCGTGCCCCTATCTAAACTATCTAGTCATCAGCCATTAGTCATATAATGTATAGAATAGGTGGATGATGTGGGACCCGATGGTGGCTCTATACTAGATGGATTCGACTAGTTTAGATGGATGATGTGGTGCTTGACCCACCTTGATGGGAAGGGTTGGATTGATACAATACCCAGATGGAACTCTAGGGCTCTACATTGACCCCAACCCTCTGATGGATAGATGTTGCCCTGGCCCATGCCCTATCAATTTAAGGGGGCCCTAGAGATCTATCTGGGGCTGTTGGCACGAGTCCCTCATAAATCAATTGAGTGCCCTTGAATTCAAGAGTGGAGGACAGGGCCCCTCTCTCCCGGCCGTGCCGCTAAGAGAGGCGGGTGACTATAGAGATTAGAGTTCGAGATCCGGTCGGTAGGCACTCAACCGACTACAAATTAGAGAACTAGAGGTTAGGTTAGCTATCTCTATATACCAAAGGGAGAGGGCAACTCTCTATAGCCCTCGGTCGACCCCCTATCTAGATCTGATTTGAACTTTGTGGCCCTTATCCATATATGGATGGCATGCTCTCTCCTAATGGCCTACTATACTCTTGTCTAGATATAAAGAGTGGGAGAGGGCACCTATCTATATACTTACTCTCTACGGGGTGGGGCACCTAGAGGTGATATGGCGGATCGGGACAAGGGCCTTTACTTTCCTTGACCGGAACTATGAGGGCCCGGTGCCCCCTCCCCTCTAGTTAGTTGGATATAGATATGGATATGGGTAGATAAGGACTGACAATGGCCTACTGCTCTCTATATCTGGAACCCTAGTTCTAATTTGAACTATGGGGTGCCAATGAAACACTATCTAGACGAGGAGTACTGTCTATATAGCCGCCCGACTATCTCTATGCCTTGCCAACTCTCCTCTCTATAGCTGGAGCCCTAGTTCTAATTTGAACTATGGGGTGCGAATGAAACACTATCTAGACAAGGAGTACTGTCTATATAGCCGCCTGACTATCTCTATGCCTCGCCAACTCTCCTCTCTATAGCTGGAGCCCTAGTTCTAATTTGAACTTTGGGGTGCCAATGAAACACTATCTAGACGAAGAGTACTGTCTATATAACCGCCCGACTATCTCTATGCCTCGCTAGCTCTCCTCTCTATAGGCCAATGACCCCCAACCCATAGTGTGATAGAGGATAGAGGAGCCCTATCACACTATATGAACCGATAGGTCGAGGAGCCCTAGTGTTATATGGATTGGGCATTGATTTTTGTGATCGCTGGTCATATCATTCGACTCATTACCATTTTGCATAACCGTTCGAGGTCAATTTCTCTATAGCTAGAGTTAGTATAAGCACTTGGTACTCAACACAGGAAGGCAATATCTATCTATATAGGGCATTTCTCGACTCTCCCCATGCCATCCATGGTTGGGTGATCGAGATTCTGCAAAAGCAGAGATAGATGTAGGGCGGAATAGTCTTCACTCTCTAGTTGGAGTCAAAGTCAGAGTCAGAGTAAGAGTTAGAGTCAGAGTCAGACGCTCATGCAACCCTTCCTCATCTAACTAGATAAAGGGGGCTAGTTCTAAAGTCATCCAGATATCCTAGATAGATTAGTTCGAAGAAAACGAATTAGATCTCAATCTCAACTAAAAGCCTCTCTATCTCGTGTAGTCTCATCTCTATATACTATGCCTTTAGTTTGGATTAGGTATACGAGATGGGCATCTCAAGTGAACCTGACCTGAGGCCCCTCTATAGTTATATAGTTGGGAAAGGACTCCTGAAGCCCGATGGATGGGGTCGATGGTTAACATATGGGCATCTCAAGCAGAGGAGTTAGAATAGACTCCAAACACGAGGCCCACTCTTCACTATGGGCGGCCCTATAGTATAGGTTTAGGTGGACCTAAATTTCAAATCTAATCTGGGGTTGGGGAAGATATTAGTATACATTGCTCTCGAGTAAGCGATACTAGGGATCTAGGGATGGGGTACCGATACCTCCCAGATAGAACTATAGGCCTCTCTATATTAGAGCGGCAAGGCGAACTATAGGGTGCTCAACCATAGTGAAGAGTGGGGCGCTTCGATGTGATGGTCGAGCTTGGGGTGAAGTCAATGAAGTCTAGTCCGAGTTTCACCTGTGATGACATCTCTCAACCGCCCTTAAAATAACTTATCTCCAAGCTATTCGTGATGGCACAAAGGATAGATCAAGTGGAAGAGGTGATGGCCCACATCTAGAGTTATCTTGGGAGGCCGAGCCATATAGTGATAAAAAACCACTCAATTGATTGAGACCTATCTAGTTCTACAGATCGATCTCAATCCAATTAGTTCGAATCCTCTAGATCGTTCTCAGTTTCCCCCTGATCCACCCCCACCCTATAGATTGCTTAGCTCACCCCACTCTTCACTATGGAGGCCAGGGTGCTCACAAAGTCAGGTCAGGTTCTTAGCTCACACTCACAAAGTCGAGTTCTTAACAATCAGGTTCTTAGTTAATAGATTGGCGCCTGAACCTCGGCTATGCCTCAAGATAGACCTATTCTCTTCTCACGGTGCAGGAACCCGGTTACTCCACTATGTGGTTACTCACCTCCCACCTCTCATAGATAGGATAGAGAGATATAATGGAACTCTTCTATACTAGATTGGTTAGTGTTACCTCGCCCTCTCCCCTCGCCTATAGGTTGGGGTTAGCGGGGTCATGAACCCTATGCTGGAAACAACCCAGATCTAGCTTTAGTTTAGATGGGTAGACCTGGAGTGCTTGGTTCAGACCGCCGACCAATATGAAGTAGAGCCCTGCCTTTATCCTCCCCTCTATATGTGAATTTTTCAAGAGAAAGCACTTGGTTTACACCGCAGTGGTCGAGACTCCTCATAGCAAAGGATCCGAAGAGGACCAGGGTGAACTCCTATAGTGAGATATGGCCATGACTTAAGAAGATCTCATTTATGGGCATGAGGATGATGGCTCACCACCTTGCCCCGCCCTACCTTGCCCTATATTAGAATGATGGATGCAACTTTAGTTTAGATGGGTAGACCCAGAGCCCTTGGTTCAGATTGTCGGCCAATACGAAGTAGAGCCCCGCCTTTATCCTCCCTCTATATGCAAATCTGTCAAAGGGAAAGCGCTTGGTTCAGACCGCGGCCAGAGATTCCTCATAGCAAAGGATTCGAGAAGAGGACTAGGACAAAACCCCTATAGTGAGATATGGCCGTGGGTGAAGAAGATTTCATTTTTGGGCGCGAGGATGATGGCTCGCAGCCTTGCCCTGCCCTACGCTATATTATAATGAATTTTTCGGCCAACCAACATGATCTCGACTATATTTGACCTTTTTAAGGCCTTTCTTTTGCGGCTCAACGAATTGAACAACAAAATCCCCATCCCGATCCATGGCCGATCCCGATCCATGGCCGATCCCGATCCATGGTGGTATGTGGATGCTGCCACTAAGTTGAGTTCTGCGAAACCAAAAATGTTGACTAGACTCCACTCTCGTAGCGCTCTCCATCTCAATCTCGACCCATTCCATTATTCCCCTTCGACGTTCTTGAAGGCATGGCATTATATCTATATCTCATGGGAATACAAATTCAAGGAGATCATGCAAGATGTGGGTGAGCCAATATCTTACGAATTCAAGTGAATCATGTTGATATCAATCTCAATATCACACTAGGGGTCTTGAAGTTTGATGTATAGAGAAGGCGTTTCTTTCGTGTCCTTTCGCTTTGCTCGTAGGGGATTGTGAATGGGAGGAGACGATCCCTTTCATAGGAAGAGACGCTCCTTATCGTATCTGATCTGCGTTCCTTGCTGGCTGACCCATCCATGAAGAAATGGGGGTGGGTGGTAGTGAAAGAAATGGGGTGTCTCGATTTTAGGAAGGTACTGGAATAGGGATTTGTTATTGAATGGATTCAAAGGCATGTGACAATCAATTGCTTGTGAACAATAAGGGAAGGTCCCACAACCACATATCGGCTGCCCCCACCCTATATATATCTCTATCTAGATCGAACTTGGGACAAGATTATCTCTGGGGCCTCTAACCGAGAACCGCAGATCAAATATACTGCGGAGGATCAGATATCAAGACGAGAAGAGAATTGGTCTCATTTTATATGATTGATATGAGGGAGCCGCATCGATCGATATCTTCTCAAGATGAAGACATAAGATGATTATATCTAGAATGATAGAAACCAAGATGATTGGATTCACCTCGATCGATCAAACATATATACCTACCAACCGATACAAATAGGATATTCAGATTGGCTCTAACTCTCTAGCCATCCCCATCTCCCTACTCCAACTTGGGGGATTGATATCTGTCTACTATTCCATATGCCCTCTATATTGATATGGAAAACAAACATTCTAGAGAAGATGAGATGAAGACAAGACGATTTGATTCTCGGTCGGTAAACAAGAAGAGAATCGAATAACAAAACGAAACCAAGATGATTTGATTCTTGTTTGATCCATATCTTCTCAAGACGATTCGATTCTCTATAGATAGGCGATAGGCCTTCTAGTCTATAGAGATCTGATCGGGCCTATCTATCTCTATGGTCTTTCCCCGTCCCCCTCTAACTATTCTCTATGGGTCTCGGCCCTCGGAATTCAACTAGAATTATAGATAGGGTGCCCAAAACTCTATAGTATATAGAGGGTAGAGGGGGAGGAGCCCTATCCCTATCCTTGTTAGAGAGAGGGGGGACCGAGGCTCGAGGGTAGAGCAGATTTACCTACCAACCGACCTTATCTATTGTGAGGTTGACTCCCATCTAGATTAGATGGTTCTCCTTTCCTCTCCACGGTCGGGAAGAGCCCCACCCCACATAGTGATAGGGGCATAGGGGTCATTTCTATATTACGGCCTATATCTCTACTCAGGGCGGGAGTTCCCCACCCCGAACTATCTTCTATAACTAGAGAGGGCTATGTGTCTAATACTTGTGTGAATTCTATAAGTGGTCGATCCAAGTTGAGCAATTGGTCTTAGTTATGGACTATAACATCACAAACTAGTCTAGTATCTAGAGCGGAGTAATGCATCGATGATTGTTCGCACACAAAAAGCATTTAGGGGAGTGATGTCGATCGAAAGATTCTTAGTTATGGACTATAACATCACAAAATAGTCTAATAAAAACATATGTTCTCGCGGGGGTTTTCCACAAAAAGCTATATCTCCCCTTCCCAGTTGTTACCACTCACACCCCGTATCTATTCTCTTGGACATATATAGCGAGAGGAGCCGGTGACAAATAGACCATCCCACTCTCTATAATGAGAATGTTATTCTATAGAGTATATCAATCACTATGTTCGGGGAAGAGACATTCGGGACCTATAGCTTAGATATGGCAGAGGCATATGCACCGACCATTCATTTAATGTAGAGTGCCCTAGTTCTCTATATCCTGTATGACCTTGCCGGGAGGGGCTCGTGCCCCTATCTCCCATATCATTCTAGGGGGATTGAAAGGTAGATTGTCTTAGGAATAGGAGCTTGTGTTAGGGTTGGTCGAGTAGAATAATCGAGTTTAGAAAGTCCAGAGATCCACTCCATAAATCTAAATAAGATATATAGGTTGCACAAACCGTACCATCAATGTCCTTAGAAGCAATCGACATGAGAGTTTCTGCAAGAACTAGAGGACTCTAGATACGAGGAAGATAGAACTATAGTCTAGTTCCTCCCTATTTATAAGCTATAGTGAATAAGGGTAGCTACGACCCTCCCTATCTAGATATGGGCCGGCTATAGAGAGTTCCCATAGTTCTAGAGGGGGCACCTTGAACACTATGGATATGGAAATGATCTACTCTATAGAGAAAGAGGAAACCCCAACCTCTAGATTCTAAAAGATCTATATAGGGTGCATCATCCAGGACTATACGTGATACAATACTGATACAACCAATCATCTTTATCAATCTATGAGCCGCGATGCCATGCTATCTATTCCTACATGTATTGACTCGTGAATAGTTGATACGACCCCCTCTCTAGAACTCATAGTGGGGGAGTGAGTCTTGTATGCGATCAAGGTATGCTTGTGTCCGGTTCGTGAAGGGTGGTAGGTCGGTATGAGGGTTGTTGATTAGTAGTTAGGTTCTTTAGATCTCCCCCCCTATTTTAGATTTTGGGGAGGTTCATTAGATATCCACGAACAATGAGGGGGAGGAGTTCTCATTCTCTATAAAGGGCAACCTCAGTTTCAGACCGGGTATAGATAGAGTTTGGATGACCATCTCTATAGTGAACTATAGCCTCCCTTCCCCTACATGCATTTAGTCCGTGAATAGTTGATATGACCTCGTCTCTAGAACTATCGGGTGAGTGAGTCTCTTGTATGTGATTAGTATGTATGCTTGTATGACCGGTTAGTGAGGGAGGGTAGTGTTGATATGAGGGTTGTCGATCAGTAGTTAGCTTCTTTAGATCTCCCCTGCTCTTTTAGATTTTGGGAGGATCTTTAGATCTCCCGAATAATGAGGGGGAGGAGTTCTCGTTCTCTATAAAGGGCAAGGCCAACTGGGTATAGATAGAGTTCGGATGACCATCTCTATAGTGAACTATAGCCTTGTTCCCCTACATGCATTTAGTCCTTGTGAATAGTTGATATGACCCCGTCTCTAGAAGTATGGGGGAGTGAGTCTTGTATGCGATCGGTATTCTTGTATCCAATCGGTGAAGGAGGGTAGGTCGGTATGAGGGTTGTCGATCAGTAGTTAGCTTCTTTAGATCTCCCCCACTCTTTTGATTTTTGGGAGGATCTTTTAGCCTCCCGAACAATGAGGGGGAGGAGTTCTCGTTCTCTATATAGGGCGGGGCCGATTGCGTATAGATAGAGTTCAAACGACAATATCTATAGTGAACTATAGCATCCCGTCCCCGAGGCCGATCAATATATGAGAAGAGGGCACGCCTACGCCATCGATTCCTATGATTCATAGAGAGAGGGGGTCGAGGGGATCTAGTTCTATATCTCATTCCATGAGGAGGTTGAGACTCCTATAGATCTGGGGAGGGCATTCATGCGCTTGACCAAGTCATATAGTGATAGGGGCCATTCTAAATTATAGGACCATATCCATATACATAGAGGGGATAGTTAGGGGTGGCCCCGATTATCTGTTTAGGTAGGGATGATCTCGATCTTGATCTCATTTAATAGAGGGAGAGGGGCGGGGTCCCGATTTATGGAGTCGCCGAGATATTAAAAGTCCCCTCACCCGAACTCTAGATTTTCTATGGGTTCGGAGGATACTCTCCTCTCCATATAGTTCTATATATAGCCTAGCCACCCTCCACCCCCACCTCCAGAGAGATGCCATCTAGATCTAAACTATGAGGTACCGAGTCCGGGAGTCTATATAGCCTAGCATATAAAATCGGGAGAGGGAGATCCAACACAACCATAAGCCATATATTGAGAGGGTCTAGGGATCCCCTATCCATATGGCGTGGTGACCCCCTATCTCACTATTGTGGGGTGGGGCATCTATAGTTGTTATTATAGAATAAAACTAGACGGCCGAATAGAGAACCGATGATCCCCATCTATTCTATAAAGATAGAGAGGCGTCTATATACATAAGACTAGGCGATCAAGTATAGAGGAGAGGGTCGACCCAACGGTCGATAGAAAACTATCGGGCCCAATCGAGACTTATGCTTATGCTATGAGCGATTCTTACGATAGGTAATCAAGATGCCCTATCTCTACTCTATACAGCTACGGCGATAGATGGATGATCATAGTTAGTGGGAGGCGATGATCGAGGCATCGATAGTTTTCTCTTTCGACCCCTATCTCTATTTTGTTCGTTCTCACACCTTCTTCGAGAAAGGCTATGGATGTAGAGTATAGTCCCCTTTCTAAACTCTCTACATTCACGCATATAGATGGGCATAAATTCCCGGTTATCAATAAGATAGGCACATCGGCCCCCTATGAATTGAAAGGTCTCTATCTCTCAGATATAATCCATATCTCATATCTATAGTGAGGGGAGGGCTCAATGCAGTAGGGTGGGGCTCCCTTTCCCCCTCTCGAGAGATCCGGGCCCTACCTTGATTCGGTGAGTACCAGTGGCCAACATTTTTGTATGCTTGCTCTGCATATCTAACACTATGGGGGCACCTTCTATCTCTTGCCCTCGACCCTAAGTCACCGATACGATCCTATTGGTATGGTGTATGGTATAAATCGCATATAGCTTCATAACCGATTGGGGTAGAGCCTTGTGTCACCTTCACCTCTCTTCTGCATTATGTGATTATCTACTCCATGATATTGTTTCCACCATCAACTATTATTTGGATGGTCCACATCATAGTAGTAAAACTCGCGATTTATCGCCCGATTATTGTAAATCGTTTAGGGCAAAGAAAACGATTTATCTTTCTGAAAATCACGATTTGTGGACTGTCGATAAATCGGCGATTTTTGACGATAAAACCCCTAAAAAATCGTTGAAACTCATTGTGAAAATGGTGGAAAATCATGCCGCGTAGGTTTAAATGCAAGAAAAACCAAATCGAACCATTTTGTGCCTTTTTTCTCCTGCGCGAGTCGTATTTCCTTCTGTGACTAATTCGTGGCTCGTTTCGTGTCTGGTTTGGAATATTTCTTCATGGTGGTTTCGTGGTGGTTTTATGGTAGGAAGTGGTGAATCTTTGCAACCAAGTTTTTTGTGGCGGTTTATGTATAACTAATTCTCATATACTATACACTATACGATTTAACCAGGATTCAGAAGCTTCATGTTTACTAATACGTATATACTATAAAATGTATACCTTATAATAGTAATTCGTATATACTATAAAATGTATACACTAATTCGTATAATCTATAAAATGTATAGAATCTGGATTAATTCGTTTTGTATACCTTATAATAGTAATAAATTTATACATTTTGATTTAACAATGATATATAAACGTTAAAATTTTATTAACGATTATAAACTTAAATTTTTATTAACGATTATAAACTTAAAATTTTATTAACGATTATAAACGTTAAAATTTTATTAACGATTATAAAATTTTATTAACAATGTTTTTACATTTAATTTAAGTTTATTTTATGAATTTAAATGATTTTAAAAGTAGCGAATAAAGTTGCGATTAATGCCGATAAATTGACGTTAAATTGTTGATTCCCGATTTCCGAGTCAAATATTGGTTTGCCGATTAATCGCATGATAACAATTTTTTGAACTATGGTCCACACTACCACAGACGGATAGAGACCCACCGCATCAGTTCTATATAGGGTAAGGGTATAGGGCCCACCACAATTCCCCTTACCCTGAAATGTTCATGCCATCACCGCTTTTGCTTGATGCTCTTCTACCCGACAAAACTAGCAAATGTTAACTATCCTATCCCTCTCACCGATTGTTTCACCCGAGAGCAGAGAACACTACTAATAGGTAGGAGATCTTTCCCATCCCATGTGTAGAGTGAGGGGAGGCGAGTGGGGAATGGGGAGTCTTTCGATAGTGAGATAGGCTGGAGAAACAGTGAGTATATAGAGGAGAGTTGGGGTTTAACCCGACTAATTATAAAATACTATGATTGCCCTCTATGTTTATCTCTAGGGCCTCTATCTATATATAGTAGGCGATCTCCCTCATTCTTTTAAGACCCTATAGTTCTATTCTATCTGACCACGGGGGACATTTGCTTCTCTAGTTAGTTGACACTCGGCCCTTCCTATAGTTAGCTATCTAGAGGGCCTATCTATAGTTCCCTATCCAGATATGGGGCTATGACATTCATGTAAATAAGATCAATCTTAACTCGGCCCCTATCTAGTTAGCTAGAGGCGAGGTGGGGTTTAACCCGACTAGGTCATATCCGTGATTGCCTATGATAAGACCAGGAATGATGATCAAATCAAATCTATGTCTATCTCTATCTCCATCTCTATATAGTAGGCGATCTCCCTCGTTCTTTTAAGACCCTATAGTTCTGTTCTATCTGGGGCATCTGCATCTATAGTTAGTTGACACTCGATCTACCCCCTATAGTTAGCTCTCTAGAGGGCCTATCTATAGTTCCCTATCCAGATATGGGGAACTCTGACTGTAAATAAGATCAATCTTAACTAGAGATGACGGGCCCCTATCTAGTTAGCTAAAGGGATGGTCGACAGGACTCGATTTCCCTAGTTCCCTATGTGGGAAACCCGAGGGCCACTATCCATCTCCCCATATATAGCCCGAAAGAGATAGACCTTTCTTTCATCCATCAATCAGAGAGGTCATTTAGTTATGCACTCGATCGACTGGCCTCCTTTCACATATATATCTTATCTAGTAGAGGTGGCCTCCTTTCAGAGTTCCCCGGTGGCCCTATGCCCTATCCCATATGCCCAAGGAAGGGAAGGGAAGGGAGAGGAAGGCCCTATAGATATGTTTGCAGTTGTCGGAACTACCGGATCCAATCTGAACTCGATGGCCGCCTTTGAGCATCGATGTTTTGTCGGCTCATGGGACATTTGTTCTCATGGGTTGGGCCCTTTCTCTTGCCCTCATCAACTCGCAAATTCTCGTGACCGACCATTGAACCTTGCGGACAAAATGACTCCCCCACCCTTTCCAGGAAAGGGAAATGGGACTGGTTGACTTGATATTCCCACAAGCCTCTCCACATTGTGCATAACACACACAAACCAACGAGGGAAAAACAATGCGTAACGGTCTCTCGAGGACGAGCCATATAGAGAGAGTAGAGAGTTGGGCCAACTAAACTCCCTATAGTCGAGGGCATTTAGAGTCTAGGCTCTTGGCCGCCTAGATAGATCAGATCGAGAGTTAAGTTGGGAGTGATGGGATATGGGGGAGCCTCGACTCTCGACTGAGAGGGGAGAAAATATAGAGTTTAGTCGAGAGGAGTGATAGATATAGCCTCCCGACTAACTATATATGCCTCGACTTCGACCTAGGTGGGTCGATGAAATGTGAGTGTTCTTGGAAGGATCGGATCCTCGATTGATTGTCGGATGCTGGAGGCGGCTCAACCACCTGGAGCCTATCTAATCTGAACTATGGGGAGCTACCGCTACCAGATCTATATTCTATTGGGTGGGGTAGGGGCGAAGGGATCCATAGTTCTAGTGGGAATGATTATAGACGTGATATTATCAGATCGTATCTATAATGCGCCATATAGATATAGAATAGAGAGGAGAGTCTATATAGCCACCCCCAGAGCCAGAGAATCACTATGCATAGGATAGGGCCATCGGTTGAATCCTCGACCCCAATCCCATCTACGACCCCAATCCCATCTAGAGATCTGGGCGCGATAGAAAGGGACCTCCAACGGGCCGATGGTCGAGCCGGGCATAGCATATAGTCCCGTCGGCACCCGGGCAGTCCACTATATAGCTATAGCTTCTAATTGGGGTACTACATACAACTATGGCTTCGATAGGGGTATAGATATGGAAACAAGAGAGCAGAGGAGAGGAACTTGACTGAGAGGAGGGGATGGACCAGCTCGGCCTGATCCCCTCCCCTAGATGAAATATGAGTGCTCATCGTTCACTGAACTCTATCTCTATCTGGGGAGGGCCCCTATCCCCTATCCCCCTATCCATAGTGAGGGGAGGAGCCAATTTCCAAGTCACCTAAGATGGATTGTAAGTCATATCATGTAGAGTAACGATGGGATGGATATCCATCTGATCGGATTGGTACCCTATCTCTCTATGGCCCACCCCAGACTAGAGAGATGGGTAGGTGGGACTAGAATCTACGACTAGCCCTATAGAACTTTATGGGATCCTTCATCCCATAGAATATGGCCATCCCTCCTCATCTCCGACCATACCTCGGAATCCCCATGGTGTGATAGCGACTCTCCTCGAGAATCCCCGGGGTTCTCTATAGGCTAGATCCTTCATCCCATAAAATAGATAGGCTAGAATCCTCGATATATCTCCGCTGATGTCTAGCCCCAAAATCTACCTACAATTAAATTAAATTAAATTCTCAATTCTACGACTAGATACTACAACTAGCCCTATGTCGGATAGAACTCTAGGCCTCATATCCTTGCTCGACTAGATTCCCCAATGGGCTAACGACTAGACCTAGGAATCTCTCTATAGAACAGGACTCTATGGGATCCTTCATCCCGAGAAAATAGATGGGCTAGATTCTACGTGTCACATATAGTATAGATGATGACTAAGTTCTCTATAAGTGAGATTCTATGACTAGTCCTCCGCTAGATCCAGATAGAGTTCATGGTAGGGTGGAATCCCAAAGTTCATGATCTATAGGGCCTCCTCATCTTTGCCAGATTAGATAGAGTTTAGATATGGCCCTCAGAATCTCTGACTAGACCTAGGATTCTCCCGCATCCCCATCTAACTATAGGATAGGGGATCTGGGAATCTCCTACTAGACATAGATATGACTAGACCTGGCCCAACTAGACATAGATACGAGTAGTCTGGGAATCCCCCATCCCCATCTAACTATAGACATGGGGTTTTGATTTGGTCGGCCCTAAGAACACTATGGAAGTCATGTGGCTCATTTCTCTTTATTTCTCGTGGACATGACCGTGAAAGCGACCCAAACCGACCGAGTTCAGAGTTATATATATATATATATATATATAATAGATCTATATGGAAGAACTAGATATATGGCCACATCTATTCGATCGGGCTCGTCTACACAACCTTCCCTCTATGGAGAGGTTAGTGATATGATATACCCGGGTGCAGAAATCTATAGAGTATCCCTTGGCCTCCCATCCCATTTCTCTATTACTATCAATAGGGCCCTATAGATTGAAGGGGGTTAGCACATAGAGAGGGGTAGGGTAGAGAGTCCCCTCGGCCTCCCGAGAAAGCATAACTCTATGGCGGATGAACCTGGTGGCCCTTGCCTTTGAACTATGGCGGATGAATGATGCCCTATTATTATAGTTCATATGGATGGGATAAATGCTTTTCTTCATCTCGTCTTTAGAAGATAGAGAGTCAAAATATCTTAGAATCTAGTCTCAAGATGATGACAAAAAATTTTCTTGTCTTGGTATGTTTCTTATAATCTAATCTAGAGTCATCCTCATCAAATAGAATCAAATCGTCTTATAATCTCGAGAATCAAATCGTCTTGAGAAGATATGGATCAGATGAGAATCAAATCGTCTTGTCCCCCCCGATTCTCGTCTTATGATGATCGAGAATCAAATCATCTTGGATATGTTATTTTGATTCTCATCTTGTCATCTGGAGGTGGAGGTATAACTAATCTAGATCTATATGGGGGCGATCAAATGATGGGGGTTACTATGATTGGCAGATTGACTAACCAATATCATTAGAAACGTGAGACCGGGCCCCGACCGATCATATTCGATGCGAAACAAAAACTAGTGCCGACATCAATAACAAAATGTTCAAGAAGTAAGAAACTTCCTACTCCCTCCCCCTCATTCTTCGGGGAGATCTATTGAACCTCCCTCTCCCTTCTCATGAGAAGATCTTCCTTCCACTTGAGATACCAATGGAAGTATCTTTGAAAGAGGTGGTCAATCTATTTGTCATGAGAAAGGGAGGAACTATGCGATTGAGTGTTACCCCATATTGCCTTTTGAGAATCCTTATGGGCTTATGGCTAAGCATAGCCAAGTGTTTGAAACACCCATTCCACACTTCAGGAACTATTTCAAATCTGGTCCATTTTGACAAATACTATAATCTATGAGATACGCTTTTATCTTTTGTTCAGCAAATGACCACCGACCCCAATCGTTACGCCTCTCCCAATTGTTTCTCCTCTCCCCAGGGATAGATCCGAGAGTGAGCCGATGCACATACGATCTATCCCTATCTCCACCTCCATTTCTATCTCTATTGTCGGATGATGGTAGATGCTTTCCTCTTCCTTTCCCAAGATGTTTGTATGGGTGGTTGGGTCAACTACTAAGCCATATATAAATATATGTGACTATATCATTATCATATAGCCGCTTATCTATCTACTTCGAGAATCGGGTCTAAATTTCCCTTGAAATCACTTTAACTTGAGCCTTTAGGTGCATTTGGCCATTTGAATCCAAGTGAAATGAGGAGTCCTAGAGCGCCCATCTCGTAGTTCTGGGGTGCGACACATCATGCTCACAGACAAGTCCAAACCCAATAAATTGTTCATTATATCCATGATACGATCAATTGGGGCTCTATCTATATATCGTTCTACCATATATGATGTCGAGATAGGGGCCCTCACTGTATGGTTAGTTGGGTTCGAGTCCGAGTTCGAGTTCGAGTTCGAGTCACTAGAGTGGGAGGTTATGATGGGATGACCGGGTAGAGAATCACTATAAGGAAATCATCCGCATATCAAGCGTAGGCCAAAAAGATATGGAGCCGCGAGAATATCTACCACACATCTAGAGGTGAGGGTCGAGCGTATATAGATAGGGGGATAATAGACTATAGTCCAAAATGTCGGGATGAATATTCTTCTGTTCCCAAGTGGTGTCTACGGTTGGATAGGTGACCTATGGAATAGATAATCAATATTGGCTAGCTATATGCGCAGGTCGTCGGGCCCTATAACTCGTGGGCCATGAACTATCATATCTATCTAGGGTAGTAGGCCTATCGGAAGGCCGAGCCTTATCTATCTAGAGTTCGGGGTGGGGGAGATCGTCCATATATATAGATAGAGCATGCTATGTCCTTGGGGTCCTTCAGTTCATGGTTCTTGGCCTCCCAGAGAACTTTAGATGGCCCACTATAGACTACTCCTGAGCGTAGGAGAATAAGAGTTCCATCGACATCCCAACTGGCGACTATATAGAGTTATTGTTGGGGTATAGTTTTAGTCGGGGCATTGTGATCGCATGAACATAATCATACTTTGTTGGGTCACCGCCCATCGGGGACCTCAAGCCAACTCCCCACGAAAGATAAAACCTCATCTCATTTGCCAAAGCTATGGAGATACGCACCGCTCATCCCTTATCTAGAACTAGTTTCTATGGCATCCATCTATTTTATTACGCTATAATAGATGGATGATTGTAGATCAATATTGCTCTCTCGACGGAGATAATAGATAGGGGCCTACTCTATATAGCTTGAACCATATAGTTAGAGGGGTTGGGGAACATCCATAGTTCAGTTGGCACCGCACCCTAAACATTTTGTTCTATTTGGGCACCCTATAGTTTTATCTCGGGAAGCGGGCCCTATCTAGAGTTCGAGGAGGTGGGCTACGAGAGCTATAGTCTCCCTTGTCCTCCCAAGCATGCATATAGGCTATAGAGCCACCCATATAACCCCTCTATTCTCTTTGGGGGCTATCTGGGGGAGAGAGGGTCCCACCTATCTATGTATATATGGGTTCTCATCTAGAGGTAGATGAAGGAGGGCTGCCCCTTGCCCCCCCCATTATATCTTAACTCTATATGGGATAGTTTAGGGCCCCCATCTCCCCATATAGATATGGGGCACGACAAATAGAATCTATATAGGGGTATATATATCTCGGTTCGGTTTGGCCATATAATCTCTCTAGAGGAGGGAGGGGGAAGGAGCCCTCATCCCATATAGAGATACGGGCCCGTCCCCCTCAAGAGATATGGGATAGGGTGCACACGCCCTATATATAGATTTTATAACAAAGGGGCGGTAGTCCATAGTCCTTCTATGGATAGTCATCGTCGGTTGGCTAAGCTATAAATATAACATCACAATGCTCTGGATCTATCTCTAATCGGGGAAGGAGGAGGGGCCCTCATCCCATATATATATATATATTCAGAGATATGGGATCGCCCACCCCTATATATAGAAGGGGCTCTATATGGTATATGGGCCCATCTCCGACTCAATCATCCTTTCTTATTTCTCTATAGGGGAAGGGGAGGGGGCCATAGATATAGAGGGATTATATATTAATCTATGGTGCCCCCATCCCATTATAGTATAGTCTAGATAGGGGTGCACACGCCCTATATATAGATTTTATAACAAAGGGGCGTAGTCCATAGTCCTTCTATGGATAGTCACCGTCGATTGGTTGGCTAAGCTATAAACAGAACATCTCAATGCTCTGGATCTATCTCTAATCAGGGAAGGTGGAGGGCGGCTACGGTTATATTATATATATTCATAGTCTAGTCGCCCCCGAACTCTATATGGTATATGGGCCCATCTCAAACTATATCATCTTTTCTTATTTCTAGGGGGAAGGGAGGCGCCATAGATATAGAGAGGGGCCCAACATATTAATCTATGGTGCCCCCACCCCAATATAGAGTCTAGATAGGGGGCCGACTACATCTCTATTTGAATGAGAGTCTCTCTATCTCTCTCTATATCTCTATCTGAACTTTGAATGAGACTGACTCTCTAAATCTCTATTTGAACTCTCTCTCTCTATATCTTTGTCTCTATCTAAATGAAACTCTCTCTATCCTGCTATATCTCTATCTGAATGAGACTATCTCTATGGGAGCACACACCTCTTCCATGGTAATGGAACTCTCCTGTCATCGCCAACTGGGTGAGGGGAGAGAAAGGGCATACACCTTATCGATGGTAATGGAACTCCCCCATCATCACCAACCATGTGAGATTCTTTAGATCTCACCTGAAGAATGAGGGTGAGGGGAGAGAATACACGAAGATACACCATAGATGGATACATGAACAAATACACCCATCTGGATACAATATGTTATGGATACTTTGACATTAAGAGGGTATGGTATAACAATGTTTCTCTTTCCCGATCAACCACCTTCACTTCCTCATCCCGAGATTAAGATTTGATTCCCCCACTTTTGAGCTCGATTCCTTCATCCCGAGCTCGATCAGTGACTCCGACCTTGACGACATATAGTATCGTATCCGTATCCGTATCTTGTCCTATAAACTGAAGCCCTAGAGTTATATATAATATGATCTTTGGGATGGATGGGGAATGAGATGTGAGTGTTTAGGGGAGAGGGATATATATATCTATATATAGATATATCTATATCTATGGGGAGGCCCCCTCTCTATACTCGGGTAGAGGGGAAGAAGGGTAGAGAGGTAGAGGAGACATGCCCCAATCCCCTATCTCCCTATAGAGGGCTCTTCTCTCTATAGGGCTCTCTTGCATCTTATCTCTTTTTCCATATCTATATAGGAGCCTATCGCTTATCGAACCACTTAGTAGTTATTTATTCGAGCAACACACTCTCCCTACCCCCATAGATCTATAGGGGCTAGGAAGATTTGTGGATAGTATAGTGGATATCGACCGATTCGCCTAGCCCTTATAGATCTGGTAGGGAGTGTCGATTGTCCACTAGAGAGAGTCTATCCATCCGAGAGAGGACCTCTTTGTCTCGATTAGTAGTTTTGTTAGTCCCCGATTGATGCGAAACCCTATCTCCTCTATTGGGGGCATCTATCTAGACATCCCCTATCCAACTCTAGGAGTCCCAGGAGGGATATCCAAGTATGGGGACCCCAGATAAGATATAGATAGGGGTCCCCAATGGCCGCCATCTCTAGTTATCATATATAGATAGTGCGGGCCCGCATGACCCCCCCCTCCCCTCCCTCCCCTTGAATATATAGGGCTATAGGGGAGTTCTCGGGAGATCTATATAGATAATGGGGGCCCGGGCGAGTGGCTAATTACATTTCGAGTCGGCAGACATCAAAGCTCTCAGACTCCCCCTCGTATATATGGATATGGGGTGAGGAGCCCTATATCTCTCGGAGATCGAGGGGGAACCTTACTATACTAGATTCAACCCCATCCATATAGTATAAAGATAGGGGCACCCCTAGATCTATTATAGATATGGCGGTGACCTATTCTACTTTATAAAGAAATGGGGGAGGGTCGCCATATATATAGATAACAGTATATAGAGTTTCAACCCCTATATTTATATATGGAAATGGGGCACTCCGTTTGGGTGGCCTAGCCACATAGAACCCATATATATATGGCAACCAAGCAGGCCCTATGGGTGGAGAATGGGAATAGAGTCTGATTGGTTGGTACACTTGGCCTTATATATAGAGAGGGCCGAAATAGGACCTTCTCTATAGATATGGCAATGCGATCAAGTCACGCCTATTAGTTCTATATCGACTACAAAGAGCCGCCTCGATCTAAGGCATATACTCGACTACAAAGAGCCGCCCTCGATCTCGAGGCCACATCTATGATATAATCTATAATAGGGGGGTCCTCGTCCTCCCGAGAAGAACTAAGCTCCATATAGTCCCGTCGCCATACGATATAGATATAGGGTGACAGTTCCCGATTCTTCTATATAGGGATAGGGTTTCGATTCTATAACCCCTTGTCCCCCATGCTAATATCATTTATAAAATACTCGACACCCACTATCCTTTCTATCAGAAAACACTCCCCACCCATGGAGACTCTCCATAGTTCGTTCCTCCTGCACCACTTCAACACACTAGGCGAATTTGGATGGCTAAAGTCAGCAGGGAAAGAACATCCTGGTCCTTTACGCCTATAAAGATTTCCCATTTCAAATTAGGTTCTATATCTATACCCAATGGATGGCTAAAGTCAGGAGGCTCTTGAACGGTCCCGATCCTTCACACGTATCAAGATTCTCCTGTTTCAAATCAAGTTCTCTACTCCCCCATCTCAAATTCGGTATTACTCACCTCTCCTTTGGACTTCTAGCATAGGGAAGGGGACGGGGAAACGTGGGGGACTTAAGCTTCTTCCAACTCCAAACTCACGTTATCTACTCCCCCGTCTCAAATATGTTACTACTCGCCTCTCCTCTGAACTTCCAGCACGGGGAAGGGACGGGGAAACTGGGGGGAAAGTAAAGCCTCTTCCATCTCTAAATTCTCAAAAAAACAAACCCTCTAATCTCTGCCATCCGAATTCTTTGTGTTGGTATGGTTGTCTGACAATGATTCTGAAGAGGTGTCGATTCACTGATTTGCCACCCCCGAAACTCCTTCTCCTTCAACAAAGTGAAACCTTGCCATATATCGATCCTCTTCCTCTCCCTCTCCCTCTGATGAAGCCTACTCAGTCGCTCTCAATTGGCCGACATAAAACTCTATTCTCTCATACAATGTCGCCACTACCCATTCGTCCTCCAACCACTCCATTGGAGTCTCGATTGGGTGTACTAACTTAAGAGATCGTGGGGAAAGCACATCCTTATTGTCTCCTAGAACTATCTTGGGGATATTCCTTTTCACGTCAGACTGTCATATTCCGTTTTGACATGTAAAGGATTCCCCTCTTGGAGTTGAAACAACCCGTTCAGCTCCTTAAGTTGTTCAACATCGCTTGAATGGAGATCAATTAGCTAGAAATCTGCAGAAATAGAAACATCCCAAAAGCGGGACTTACCCCACCTTTGTATAAATTCAAGAGAAGCTTCCTAAAATCGATATCTGTTGCGGCACCACACCCGCAGAGTCATCTGGACAAAAGAATACATGTTTGCTTCCCATTGGCTTATGAGAATGACATAATTCCCTGATGATCCAATCTAACACAGGATAGATAGGGTTTGACACGCCATAAGAAACGACCCACTAGAGGTCTCTTTCAGAAAAGCACCGATTTGACTCCAATAAAAAATGGGAGCCTTACTCCTTTGAATGTCTTTAAATAGGTTTTTAGTGCTCTTATATCTGGAGAAGAGAGCCTTGTGGAGCTGCGCCTCCCCAACCATGTCTTCCCAAGATTCCTTTTCAGACAGTCTTTGGAATTGTTCTTCATTCTTGGAAAGGACCTCTCTCCTCCTACCACCTCCTCTTCTACCAAGCCACCTAGAGAATTCCAACTCAACACGATCTTCCCTTTCTTAACATATTTCAACACGGATTCCAAAAAAAATTGTGAAAGCTAACGCTCAGTGATTGACCCTCAAATTCGGAAAAGCCTTACGTAGAATTGAAATCGCTGAGTATCTTGACACCCATATACCAACATGAAAATGGATTACGCCATTGGCGTGCTTTTCTTTTCCAATTATCACATCCTTCCAATCAAAATAGTCAACTACCCTTCCGAGAATCTCTTTTGGTGTTACGACAGCTCTATCCCCCTTTTCTCCATGGCACAAGGTCAATAGGATAGATATATTTCCGTGCCATATATTACTACCCCCTCTAGTTCCATTGTGGTCGCTCTCCTCGTGGTAGGATCGATGGTGAACCTTCATAGACGACCTACTAAGATAATTCGTTGATACCAAATCAAATTAGACAACGCCAAATTCATTGATATGTAGACGACTGAAAATCCCTTGAGACAGATGACCAAAGAGTCATTGAGACATTTTTCATGTGTTTTTTTGGAAAGTATAATATAAAGGAAGACATATAGAGAGGGGTCCAGTGAGGGCATCTGTAACTCGGGATAGACCCCGCCCTCCCTCCCTATTAGAATTGTGAATTCCCTCCCCAAACTAAATATATCGTATACATACATATATATACATATATATATATATATATATACACACGCCTCTATTCTCATGCCCCCTCTACTCTATATATGACATTATCGTCTCACCAGATAAGATAAGATATGTAGAGAGGGGTATAGTTCTATATAGAGGGTGTCTTCGATAGGAAGGTGAGGTCCCCTAGATATATAGATGGGGCCGAGCCCCCCTTTCTATTTAGCTATAGCCGCTTGGTCGAGCAGCATAACTATAGTCACTTGAGGCCCCTACATAAGCCATGACTTTAGGTATATATATATATATCATGCAGGAGGAATATCTTTGTATCGTGGAGGGGAACTCAATCGAAATCGAAGCCGAGCCTATAGGTTCCCGATAGATCTATTCGGGGTAGGAGAGCACTCGAAGTTCGATCAGGGGGTCCTACTCTATCTATATAGTTGGGAGGAGGAGTATATCTATATATAAATGGATGGGGCCCTATCGAGAATTCTGAACTATGGAGGGGGTCCTATCGATATATGGTGCGAGAGGAGTATACCTATAATTAAAATTATGAACAAACCCCTATCCATAGTTTGGGATGGGTATGATCACCGAATATTGGATGCACTCTATAGAGTCTGTAGTCGCATAGGCACTTCACCTAGAGTCTGGTCTTGTTCATAGCCCATAAATATCCATAGATATGGTGACTTGACCCTGTTTATATGGTATTTAGGGTAGGGGCGATGTGCTTGATTGATGAAAATGGACAAGTGAAACTATTAAGCAGCCCCCCTCGATGTCTGGCAGAGTTGGTTGAGTGGCCTTTCAATTTCTAGGGCTATATAAACGGGGTTGTCAAGAGACTAGCAACCTAAAGAGATAGGTCAGGGGCCTCCCGACCGCAACCATCCACTTCGAAATGTTAGGAAAGGAGGCGGGTACCCTCTCTGCTAGTAAAAATAGATGGCTAGTATATATATATATATATGGCACGATGACTAGATCTAGGGGTTACTCTCATCTCATCTCATCTAGTAGTAGTTAACCCTTGGTCGGGCGACATTTCAGCTAGTCCGGATATGTATAGAGGGGGCCAGATAGAACTATAGGCTAGTTGGGGAAAATTGTGAGATGAATAGGGGCTGACTAAAGAGTATATCTCAATCTAGTCAAGCGCTATATAGTTTAGGCCCCATCACTATGCTCACCTCTCCCTTGTTATAATGGGGAGAAAGGGGAACGCCCCATATAGAGAGTTCAGATTGGGGGTCGTCATATCTAACTATAGGGTGCCCCATAGTTCAAATAGGGGCCCTTGTATTCAATAGGGGTCATCAAATATGGGGGCCCCATCAGTTATGCTCACCTCTGGCGCCCTGAAATTTTATAATGGGGAGAAGGGGGAACACCCCATATAGAGAGTTCGAGAGGGGGCGATCGGGACCTATATGGGGCACCTTCCGCCTGATAGATATGGTGACCCTCGATCTGATGTCATTCTAGGGGCTATTTGGGAAGGCGAGGGGAACTATTGGTGATCAGTATCATGAAAGGGGGCTCCATAGTGTAGAGTCGAGGTGGGCGATAGGGGGATCCCCCGGGGCACCTCCCGCCTCTACTATCGATGTAAATCTACTATGAAGGACTAGGATGGGGCCCTAAAATCTAGACCATGTCATAGTCATCCCCTGATCTATATAGGGCGGCATATCCAAGCATTGGTGATCATTCATTCATCAAATAGATAGATATGGCTAGCTAGAAAGTGCGGGTTGAGGTGACCCCGAAATAGATATGGAGGATCCCCTATGTAGATTCCATATAGTGATTGGAGTCTAGACTGCGATGGGATGGACTTGAGTGGACCGAAACTACTATTAGATGTATATATATGGCATGTTATGATTAGATCCATGATAAAATATGGGTGATGGATCTGCGATTGATATCTCCATCTATCAGGTCATCATCTAGGGATATATATCTATATATATCTCTCTATCTAAACTCTATCTCATCCATTCTAAACTCAACTCATTGATCAACCTATAGAGAGGATGGATGGCTAGTATAGACTAGAAAGTCGATGAACAAGTGACCCCATATCTATGGTATCTATATATAAGTGAGTGATATCTAGGGCCCCTCATGTCGAAGTGATGCACGAACATAGTCTAGTCTGCGATGGGATGGACTTGAGTGGACCGAGATGCTTGGATTCCTTATCTATATATGGCATGTATCGTATCTTATATATAGTATGGAATTTCCCCTATCTCCATCTATATATATATATATAGGGGTGGGCGATGGATTTGGGCTATAGAGTATAGACTAGATATGCACTCTTCTATCTCCATCTATCTCTGTCTATATCTATAACTATATCTATATCTATCTCTCTCTGTGATATATATCTCTCTATATATGGCATGTTATGTACTCTATATCTCTATGGGCGATATCTCTCTATCTATCTATATCTATATCTATATATATATATCTCTCTCTATATGTATATAGAGGTGGGCTAGAGAGGATGGGTGGAGCTAGGCTATATAGTATAGACTAGATATGCAATCTTCGATCTTAGATCTCAGATCTATGGTCAAGTCGACACCCGCTTCCTATATAGATTAAGATTAGTTATATGACCCGACTATTATGGGAGGCCTATCTTTGGGGAGTGAGCGGTAGCAAACCCATATAGTTGTCACTTTGATTGCCTGATTCGTGATTGATTATGAGATCACCCCTTCCCTGCCTACTCTATATATAGGGGGATGAGTCAGTTTGTCCAACCCGTGGCTACGATCCATTTATAGATGGTTGGGGGAATATAGAGAAAGGGGGCCATTGCCATATAGATCTATAGGTGCCCCCAGCTATATAGACTAGATTAGATATAGCTAGGCCTCCTCTCCTCCGTTAGGGGAGTGCTAACTAGAACTAGAACTAGAGATAGCTGATATAGTCCCCTCCCCCTCACGAATGTAACCACTTGATCATGAATACGGTCACCTGCACCTGTATCTATATTGGGATTGAGATGCATATATATAGATAATTGATAGTCTAGTCTCTCGCGCCTTATAGATATATAAGGGCCAACATTGAACTCGGATGGGAAGGGAAGCTTTCATCAACCGACTAGGAGATGGAGGTAGATGCCCCCTCTCTTTATCCGAACTCTCTCTCTATTTGTATCTCTCTCTCTATATCTCCATCTCTATATGAATGAGACTCTCTCTATCTCTCTCTATAGCTCTATCCGAACTCGGATGAGACTATATTAATTGCCCATCCGCCACACAAGCTTAAGTCCTAAAAGGTGGTAGGGAGGACACGACCCACTCAAAACTTTGCTTCTCACTATCTCCTATACCTCTTGGTTCTCGAATTGGTGTTTCACAAACCATGAACCCACTTTCCCAATTTATCCCTTTTCCCTTTCTACTAGGTCTGGTCTCTAATCAATAGATATCTATATCTTTATACCCCACGGTTTGGTAATTCTCAAACTCGACCCCTATCTACATATGGGTAGTTTGGGCCGAAGAAGCCCTATCTCTTATTTAGGTAACCAACAACCATCTAGTTTAGAAACCATCCTAGAGCGACCCCTGATCCCAAATCTCTCTAGATGGGGCCCAAGCCAAACAATGGCCAATTCTCTCATGTAGGGGTCGTTAGATCCCCACCCCACCCGAACTATCTTATCTTATAGTTCTAGATAGGGCTCCCATAATATAGAAGATATAGAACCGAGATATAATAGAGGGGGTAGGAGGGTGATGAATGGGGTTGGCATATTGGGAGATGGTCCAAACCAATATTTGTTATGGCACTAGCTATTGGTTTGGTTTGGATAGAAGAGGTATGAAAATTTGATGGGTTGATATTACATACGTAAGATCATTGCTTTGGTGAGGGATACCAATTTTACTGGTTTGATATGATCTATCAAATCACTTGTAGATATATAGATAGGGGCGTTAATAGAATGGTTGGCCCCTATCTAACGATTTAAGTTTGGAATGATCCCATATTAGAACTAATGATCCCATCAATACCATCCCGGTTGGGTTGGTAGGCCCCCTATCTATAGATAGGCGCGATATATTAATAGATCTATCCGGGCCTATATCTCTCTAAGCGGGATCAATTTGGATCACCGATGGTAGAGTAGAGAATAGAGGGTAGGCGAAGATAGATATATAGGGGCCATCTTAGGAGAGAGAAGGAAGGAGGGCGAGGACCGCCCCGCCTTGAACTATCTAATCTTATCATATTTATATGGTGTGGGTGTCCTTACATTTGGGCTAGTGCCATGGGGAATAACCGAATGGGTGGGCGGTGTGCGGGGGCTGGGCCCCTATCTTTCTATGTGGATGAAGGGCTTGGGAGCTTGTCCCTCTCTCTATATAGGGTAGTGAGGATAGACTGGAAAGTGGCTGGTGTCCCCATGACGACCCTATCTATTGAACAATATAAAAGCCCCGAATCTGAAATAGAATCTATATAGGGGTTACCGTCCCAGCAACCAAGCGGGCCGTTTCCCCCTCTACTTAATAAATGTCATACCGTCTCGCCCATGTGCCCTATCCTCTCTAGATGGGGGGGCCTCCCCTATCATCCCGGTCGTTCCCCCTCCTTAATATATAGTTGTCGGATAAGCACCGGCGCCCCGCCCTCGATTAGGTAGATATCCCTCTCCCTAGAATATAATCTAGATGGAGGGCCCCTCTAGCTATATCGGTGGCGACCCACCTCTCTATTCTAGAGACTAAACGAGAGGCGCCCAACCCCCTCATAGTTCATATTAGATTAGATTAGATTAGACTAGTATAGATAAATGGAGACCCATGGGGCCCTAAACTCCTAGTTCTATACATGGGGAGCCCATATCTAGAATTCTCTATCTGGAGGGGGACTCGACCCCATAAGAAAACTAAAACCCATCCACCCCACCCCAAAATCTAGATATTGGCCCGTGGTCGCTTTGATGGCCCTCATGTGGTCACTTTGATGGCCCTACCTCCCTATCTAGATATGGGGCCACAAGAATAAGCTCTAATTGAATTATCGAAATAAACCCATTGAATCACTGCACCACTCGGACGCAGAGAACCAATCCCCACCCTTCTAGAGAAATTCCGGCCCATAGAGAATATATAGAACTCTGCGGTGCCCGGAAATTATAGGTAGTCAAATGGTTCGCTACCATCTTATATCATGTATATAGATAGACATCTAGATAGATGGGCATAGAGATGGCCGCTTCCTCTACTCATCAATACAACACTTGTGTACTTTGATGATTCATGTGATAATTTAATCGAGCCCTATAAAGTCTTGAGGGGAATCGAGGAGGAATAACTTATAATCCAGTCTCACTGAGCCGATGTTTAGTCGGCTCTGGGGTGATAGATCGAGGTGGAGGGTAGTTTCTGTATCCATTGGTCGAGCGAGTATATCAATTATTCCCCACCCCCACTATACTCTCTATATGGGATTACCAAGGCCTCAACCCCTATCATTGCCATATAGATAGAGAGGGACCGAGCGGTTGCTCAATAATCTAGAGTTGGAGTTGACATTGGGACCTCCAATAGTGAAGGGTATATGGAGTCTATATGGGCTTACTCGGCACCTTGTATACAATATATGGTGCCCCTATCTCGAATCATGTAGGATATAGGGGGCCCCGCCCTTTATTTAACCAGGACGGCTATAAAGAATAAAATGGAACAAAATAGGTGACCTGATGGCCGGATTAGTACGCATCCATCTAGATCCATCTATTCTATATGTGATACGACCGCCCTATCTATAATTAGAACTATAGGATAAGATAGTTGGGTGGGGGTGGGGGCACTCGATTGACGCCTTCTATATAGTTCTTAGATGCTAGGACCCTAGAGACTACCGGAATATCTGCACCCCCTCTAAATTACTTGGTAGCTTCTTTATTCTATATGAGATATGGGGCACTACCCTTATTTAGATAGGCCCAAATCAATCAACTTACACTCCCCCTTGGCCCAAGATAGGGATATTGGATCTACCCCGATAGGTCGATCTACCCTCGAGGGTGATCGACCTATATGGACTATATGGTTATACCGATTTAAACCATTCTGCCCCTACCCCGGTCCATTGGCCGATCCGGTTACCCCCGATGGCGAGACTCCTCAATGATCCCCACTCCCATCCCATGATACCCTCCCACCCATATCGGGCCCCAGATCTCTAATAGATCTATATCCATAAGGGCCCCCTCGAGACCATTGGGGATGGCCGATCATCTGCCTTTTCACCTACTCCCCCTCGACGTGCCCCAAGTTGTGCCGACACTTTCTTGATAAATCATTTAGAGGTGCACACTCCCCTCAACCTCCTTATGTGCATGCCCCCTAAGATTATGCCTACTAATAGTCCTCGTCCCCGTGTTAGTCTCTCCCAGTGGACGGAACACCCTATAAAGAATTAGGCACGGAGTTCCTCCAAGAAAATACGGGCCTAGGGTTCCTTTCCAGTACTCCCCCTCCCATCCCCATTTAGTCACAGATTCTGTATACTTCCCCCGGAAGATAGGGTGAGGATCCCCCCTGCTGTACTCCCCCTTATCTATATGGGGAGAGGAGGGGGTGGGGCTACCCGGTGGGAGAGGAGCCCTATATTTCTATGGGGGCCTATATATCTAATCTATGGAGGGCGCCCTATAGTTATAGGGGGCACTCGACTGCTTATAGAGTCCGCTATCTGACTATCTACAGTTGGCACTCGACTGCCTATATATAGATCTGCTATCTGACTATCGCACCCCTCTATATCTATATGGTGGTAGGCTTGGGAGAATTCTCTACACCCCCCTTGGGGGAGAGAGGGGGGCTACTCTAGATTAGATCCCCCGATCCCTATATATCTATCGTAATAATTAATAGACCATCCATTCCATACTTGACCATATATCTCTATGGGTGGATGACTGGTTGTATCACGCATATAATAGATGATGGTAGATGGATGGCCCTAAACTCTCTATTCTATAGGCCATTGGCTCAAACCGCCACCCCGGACGGCCCTTATCTCTATCTCGGGCGGGCCCCTATATCTAAAACTCCATGGGTCGCCTATTCTATGTCTATAGCCACCCCCAAATAATAGATAGGGCATCTCCTCCCCCGGAGAGAATATATAGAGAGGGGGATAAGATAAGATAGTTCGTGAAATATGTAATATGACTCATTACATTACATACGTAACATGAGTGGCTTGGGTTTCTAATCGGATATTTGATATATGATAGGGAAAAATGGACGAGATGCTCGGGGTTTATTCACGGCCATGAAAATAGCTCCTTCCTACCATAATGAACCAAATGCCATAAGTAAACGAGGGAATTCACATTCATAGTGACTTAATGACAAACATTAAGGTAAATGATCTTCATTGATTACATATAATTAGCACATTGTGATTGGAATATATATAGATATATATATCGTGTGAGACACTCGTGCATCTTGCACGATACATATATATGGTATTCCTTCAACCTACTCATAGACATGAGAGGGAACTCAATGAAAGTATACAATTCTATATTATTAATTATATATACCCCCATGCTTTTCATTTATAGGGGATTGATAACTGCTATTATGCATCACTAGGCCCCCAACTCAACACCAAATGTAGAGATCTTGGGCCTCCCCCAACTAAATCCATTTGTATTGATATGGGCACGCCCTCTATATATTGTATGTTATCTTATCTATTGGTGGGCCCTCGTGTTATATATCTATATCAACTATAGTTGGTAGAGAATGTGCCATGACTTCAGTGACATAAATGCTTTGGTGAGTGCCTTTCCCCATATATTTATAGGAGCATATAGATATATAAGTAGCCCCTAGATAATATATAGGGTAGGGCTATTCCGCAATCTATATAACTGTTAAACACCCCATTCTCGAGCATGCAATGGGGTGGGACATCTCTATCTATAATCTATATAGGGTTAATGCATCCCCTTTGGCTTGAAATGAATCTATTCATATGATGATGGCCCATCCTCGTAACTTCAACTTTCCTTTATGGACTTAGCTATCTCTAATTTCTCGTTCACTTTTAACAATTCCGCCCACTAGAGAGCAATTGGGACTTCTCTACGAAAATTTCCTTTTCTTAGTATACAATACATATTCATAGAGCGAGGGCCTATCTAATTATATGGTTGTTGAGATGAGGCCCCTATATATCGATGGGGGTTTGGAATCAAAGTTAGCGGTGGAGGGTGCCAAGTATTGAACCCACAACCTTGGTTTGATTCTGCTCAATCTCGATGGATATGGATAGGGAGACTCAGGTGGCCCTACTACATAAAAGCCCCTATTTATGTATCTTGGTAACCCCCTATCTATATGTGGGTATAGATTATTTGGCATGGAAGATAATCTAATCTATATGGGGGTAGGAGGGCCACATATTTATATATGGTGTATGAGTAGAAGCAACAAAGGTTCATCCGATCAGCAATTGGTGTAGTGATGCCTTATATTTATATATGGGAATCTATTGCCTTGTTGATCGATGATGGGAGGATGAATGATGCATTTTCTATTTTGGGGCCCCAAAAATTTATTCAAGGATCAAACGGGTAGATGCCATGAGTAATGATGGGATGATCGTAATACATTCTTGATCGATAGACCATCGGGGGGAGTAGACGGTCAAATAAACTAGGGGGAAAATGGTGTTGAGGGTGGGGAAATAACAACTAGGTCGGGGGTAGGGTATTGAACCGATTGCTCCAAGTGAGGGCATATATTTTTTTCTATATGGGTGACGACGGCGTAGAGCGCCCAACATACATACATACATATGATATAGTATAGGCGTGGAAATTGAGTGGGAGTGGGGATCATGGTGATATTGTCGCTCCTCATAATTCACATAGTTATGTTAGGGGATGGTATTGTGTGTGTATACAGACATGGGGGACAATATTGTATGGAAATAACAAACCAATCTGCCATTGAAAAATCGATAGTTGAGTTATCCCGATCCTTGATCCAAGTAGTATTGGTATTGCGATTGCCCCTTTATACCCTTGGCCTTTGGGGGGCAAGCGATCCTAACAATCCTATATCACTTCTTTGGGATATTCAATTCGATAGATTGGGGGAGGAAGCATGAGCTTGGGGCGCAATGGATCCCCTATATATAATGGTGGAAATAGTGGTTGAAGTGAACAAGATAAACACAACTTGGACCTCCTATCTATATATTTGTGGTGGTGGTATGTTCTATGGGCGAGTAAAGAGCTCGAAATCGCTAGAGGTGGGGAATTCAAGTTTCACTCTGGATTCATTGGAATAATGTGCGAACTAACACCAACAAGGACTCTCGAATCTTAGTGATGGGGGACCAAGGAGTCAATCCCCAACATAAATATTAGTGTTCTTGGTTTGGAAAGCTCATTGTCTTTTCCTTAGATTATTAGTTTAAGTTGGGGTGAAGAGAGAGCTAATACACTTCCCTAGGTCTAGATAGGTCAATGATTCATAATCTTGACGAGAAACAAATTATAGTATAGGTGAGCATTTCCTATCCATTGGCCAAAGGGGGAAGTGGGTGATTCGCTTCAATACTTCATAATAGAGCAATGGGAATGAAAAAGAAAAGAAAATACATAGAGATATTTTAGGCACAAACACTCACCCAACAAAATATAAAAAGAGAGGGGAGAGGGAGTCTCTCTCTCTCTCTCTCTATATATTTGATATCCGACTCAACAACTATTAGAATACACATGCAATTGGCGCTTGTGGATAGTATATAGATGGGGGCAAGAGGAAAGTGAACGTTGTACAAGAGCAAATGGACTCTACCGATTCGAATAGGAAATTCCCATTGAGTTGAATATCTACAATCATATGTAACATGATATGAACACCTATAGACAAATCTCACATATAGAGAGAGGAGTCCATATATAAATAGGGCACCATATATATATATAGGAGAATGTGAAAGTGACTCATCCATATCATAGATCTATAGGTAGAAGCCACTTTATAGGAAATTCCCATTGAGGTGAATATCTACATTCGTATGTAACATGATATGAACACCTATAGAGAAAATCCCATATTTAGAGAGAGGAGTCCATATATAAATAGGGCACCATATATATATATATAGGAGATTTTGAAAGTGACTCATCCATATCATAGATCTACATGCGGAAGCCACTCTATAGAATGTGTTTAATTGAGCCCACATATATATTACTATTCTTCGTTTGGAAAGGTCATTGTCTTTTCCTCATTATTAGTTTAAGTTGGGGTGAAGAGAGAGCTAATACACTTCCCCTAGGTCTAGATAGGCCAATGATTCATAATGAGGAGAAACAAATTATAGTATAGGCGAGCATTTCCTATCCCTTGGCCAAAAGGGGAAGTGGATGATTCGGATTCAATACTTCATAATAGAGCAACAAGAATGACAAAGAAAATAAAATACATAGAGGGATTTTAGGCACAAACACTCACCCAACAAAATATAAAGAGGGTAAGGGGAGATGGAGCCCTCTCTCTCTCTTTATATATAGCCTCTCTCTATATTTGATATCCGACTCAACAACTACTAGACTCGCACATGCAATGGCGCTTGTGGATAGTATATAGATGGGGGCAAGAGGAAAGTGACCATTGTAAAAGAGCAAGCGGACCTACTTTTGATTCGAATAGGAAATTTCCATTGAGTTGAATATCTACATTCATATGTAACATGATATGAACACCTATAGAGAAAATCCCATATATAGAGAGGAGTCCATATAGAAATAGGGCACCATATATATACGAGAATGTGAAAGTGACTCATCCATATCATAGATCTACAGGAAGAAGCCACTCTATAGGAAATTCTCATTGAGGTGAATATCTACATTCATATGTAACATGATATGAACACCTATAGAGCAAATCCATATATAGAGAGAGGAGTCCATATATAAATAGGGCACCATATATATATATATATAGGAGAATGTGAAAGTGACTCATCCATATCATAGATCTACAAAGGAATCCACTCTATAGAATGTGTTTAATTGATCCCTATTTCCCCTGTTGATCCCTATTTCCCTATCTTTGTATTACATTTCTCACTCACCTATAGATATAGATATATGGTCATGTGGACATGGATTCCTTAATATCTATATCTAATCTAGGCCCGACACAACCTAATTTTAATTTAGCTCTCTAACCCCTATTCATCTATAAGCCTGCTATAGATTAGATAGAGCCCGCACTAGCCATGATGACCACTCTCCTCCTGTATATATACCCACTCGACAGGACACCCATGTGCCCACAACCACCTATCTTTATCCCCTCACCCCCTCTCGATATAGATGGGATATATAAGTAGGCACCGGTTGTGGTGACCGGTGGTTCCAAGTAATTGATGATTCAAGGTTCTAGGCCATTTAATTTTAAAGGCACAAATTAAGATTCCATATTTAGAGTAGGCCTCGATCTCTCATATATTTATACCCGGAAGATAGAAAGAGGGAATAAAAGCATGACTATATAGAGTATATGACCACCCTATACCGATATATTTCTTTGACATGGTGAGGGTGGCCCCTTTATATAAATGTAGATATGGGTCGTCCCAATACCCTACCCATATATAGAGCCTCATCTTCACATATAGCTCTAGTTGGGTAACCAAAATATTCGACCATATCTAATTTTTTCTTGATCGGTAGGAATAGAGACGGCTTTGCATGCAATGACTATCTATAGCTCGTTTGCCCCTATATATCTATCTTTTCCCTATAGGCATAGCTCGACGTGAGACTCTCTATAATTATGCTTAGCCCCTAGCCACCGTCTTAGACCCTATATGTAATCTATATACGGTAAAACTATATCCCATATATATTGGGGAAACATTATAGTCGGCATCCCAATATCATATATAGATGGATAAAGATATGGTAACCGCCCCCTCTATATAGAATATAGCTTTAGCGATATAAAATATGTAAACTATATAGATCTCTCAAAATGGCTTGCAAATGAATATTAAAAGAAGTTTAGGTCCCCTACATATAAAAGTCTTAGTTCCTATATCCATTGCCCCATCTACAAAGGGGAGAGGACTCTTTAGGAAACTAGTGTGAGATGAGAGACGAACATCATTTTATTCTATATGTACAGGACTATTGGCTCTATATATCTCTCCGTAGTGGGTGCCTCCCAACCCACCCCCGCATATATATCTCAAAGTTGGTTGTTGATCTCTTTCTTTAAACACCAATATCACCTTATATGAAATATGATGTTCCCTTGGTCTCCCTACAAATATTTAGGGGGAAAGTTGGTTGTCCATCTCTTTCTTTAATCACCGACATCACCTTATACGAAATATGACGTTCCCCTAGTCTCCTTATAGATATTTATGGGGGCCCTATCTAAGTAAAGGGGAGAGGGGAGGGTTGAGGGCACCACTTTTTATTGTATCACATTTATAATCAATCCACAATCAGAGCTATTCCCTATCTCCATAGCGGAAGGAATATTATAGAGAGAGATTCCCCTCTATCCGCTTTGCTTTCCCCCCCATAGACCTAATACTCTAGCGGGCGGTGACACTTCCCATTCTACCTCTGATCCATCCCCATGGATTGAGAGATTAAAGGGGCACTTCTGACCAATCCTTCCCGCCCAGTTTAAGAATAGATCGAGCCCTTATCTATTCATCGAGGGCACGGGGCTCCCCATAAATGATCTATAGATATGAATGACCACCACCCCTAGAGAATATAGAGGGGGTGCCACCCCTATCTACGCTTTTGTCTACATGGGGAAAATGGTCAGCCGAACTAGGCTTAGTAATGATATTGATCGGCAACTCTTTTGAGCGACTTATATGCTTGAACTTTGAGATATAGATTAGGGGAGAGATCCTTGCCACCCCCACCTCTCTTTCTATTTTGTTAGGCCAGACCAGATATCATTCTATTTGGCTCACTGCCTCATCGGTTCAATCACCTCCCGTATATAGATATGTTCTTGAACTCAAATATAGAGAGTCCCCCATATATAAGATTTATAGGGAGGGGCCATCTCTATATACTAGGTGGGCCCCTATCTATATAAGGGGGCCTTTTCTATCTGGTGATGGACGATATATAGATAGTGCGCGAAAACCTACTCTATATAGCTAGATCGAGGGACCCTATAGATCCACTTCACTCTACTCTAGGATGGGGGCCCCATATCTCCAATCTAGCTCACCCTCATAACCATATATAGGATATATGGCGGAAAACTCTATTACAATAGGGAGGATTAGGGGATATATATATATAGACAAGGAGAGAGGCGAAAGGCCCACTATCTCTATCTATATCTTAGGGCCCACTCTCTTATGTTGTTTGTCTGTACTACTCTAGGATTGGGGCATATTTGTAGATATAGATTTTGGGCCTTTCCCCTCTCCCTATATATGTGTGTGTGTGTGTGTGTGTGTGTGTGTGTGTGTAGATTTAGGGTGGGCCTCCCACTCATCCTCATTCATCGGGTGAGTGCCTAAAGACCCTCTATAGATATATGGATATGGAGTGGGCCCCTCTATATATATGGGGTGCTGCCCTCTATATATATCTTATCATATTTCAAGTTTAATAAATAGGGATTGGGCTAGTCTCCCCTTGGTCTTTGAGTTGGGTTAGTCTAGATAAAGGTTTAATCGATCCAACACCATGTATAGATAGGGTTCAACATGCGCAGAGGAACAAAGTCAATCATTATTAGTTAGTCAGATCTATCTAACAAATACGGTCCAACTCATGTAGTATGACTAGAGACTAGAGACTAAGGACCCGAACCCATATATATAAATAGGGCTACCCCATATATATAGACATGGTAGTGCAAATAGATAGTGTCCATCAAATTTCTATAAATAGAATGTATGGCGAACTATCTCCTCCATCTCCTTCTCAATCATCTCTCTATCTCCTTATCCCCATACATCGTATATCCAATGTATAGGTAGGGGTAAATCCCCATATATAGAGAGGGTGTGGCCATGCGTACATAATAGGGTTATATATACGGTTGACACCCTCTCTATATATGGGGATTTACCCCTATCTATACATTAGATATGACTAAGGGGGATAAGGAGATGGAGTGATGATCGAGAAGAGGGATGGAGTGGAGATAGTTTATAGAGCATAAATAGATAGAGATATTTGTTTTTGTTGTCACCTAGTGTTCTCTTCCTCTCGGTGTGCAGTTCTAGAGGGATATTTCTTCTATATCTAGAGGACAGAGACAAGGGGACATTTATGCCTTGCTCTCGATTAACTTAAGTTTCATATATAGATTGCAATCATACCCCTATATGTAGAGAAGGGGTGCTATCTAGAATTTTGAACTATAGAGTGCCCCTAAGGAGCAACCCGAAAGGCAACACACTAATGATGGTGCTTAATGTATTATAATAACCAATTCACAATGAAATATTTGTAAGCCCAAATTAATTTTAAATTGCAATTCCAAATGTATACAAATTGGCAAACTCCATAAGAGAGATGTATGCTCGAAGATCAATCTTTTATTCAAAACAAGTTGTTTTATAGCTATACAATGGAGAATATGAAAAATTGCTAAAAATAGAATATGAAGAGTTCAAAGGGGAACTAAAAGGTCATCCTACATGGAGACCATTTGTATCCACCTTAGGGATGGATCGAGCGACAAGGCGAAGTAGAAAAAATCTGAAATCTATCGTATTATTATTATTTTATTTAGTGCTACTTATTAGGTCATATCTCCTAGCTCATTAACTCATTTTACAAAATGCAGGATCTGTTGGAAAGATGACGAAACAATCTTGAAAAACATCGTTATGACTATAGCACTTTGGCTATTGTTGTATAGTTCAAGCACATAAATGCTTCGAAGACCCTCAAAAATGAAAAATACTTAAAATCTGCTGAAAATTGTTAAAAATAGGTTTTCAAGACTTTCCAAAAATAGATTTTCAGAAACCCTATTTTGGATCACCCACCTGCCTCCTATATAAAATACCTCCTCTCTATTTGCAGGCATATATACCATATATGCGTTGATATACCCAAATTGTTTGTTGGCGCGGTAGTGAATTGGCACGACCATTTATACCATATATGTGTTGAATTACCCAAATTGTTTATCGGTGCGCTAGTGAATTGGCATTGAAGTTAGTTAATAAGTTCCATGCGATATATTAGATCTATTCGGAGGGAGGCCTAACTTACTAAACAAATGCAATGGGATAGCTAGAATGAATGAGATATGCTTTGAATAACCCTAATTGTTTGTTGGTGCGCTTGTGAATTGGCATTGAAGTCTGTCAATAAGATCCATGTCATATGTTGGATCTTTAGGAGGGAGGCATAACTTACTAAACAATGGCGGTCGTTAGCTATTCAACACATCGAATCATGAAATCAAGTTGGGTCGAGAGGAGTGATCTCATTTCATTTCTAGATAGAGAGTGAGGCTTCTTTGGTCGTTCATTCGGATACTCACGCCACTTTGGGCATATCTATATATAGAACACGAGTATTCAAGTGAGTGTAATGATTTGTATATATATATATATATATATATATATATATATATATATATATATATATATATATATATATATATATATATATATATATATATATATATATATATATATATATATATATATATATATATGGGCGATCGATTACATAAACAATGGCGTGAGTTAGCTATTCAACACTTGAGAATCATGAAATCAAGTTGGGTCGAGAGGAGTGATCTCACTTCATTTCTAGAGAGAGGTGAGGCTTCTTTGGTCGTTCATTCGGATACCCACACCCACTTTGGGCATATCTATATATGGGACGCGAGTATTCAAGTGAGTGTAATGACCCTATATATATATGGGCTTTAAAATCGATTACATATTGGGACTTTACGGAAAAGATCTATCCGCCATCCATTCATCCTTGTATTCATCTATTTTATGAGTGATACAACAAGTCATTAGATGGGCATAGCATAGAAAAGAATTTATTATATATAGCCCCCTAGTTGTCTATTCTTAGGAGGGAGGGGGCATATCCTGGGTCCCCTTATCCTCCTCCCCTACCCCCTGTAAATACTTCTCTCATCGGATGTATTTGGGGAGTCTGCTAGTGATTTATGGATTAAATAGTTAGGTTGTCAAGCATTTATAATGCTAATATAGGGTGTCATTGACACAATGTGATAGGGAGGTGTCCCCTGAGTAGAGATAGGTTGATAGCCACATCTATGGGAGAGTGGGTAGACCCCGGGAGGTCCTATCTGCATCCCATATCTATCTATATAGGGTAGGGAGGCTCTCCCCAGCTCTTGACTAAGATGATCCCTTGATTTAGAGGGCTTGGTGAGGGATGGGGTCGGCCATACCAACCATGTACAAGTTCAAAGATACAAGGAGAGGGGACCCATCCATCGAGTATATAGCCATATATAAGCTAGAGAGGAGGCCCCTATTCATATATGTTATAGGTTGGTAGATAAGTTTAGATAGTAAGGGGGCTCTCTATGCTCCGGTTGGTTTCTATACAATCGATCTCGATACATAAGCATCATTTAATCCAAATATTGATCCAATGAGATGGATAGTGTATACACCTAAAATTTTACGCTTTCTATTTTCATGCCTATTACTAACGATTCTCTTTTCAGGTTAGAGGTCTCTAATGCATCTATCTCTAGAACGGGTTCCTTAAGGGGCTCGTTCAGGATAGGGGTATGGTTATTCACGTAACCATTGGGTTAGGGATCATACATGGAGAGAGTAGCATTTAGTCCCATTATGTCTTTCTTTGCTCATATTCCTCTTATTTTGCCTCTTATCTTCTTGTTTTCCTCCCCATTTTTTTGTTTTGCATCATCATTGCTTCTCATGTATCCTTGCACATCTCCCTTTTCTTTTTCCTCCTTTGTCAACGCCACGCCCTCACCATTGGTGATTCCGTCGAGTGCAAATTTGAATTCCTCGCCAACGCCTTCGCCCATAGGTGATGGCATCAGTATAAGTACCCCAACTCTCATTTGCACATTAGGACATCACATAATTGTAAAAGGGAACTCGCCTTGATGGCTTTGATTTTTTTGTGCCAACTCGCACTTTCGCTTAAGCTTAGCTGGATTTCTTGCATCTTGACTCTTGGCTTGGAGCTTCTTCTTTCTTGGATTGGTTTTCTTGCACTTTTGGGTCAACTATAGTGAGCTAGGATTGGATTGTTTCCCCTTTTCCACTTGAAAGTTGTTCTCTCTTGGTGTATGGTCCTTTGGGAAATAGATGCATCAACGATCGAACCCCAGTAGTAATTGATCTAACTCACTTTGTCATTTTGTATAGAGTAGTTCCTACATTCGATACATGCTTTATGTTATCTTAGTATTTTATGGACATGCTAGGTTAGCGTATTGCATTTCAGTTCCCTATTTCATGTTACATACTTTCCTTAGGTTAGCATAATCTTTGCATGCTCTTTTATCTTTCATTTCCCCCTATAGTGTCGATACCTCCATAGGGTTCCTTCCTCTTCTTCAACCTAAGGCCTTGGAAACCTTAGTTTGTTCTAGTGTAAGGGTTACTTCCCTTAGGGTATGCAATCATAGTGGTCTCTATACCCCGTTTAATTCTATCCATTTGTGTGTTGGTATTGGTGTGTCCCTCACTTGTTGCCTCGAGTCCGTGGTTAAACGGATGATAAGATTGCATTGCCTAGACACATTTTTGCCCACCGGACATTTTTGGTGAACTGACGACATGAATCTTATTTTATGCGTTTTGATCAAGCACAACTCATTAAAAGCATCCATCACTCCAAATTCCTACTCATTCTTCCGATTGAGTCATCTTCACAATTACCTTTTCTATCTCATTGGTCTTCACATCGGCTTCATACACCCTTTGTGAACCCGATGTGAATCTTATTTCATCCCTTCTAATCGAGCACGGCTCGTTAAAAGCACCCATTTTATTTTTTTCTTGTTTCAGTCTTTAAAAATTCTAAAAAACCCTTAAAATATATCTTTCAAGACACCATCGGCCCAAATCTACCTGGCCGATAGCCCCTTCGTCGGGGCCGATTGTGTCTATCATAGTTCATTTTCATTCATGATGTCATCGGCCCTGTGTAAAATTTGTGCAGGGCCGATTGTGTCAGAATCACAGTTTTCTAGGACTTTGTTTTCAACTTCCAGATTACATCAATGTCTCCTCTCGGGCTCTTTTCAAAGCTTAGTTGAATCCCCGAAATTTTTCATGGGTTATTCATTCATGCTTGCACTAGCTCTTCACGCTCCTAGATGTTATAGTTCTCATCCTACAAGTGTTAATCTCCCTAGCTCTCCTAATTCTTCCTATGAAGCTTAGCTATCCTCACCTTGTCCTTCTGACCACTCAGAATAAGGTCACCCAGATTGAGTGTAACATGGTTAAACCGAGCATATAAACCCAAGAAACATCTTCAAAAATATAAATGATAATAAAAATCTTACAGCCGATCAAGACAAAGGTTTCCAAAGGATACTGTCTAGTGTCATGAAAATGATGTCACCTCATCCTAATCAAAAATCACTCAGACATGATCAGGATTCTCCCTGCAGAATTGATAAGAATGAGTCCCCTAAAACTCCCACTAATGAGCATAATAGTTGCAAACAAGCACCCACCTCTAAAGGTCACTCTTCTTCTATAGACTTTAACGTAGTGATAATCAAACTCCTAGAACAGATGGCCTTATCCTAGGCTATATACATAATCAGATGTTACAATTAATATCTCAAAATGTGGTGCCTAACATGCCTTCTCATACACCTCCCCCCTTTGGTAGGTGTGCATGGGAATCATATTCCTCCACCAATCTGGAGTGAGATATCACAAAAGGTCCAAAATGAAAAATATTAGTCCTTAGAAAGATCTCATTCCAACTGTCAAAGTCAACATCATACAAGCCCCATGAAAAATATCGTGGGCACCATAAAGCCTTCATACTATCAACATGCCTTGGCTCAAATGAGGTCTTCCAGATTGAAACCAATACCATTGACATGTCTTACAACCTAAGAACACCTCAATACCTTTCTATGTCTTAGCCACAGGCTTCCCAAGACAAAAATCCTCCTTTTCTAGACACCTTCGGTCCCAGTGAAAAATCTGCCATAGGGTCGATTGTGTCTAAAACTATTTTCCTACCCACAAACACATTCAGCCCCTGTGAAAAATCTGTTATAGAGTCGATGGTGTAAGCAAATTTTCTTACCCACACAATACCTTCGGACCTTGTGAAATTTTTTTACGAGGGCTAGTTATGAAAACAAAATCAGATATTGTTTGAAATTGTTTTCCTACCCACAGACACCTTTAGCCGTTATGAAAACAAAAATTACAGGGCCGATGGTGTAGACATTGAGCAACAAACTATTTCTAAAGTCTCTCTAGATATCCCTGCTTCCTCTGACACTATTCTTGAGGACTCCCATCACTCTTAGCCCACTGTACAGTCCAGTCATGACGAGTGGGGTCCTCTTGAAGCACCTACCCAACTACCTATCCAAGTTCCTCCCATCAAACTCATGTGCATGTTGCCTCACTAGTGCGAGCGTCTCGTGATAGCCCTATTATTTATGAACATTCTCTTTCCTCCCTCTTTGGGTCAGACCCCCACATTGCATAGTTCGAAGGAAAGCATCCGCCATCAGTGCGAGATCTTTTTGTGCATATCGATCTTGCCACGGATGGTCAACCTTGCACATATATCGACTTATTAGACTTCACCAAAAATCTGGCTATTCCCCTACACTAACAATCGACTTTTGTTATACTTGTGCCCAATGTCATATTTTGAATCAAGTTGATGATATTATCACTGATATGTTAGGAAATAAGGGATAAAATATGCGGAACAATCCCTCACAGAATGCAATGATCAAAACTAATATGCATAAAATATTACAGATCTCAAATAAAAGTGTAGAATAAAAATAACACAACACAGAGAGACAATATTTAACGTGGTTCACCCAATTTGGGCTACGTCCACCAAGAATCACTTGCTCAGATTTTATTACAAGCCACCGCTCTCTTAATACAATACCCAGATCTTTTGAAGCTCAACAAATCTCTATAGAATCCACACCTTAATTCGAGACACATCTACAATGTTACATAATACCTACCATATGCACAAAACCACATAAGTAGACAAATCGCTTTATCAGTTTTACAAAACATGGGTATCAAAACTATGAGCCAAAATCAACCCATAAACCTATAGGTCAAAATCCGCGCCATATGAGAAAAACTCGTTTCGGTATATTGTAACGTTTTTGAGGCCAATTTTTTTCTCATGGGTTGTGCTTCCGAACCCAATAAGACAAGCTGTGGAAAGTGTATAATACTTTTAGTGTATATAGTCTTTAACACTTTCACACATGAAAACAAGCTCCACAACCTAACAATCTCCCATTTGGAGACTATAGTTTTCTCGAGCAAGCTTCTCAACCCTTCTTTGGTTTCGTGAAGACCAACCAAAGCTAAACACAACTTCAGTTTTTCCTTTGTGACCACCTTGGTCATCATGTCGCAAGATTATGACTGGTATGAATCTTCTCCATCTTCAACTTCTCTTCCTCCAAAGTTTCTGATGAAATGGTACCTTCACCGTATATGCTTCGTCTTAGAGTGGAAAGTAGAGTTCTTAGCTAGGTTTATAACACTCGGACTATCACTATGCAACTTTCCTTCCTTACTTTCCAACTCCTCAAGTAATTGTTGTAGCCAAATCATTTCTTTGCTTACCGTGGCAGAAACATACTCAGCCTCTATGGTTGACAAAGCCACCAACTTCTATAGTCATGAAATTTAGCTCACTGTTGTCTCACTTACAATGTAAACATAACCTGTTGTGTTCCTCCTACTATCTACATCTCCGGCCATATATGAATCTACATAACCACACAAAGTGATGTCCGATCCACTATAGTACAAAAATATCCCCATGGTCCCTCTCAAATACCAAAGGATCTACTTTACTAATGATCTCTACTGGATCACTCATAATCTACTCACCACTCTCGGTGCATGGGCAATATCGGGCAATGTGCACACCTTGGCATACATCAAATTGTCAACCTCGATGAGTAAGGTACCTTGGATATTTAGTTTTCTCTTCTGCTCTATCTTGGGACACTTTGCTCCTTTGATAACTTGAAATGGCACACAAAGGAGTCCCAACCGGTTTAGCATCCTACATATTAAACCTCTCAAGACATTAATGTACTCTTCCTGAGATAAAGTCATCTTCCGTTCCTTCCTATCCCGAGATATCCTCATACCAAGGATTTGTTTGGCTGCCCCAAAATCCTTTATAGTAAAAGGATTCATTTAGCCGCTTTTGAGTACTTTTATTTCTCGCATGTTTTTACTACGCAACCAACATGTCATCCAAATACGACATATGATAATATAACTGTCATCCTCAAATTTCTTTATATACACACAATGGTCGAATGACATTAATATAACCTTGCTCCATCACGAAACTATCAAATTTATTATACCATTGACGTGGAGCTTGTTTCAAACCATACAAGCTTTTCTTCATTTTGCACACCATCTCCTCTTTACCTTTGACCTCATAGCCCTCTAGTTGCTTTATAGATAGATCCTTATCCAAATCACCATGGAGAAATGGAGTCTTTACATCAAGCTACTCTAAGTGCAAGTCTTCTGCTATAACTATTCCAAGAATAGTTCTAATATAAGTCATTTTTACTATTGGAGAAAAATCTCATCAAAATCTATACATTTTTTTTTGTGCAAACCCCTTAACCACCAATCGGGCCTTGTATTTTTCTTGCCTCCTTCCTCTTTGACTCTTAATGCTCAACACCCACTTGTTCTTTAATACTCTTAATGCTCTTTTGCCTTTGGGTAGCTTCACCAAATCTCATGTCCGGTTCTCCATGAGAGCACGATGTTCCTCATCCATGGTTTGCTCCCACTTCTTCTTGACATCTACCCGCATTGCTTCATCAAAGCTCTCTGGGTCTCCACTATCGGTGAGTAATAAATAATAAAGAGAAGGAGAAAAACGTTGAGGTTCTCTTCTTACCCTAGAAGAGCTCCTCAATATAGGAGTTTGGGGTTCTGTTGAGGAGGTTTCTGAACTGATTCATGTGTCACTCTCCCATCCGAAAGATCCTTTACGCTGGATATTCTTTCTTGGATTCTTCCCTATTTTCCTGCAATTACTGCTTATACATGACTTTTTCATTATACATGATTTTCTTGTCCTTAATACTCCAACATTTATATCCAAAATCATCACCACCATAACCAATGAAAGTACATTTTTGATTTAGCCTCTAGCTTGGTCGTATCATCCTTGTCTATATGGACAAACAACTCACATCCAAAGACTCTAAGAAATGAATAATCAACTTTCTTACCATACTAAGCCTCCATCCAAGGCACTTAAGGGTTCTCTGTTTATCAAGTACACAATTGTGGTCACCATGTACGCCAAAAAGAAAGAGAGCAGTCCTGCATCAACCTCATGCTCCTATCACACATTCCATTATTGTTCTATTCATCTTTTCGACACCCCATTCGATGCGGAGTTCTTAGAACCATCTTTTGCTGTGGATTCATTCTTAGAACAATAATCATCAAATTCATTGCTGCAATACTCCCTCCATTATTTGACTCGAGACATTTTAGCTTAAGACTTGTTTCATTCTCAACCAAGGCTTTCCATTTAACAAAAGTGTCAAATACATCAGATTTGTTTCTAATACAATAAACCCAAACTTTTCTTGTTGCATCATCAATAAAAGTGACATAATACTTGAACCCCAAGAGATGATACTGAACCAGCCCCCACACATCGATACGCACCAAGCTCTAACTCTCTTTCTTTGTAGGTCCAACCTTGAGAAACCTTACTCGCTTCTATTTCCCATATATGTGGTCCTCACGGAACTCCAAACTGTTTCGTATATCCGGGAAAATCCTTCTTTATGATCTCCATGCCCTTATGGCTCATATGACTGAGCCTATAGTGCCACAATGTTGTATCTACTTTTAAAGCTTCAAAATTACAAACATTAGTGCTATTAGTGGTTAAATACAAGGTTCTAACCTTCTTACCTCTTGTCACCACAAGAGCACCCTTGGTAACCTTCCAAGAGTCTGTTGTAAATATCACAGTATAACCATCACTTTCCAATTGGTCCACTTTGATATCAAATTTCTTTTTAAAGTAGGCACATGTCGACATCCTTCAATAACCATGTATTCTCATTTTGCATCTTAATCCGAACAAAACCTTTTCCAACTATATTACTGTAAGGCTCATCATCACCAAGAAAAACATTTCCAAAATCCCTTAAACATAATCAACAAAATAATGCCTATGTGGAGTAGCATGGAAAGAAGCCCCGAATCTAAAACCCAAGATTCAACAATATTGTGCAAAGAAAGAATGAAAGCATCTGACATACATTACACCGTTGCCACATTTGCCTCCATTGTTTTCTTCTGTCGTTTCTTCTTTCATTTCTTCTTGTCCCGAAGCTCCCAATAGTCCTTTGTACATGCCTAGACTTTCCATAGTGCAAAGCATACTATCTTGCTTTTGGATTTTGACCTTGCTTGATCTTTCGATTTTTCACGGCTTCCTCTATTCTTTTGTCTCTCTCTAGTTTCCACTTTATCAAAGCATTCCTGAAGTAGAAGATTTCCCAGAGTTTTTTTCTTTGCATTTCCTCCTTAGAATCACCCCTACAACATCCTCAAACTTCAACTTTGAGTTAGTTGGAACCGAGTTGCATCGCAATTACTAGGCTATTCAACTCTCGGGTAAAGAGCACGAATTAATAAAGCCTTAACTTCTTCATCAAATTCTATTGTAACTTGAAGCTAGCATATTTATAACCGTATTAAAATCATTTAAATGATCTACTACCAAACATTCTCGACATCTTCATATTAAACAACTTTTTCATTAAAAATATCTTATTAGAGTTAGAGGGTTTTTCATACAACTTTCCTAATGCATCCATCAGTTCTTTTGTAGTCTTTTCCTTTGAAACATTAAATAATACCGAAGATGCAAGACATAGCCGGATTGTCCCAAGTGCCTTCCTATCCAGCAAATCCCATTCCGCATCCGTCATGCTCGAGGGTTTGTTCACCTTCTCAGACAATGGAATATAAAGATCCTTCTGATAAAGGTAATCTTCCATCTGCATCTTCCAAAGACTGAAATTCTGCCCGTTGAATTTATCAACCCTTGATCTTCCATCATCTGCCATAGCTCCCACTCAAGCTAAAACTTTCCCTGTGATTCAACACTTTAGTAAACCAAACTAGGCTCTGATCCAAGTGCCTTTCTATCCAGCAAATCCCATTCCGCATCCGTCATGCTCGAGGGTTTGTTCACCTTCTCAGACAACGGAATATAAAGATCCTTCTGATAAAGGTAATCTTCCATCTGCATCTTCCAAAGAATGAAATTCTGCTCGTTGAATTTATCAACCCTTGATCTTCCATCATTTGCCATAGCTCCCACTCAAGCTAAAACTTTCCCTGCGATTCAACACTTTAGCAAACCAAACCAGGCTCTGATACCAATTGTTAGGAAATAAGGGATAAAATATGCGGAACAATCCCTCACAGAATTGCAAAGAGAAACTAATATGCAGAAAATATTATAGATCTCAAATAAAAGTGCAAAATAAAAATAACACAACACAAAGAGACAGTATTTAACGTGGTTCGCCCAATTTGGGCTTACGTCCACCAAGAATCACTTGGTCAGATTTTATTACAACCCACTGCTCTCTCAATACAATACCCAGATCTGTTTGGAGTTATGCTCAACAAACTCTACAGAATTCACACCAATTCAGACACATCTGTAATGTTACATAATACCTACCATATGCACAAAACCACATAAGTAGACAACTGTTTTAGCAGTTTATAAAACTACAAGTATCAAAACCATGGGCCAAAACTGTCCCATAAACCTATGGGTCAAAATCCCGCCATATGAGAAAAACACGTTTCCGGGTATATTGGGCACATTTTTCGAGGCCAATTTTTTTTTTTCTCGGGGCTGCACTCTTGAACCTCGGTGAGACAACTATGGAAAGTGTACAGTACTCTTAGTGTATAGTTTTCAACACTTTCACACATGAAAACATGCTCTAAAACCTAACATGATACTCTACGATCATTCATCTCTCTTTCGCCTTGACATCTCCTATTGTTGGAATGTCATGGTCTTGTGCATCCTTGCTTGGTTTCTTGACCTTGCTTGGATTTATTCGTCAATCATCTCTAACAATATTATCAACTCTCTTGCCTTGGCCTTTCCTCTGAAATCACTGCGGTCTTGTTGCATCCTCGTCTAGGCTCATAATCTTGCTTGCATTTATTTTATTCTTTGTAGCTTCTACCATACGTTTTTTTGCGTTTTCAGCATTGCTTTACCCGCCGCTTGGCTTTTACCTCAATGACACTTTTCGACATCTTAATTCCAAATTCTTGACATCCATCCCTTAGGCCACTAGTTAGGTGATTTATGTCTTATTTTATCGATTCTCTAGGGTTTTAGCAGCATGGATTATGGCTCATACGTAGCAGGACGACCGACACTATCAGGTATGCATTGGTGGGTATATTTCATTTTAGTTGGTCCTTTCTTTATTTTAGCATGTACTTTTAGTTTTGGTGTTATATATCGTTTCTTTCCGTTGACTACCCCATGTTTCGCTATTGTGACATGTGGTAATCAATGGTTAGGGCATATGTATACACCTAAAATTTTATGCTTTCTATTTTCATACCTGTTACTAACAATTCTCTTTTTAGGTTAGAGGTTGCTAATGCATCTATCTCTGGAACGAGTGCCTTAAGGGCATCGTTTTGAGATAGGGGTATGATTATTCACTTAACCATTGGATTAGGGATCATATACATGGAGAGAGAGTAGCCTTCAATTCAATTTTTGTCTTTCTTTTTCTTATATTCTTCTTATTTTGCCTCTTGTCTTCTTGTTTTCCTGTCCATTTCTTTCATTTTGCATCATCCTTGCTTCTCATGTATCCTTGCACATCTCCTTTGCTTTTTCCTCCCTTGCCGATGCCATCGCCCGTGAGTGATTGTGTCGGTGCAAATTCAAATTCCATGCCGATGCCTTCGCCCACGGTGATGGCGTCGGTATAAGTATCCCAACTCTCATTTGCACATTAGGACATCACATAATTGCACAAAGGAACTTGCCATTAGCTTTGCTCTTTTGCGCTAACTTGCATTTTCTCGCTTAGCTTCCAGATTTCTTGCATTTTGACTCTTGGCTTGGAGCTTCTTCTTGCTTGGATTGGTTTGCTTGCACTTTTGGGTCAACTATAGTGAGCTAGGACTTGGATTGTTTCCCCTTCTCCACCTGAAAGTTGTTCTCTCTTGGTGTATGGTCCTTTGGGAGATAGATGCATCAACGATCGCCCCAAACAGGTAAGTGCTCTAACTCACTTTGTCATTTTGTATAAAGTAGTTCCTACATTCGATACATGCTTTATGTTAGCTTAGTATTTTATGGACATGCTAGGTTAGCGTATTGCATTTCAGTTCTCTATTTCATGTTACATGATTTCCTTAGGTTAGCATAATCTTTGCATGCTTCTTTTATCTTTTATTTCCCCTGTAGTGTCGATACCTCCATATTGTTCCTTCCTCTTCTTCAACATAAGGCCTTGGAAACCTAAGTTTTCCTAGTGTAAGGGTTACTTCCTTGGGGTATGCGATCATAGCGGTCCATGTACCTCTTTAATTCTATCCGTTTGTGTGTTGATCTTGGTGTGTTTCTCACTCGTTGCCTCGAATACCCTGGTTGAACGGATGATAAGAGTGCACGGTGTCTAGACACATATTTTCCCGCCATATGAGATATATCTTAAAGCTAAGCTCCCTATCTAGAGAAATCAAGTAGAGGTGGGTGCTTGATCTCTATTCTCTTGCCAAGATGTACCCAATATAGATATTTCACCTATACCTATATCGCCATATATGGATAGGGGTATATAGGTAGGTAGATTATCATAAATATAGAAATAGTGATGGTGGGGCGTGGATCTCCTCTCCTACTCATAGATAGGTTTCTATACGATTGATCCATGCACATAATTGACGTTGGATGATCCGAGGAGATAGTCTAGCTATAGGTGGGAGGGGCAATTCCATATCTCCCTATATTATATGGTATGGAGGGCGAGGGATGACCTTCCGTATATAATCCATTTGATCATGCATATGATGTATATAATTCATCACACGATGGATTTGTGCTGCAATCAACCAATCTCAGATATCTATATGGTAATGCACCCCTCTCCCCTTCCCCTCTCCTTCTCTATCTACCTCTCCCTCTCTATACTTATATCTCGTCTTATTTCTATGGGTCCCTATATATACAACTTACCCACTCGACTTGGGTCCCCTAGATATGGGATAAGGCACTTTATAGGAGAGGAGGGGTTGCCTCAATTGATAGCCATTTCTATTGGCTGATTGCCCCTATCTCTATGTGGGATTGAAAGGGAGGTGGTGTATATATTGTGGGGGAGAGATGTGACGCGAATCACCCGTATATCTATATGGCCCCCTCTCTAAACATCTAGAGTTCTACCAATGGGCAAATGGATGGGGTGCATCCGGACCCAATATATATTTAGTTAGTTAAGATTGATTTAAGATTCATTGGTTGTATCACATCCATAATCAATTGTATCATGTACTGTAATAGGTGGATGATGCCTTATATATAAGAACTCTCTACCTATAATTTATGGATAAGAGTCTAGTTCTCAATAATTTATGCACTAACACAAGATTGAAGGGGGCAGTTGTATCTCTTTGGGGAATAAATGTGATGCAGATCACCCATTTATCTATATGGCCTCTCACCGATCATCTAGAGTTATGCCCGATGGACAATGGATGGGATGCATCCGAACCTTGTATATCTATCTGGTTTGTGATGTTAGATTAAGGTTGATTAAAGAATCATCGATCGTAACACGTCCATAATCAGTTGTATCACGCCTATAATAGATGGATGATCCCTGCATATACAAACCCTCTATCTATATTTTATGGATAAGAGTCTAGTTCTCAATGATGTATTCACTAGCACACTAGTTGATCTGTAAACTTCGACTTTGGAATTTCACAAAATCACAAATTTAATGTTCTACTTTCAACTTTGGAAAATGACAAGATTAAAGCTAGTGTCTGATTTCTAATGCTATAGAATTAGCTTGCAGAGTGATATGAAGAAATACAACAAAACACACAAATTTTACCCTGAAAACCCCGGTGCGTCAGGGAAAACTTCCACTTATGTATAGGAAGGGAAATTGCTCTTTCTTCCCACTTATGTATAGGCCAATTTAAATAATGGATACATATTACAATAAGCTTGAAAAGAAATTAACAGTGTAAACACTTCCTATCAAATACTTCCTTGCTAAATTCTCATAAACACTTCTACCAAATACTTCCTTGCTCTTGTTCTACAAATTAGTTCCAACACTAAAGATTCTTTGCTCACTTGCTCCCATGAATCGAATGCCAAACTCCCACTTGCTCTTCTCCTTAAATACTTGCTTCCCATGTCCTCCCGTGCATTGGAGAATGGGAAGAGATGTCCAAGGAAGAGGCACGGTCACACCTTTTGAATTCCGTGATTGTTCAAGGTCTATTTTATTTTCCGTCAAAAGTGACAAGATTGATGCACACTAATTGCCGCCACCTTGCTGCATGCACACTGCACTGGAAAACCGGTTAAGGAAAACCGCCACTTATGTATGCATGGGGGCGAAAAGAAATTAGTGACACTTCCTACCAAATACTTCCTTGCTTTCTGTTCTCATACACCTTGGACAAAGGGTTTTGTAAAAATACTTTGCCCACTTCATTTTTGTCATGCCAAACTCCCACTTTTTTTCTTTTCGTGCATTGGAGAATGGATGATTTGATGAAGTGGTATTATTTTCGATCCTATGGATCAAACCTCCCTGCTTAGGAGGCTTTTGGTACCACAAAAGCTTAGTGCAAAGGGGGGAGTAGATGAGATGAAATAATTTCCTCACTTGGCTACCTCGAGTACCAAAGCTTGCCTGGGGGAGTAGATGAAATAATTCCCTCACTTGCTCCCCAGTACCACCGGCTGCCTTGGTGTCTTCCCTTTTAGTCCAACCTGCCAAGACTCCTATGGATCTCTTAGTTCTTGTCGTAACACTACATCCTCCTAATTTTCCTTGAGAATCCAAGACACAATCCTCTACGGAAGGTAGCAACTGAATTTCTCCTTCGTCAAGCATGGATGGCTCTGGTAGTTGCAAGTTCTTGCAATTTGCTACTGTGTACATCCGCCTAAAGTGTGGCGCATCAAATCTGAAGGTGTCTTCTCCAACCTTCTCAAGTATGGTGAAGGGTCCATACCGTAGTGGCTGGGTTCTTCTTGCTTGACCTTGAAGTCTCTCCTCCAAGTGTTCTTTTACCTTGAGACGGATTTGCTGTATTTTCTCAATGAATTTCGCTACGTTAGTCACCCTCGAAACATGTATCTCCTCCTCTTCTGCTGCCCAACTGTCAGGTCTAGTGGATTGGTAGGTAGATATTCCAAGCATGCCTCAAACGATGACTGCATTGTGGAAGTGTGAATAGTTCCCAAGGTTGTCTCTTCTCCTCTATACTCTCCAACATAGACTGTTCCATACAATCCGATGTTTGGTAGAGGGAACTCTGGCTCATGCTCTACCTCACGTCTTGGTGAAATCTTATTGGGAGTCTGGAAATCTTCTCGAAAAGACTGAATAGTGCTATCAAACCTTCCATCCTTTTGTTAGCAATATCTGAAATCTCTATTTCATCTTGTTTTTCTTTTAATAAAAGTAAACAGAAATGATTTTCTGAATTAGTCTCTTTGCTTGGTTAGCACTTACCATAACAGTTTTGACTTGCGTTGGTGTGCCCGGATGTTGAAACTGACCCCATCCTTGACCCATCTATATCGGTTCTCCCTTCTCATGAACACAACATCCCTGATATACAAGTAAGGGCTCTAAAACAACATCAAATGCATCAAGTGGAATTACATCAACTTCTAATACATCTATATATTGGGAATTTATCCCAAACTTGAACTTACATTTCCTTGTTACTTGAATTTCTACACCCTTCTTCACCCATCCCAATGGGTATGGATGTGGATGTTCGTAAGTTTCAAGACCAAGATTCTTCACAACCTCATCAGAAAACAAATTGGATTGAGAACCAGAATCAACCAAAGCATTTACCTTAGTCGTCTTGATTTGAATTTTGATTTGGATGGGATGATGCATCCGAACCTTGTATAATCCGTTTGTGATGTTCATTAAGATTGATAATAGATGGATGGTGTCCATAATAGATGGATGATGCCATGTATATATGAACCCTCTATCTATATTTTATGAATAGAGTCTAGTTCTCAATGATTTATTCACTAGCACACTAGTGAACCACTTGCCCGCCCTTGGGAATTACGGGGTAGGGATGCTTCGCAAAATATAGACGAGTGGTATGCGGACCCTATCTCTATAGAATAGAGTATATCACTCTATTTCTACAAGGATAGAAGATATAAAATAGATTCTATCAATCTATTCCATTTATATATGGTATATAGTGATAGTAGGTTGATGCCTACTTTGTATCAATTCGATTAGTATCCATTCGTGTGGAGTGGAAGTAGATCCCAAATATTTATAGGGGAGTGGAGGGGATGTGATTGGGCCTTATCACCAGCCCCATGTCTCACCTCATATCATCTCGCCCCTCCATTGGGAACTATGGGTAGGGCTACTTGCAGAATATCAATGAGTGATGCGCGGACCTCTTTCTATATATCTCCCATTTGCCCTTCTATTTCTATGGGGATAAGGCATATAGAATAGATTATATCACTCTATTCCATTTTTTTGTATGGAGTAATATTAGATTGATTCTTACTTTCTTGATTCGCTTGATATTTATTTGTGTGGAGTGGGACTAGATCCCATATCTCTAGAGGAGGGGAGGTGGCGGAGCTTTATCTCCAACCCTTTGTCTCATCTCATCACATTAGTGGATTGGGATTAGACCATTCAATGTTATCACCCAAGCCCTTATCCACGAGGCATTCGATGTTATCATTATCGTCAGATCCATAGTCTAGCCTCATTAGTAGGTGTAGGTGTAGGTTGGTTCAACTCGCCATCCAGATACCCTATTTACGGATTGAGAATCCATATCCATATCTATATAAGGGAGGGTGTTGGGATATTTGATGTTATTGTTATCGATGTCTTGAGAGACCAGATCTTAGACCCCATATTCCAAATCTCTATAGTGGAGGGGAGAGGGATTGGGCCTTATCACCAGCCCTACCCTATCCATGGAGAGATAGTAGATTGGGCCATTCACCATTTGATGTTCTCGCTTGATCTATCACTCGTCTCTATCATTTGACTTGTTTGGGTCAACATGACTCAACCTTTAATATACTAATATAGATATAGATAATTGTAGGAAAGTGTATTGTGTGTGGTGATTACCCCAAGATATGGATATGGCAAGTGTCTAGTTCCAATCCTTATCAACAATATAGAGAGCCGATATAGATATGGGTTGTTAGAACATGAATAATTAATTCAAAAGTCAATTGAGAGCTTATATTTATATAAGATGGTAGCCTTATAGATCTATGGGGTGTCATTTATAGATAGGGGGAACCATTCATTTCATATCAATCGAGGAAATTTCCACCATCAAGGAATTATCTTCTCTCAATCCCCCTATCTATATATGGGTTCATTATCACTTTGAAGGAGGAAATCACATACTCCTACCAATTTGGCTGAGTAGATAATAATATATGGCTCCGTTCCTATAAATAATATAATATATGACAAGGTTGGGAATGCTCCCCTTCCCCGACTTTGTATAGATTAGATTCGGGTCTTGTGTATGTGATGCGATAGATATATATGGGGAAGGGGCCGGCCATGATGTTCACGGTGCCCAAACCTATATAGATAGATATGGTCTCTATATATATCTATATCTATCTATATCAGTGGGCGAAAAATGATGCGAACTATATGGACTATCTTTGATAGGTTGAATCTTTGATAGGTCTAATTAATTGGGTCGATTCGGGGTATTCCTCTCTATATTAATTCCAATTGGGAAGTGGTTGAGACTATGTTGGTGTGACAAGATTCGATGTTAGGCCCTTTATATCTATATCTGTATCAATATTTCTTTGTTCCCATATCTATTACATATCCAATCTCTATATTCTTGAGGAAGTTAATGTATTGGCATCTATTTTTGTGGAGCGGGACACTACCATATCTAATCTATATGGGGTTGGTTTAATGATGTATGGAATGATCATATGGATATTCCCTCTGCTATCTATAATAAAGAGAAACTCTATTCTCATGGTGATTGAATTTCTATACTCTATAGTTTATTTGATCCCTATTCACTATATCTATAGTTAACTGAAGGGCTAGGCTAGAAGGAATCTATCGATGTGGTAAATCCAATTTGTCACGATCACATCGAGGCGGCACACTTTATCGGCCATTCATAGTTATACTTTTGTATGGGGATCAATGAATGTGGATGGCCTTCTCGGATCCCTTCCCTACATAGATAAGGGATATGGCTTACTGGGCCCATGACATGCCCTACCCACCATATATGTTGGTCCTCGACCCCATATATCCCATCTCTAGATCCTCCAAGATCTAAAGTCACACTGGGAAATTAAATATATATAGAGAGATGGGGGGAGACTCCCTAGATATATTTATCCCACATATATAGAGGGCCCCAATCTTATATATCTGTAGTCACCTGATGAAGGAGGGTGAGGGGTATTTGCAGCACCCACCCTCTAAGATTTAATCAATAACAAATTTTTCCTTGTGCTACAAATCAACGATGGGATGACAATCACCATATACCCTATAGATTGGAGACAAAAATCTCTAAATGGTGTCGACCCATCATGAATTTTAGTTTTCAATTCCATTTCCCTTTCGGATAAAACCCTCATTTGCTGTATCAAGGGAAAATGCTACTTTAGTTTCATTGGCACCCCTTGGGAAGAAGAATGTGGAGAAGCAATAGATGGTTCCACCAGAGATAGGGGTTCTACCAAGTATAGATAGGGTTTCCTAGTAGAGAAGAAATGGGGGAGCTGCCTCAAATCCTTACATCCACGGTTGCCCCAGATATCCATATAGGGGTTACCCTAGACTTGACATCTTGCGATATGGATGTACCGGCGATATGGTTATGGATATATCTGCCCCTATCTTATAGAGCTCACCCTTATATTCTCTAAATTAGACAATCCACTTGCCCTTATTTTGTATTATCGAAGAGAAGGGGGCCCTATATTTATATATAAGAGTTGTATGTCAAATGTCAATGTCACACTTGTATGTCTTGTTAATAGTGGTCTAACCCCACATAAAATATATAGATGGGGTTTGAATCAAAAATTACTTACCCTTATCATATAATAGAGATGGAGATGGATGGACTTGTGCTCAATGTAGAGAAATTCTGACTAGCCCTATACATGTAACTTTGGTGAGAGAGATGGATAGGGCGTTGTTGCTTCGTTGGGCCCATGGGGATCTGATCCCATATATAGATAGGGTGTTGGACCTATCTATACACTCGATATAGTGGGGAGATCTACTGCTCCCATAGGGATTCGTTGGTCCCATTTATTCTTTATCTAGGGGATCCCATATATAAATAGGGTGCCGCTAACCCCATCTTTGTTGGGACCAACAGGGATCCAATTTGCTTTGTTGCCATATATAAAATCTATATGGGGGAGAGGGATATTCGTTGGGGGAACCCATTAGTCCCATCTATATCTATATGTTGGAAATCCACTTTGATGTATATAGGGGATCCCATATAAATAGGGTGCTTATTGATTTACGATCATCCCCTTTCCTATTAGGGTAACCGCTAGATTAGATATATAGGTTCATTTATGATCAAGGGGAGAGAGTATTATAGATGGATCAAGAGAGGCTCTCTGGACTCTTCTTATTGGAACTCTATACTCTGTCGGCATGCCATACTGATGCATGAGTAGCCTTGTCTCGTTATTGTGAGGAATATATACATAATGCCCAAAGGGACATGATATGGAGAGTTAGTTTTTAGTGGGCCTTATCTACTCCAAATTTGATGTGCCTCGCCCCCATTATTATCTATATATGGGGAGGGTGAGCATAGCGTAGCATAACAAACAAGCGGCTTGCCTCTATATCTATATACGGAGGGTGAGGGCCTTAGACACTAACCCCATAACTATAGATAATATCGTCGACACAGGGCCTTCCTCCCCGTTCTATATATAGATCCTTTCGAGCATAGGCTCTGACATTTGGCTTATAGACTTTAGTTTATAGCCCCCATACCATATCTAGATGGGGCACCCACTCTCTAGATATATGGCTTGCCCTAGCTAATACCAGTAGATCTAGATAGTTTTACCCCTCTCTAGGGTGGGCCTTTAATATATGGGGCCTTTTCTACCCACTCTCTAGATATATGGCTTGCCCTAGCTATTATAGAGTAGATGTGGGGGGGCTATGTCTCTAAAGTTTACTACCCTCTGCTAGGGTGGGCCTTTAACTATATAGGGGCCTCCATACCATATCTAGATGGGGCACCCACTCTCTAGATATATGGCTTGCCCTAGCTAATATAGAGTAGATGTGGGGGGGCTCATGTCTCTAAAGTTTACTACCCTCTGCTAGGGTGGGCCTTTAACTATATAGGGGCCTCCCTTGCCCCTGTTCCCTCTATATATATGGTGGGTAGGGGCCCATACATCATATATCTACGAGGGCCTCCCCTTCTCATTCTCTACATCTCCATTGGGGGCGGGGGTGGGAGAGGGAGGCCCATATATATAGAGGGTCCTCACTTATATCTATAGATAGTGGTAGCCCCTCGATATATATAGATAGGGTACTCCCCGATATATATAGATTATATTTTAGATATGTCACCCCATTCCTATCTATAACTCTAAGATATATACATAATATATTTGGGAGTCCTACCCTTATCTATTCTCTGCTTTCCCATTGGAGGAGGAGGCCCATATCCAAAGGAGGTATATATAGATTAGATTGTAAATATGGCACCCGATTCCTATCTATAACTCTAAGATATATACATCATATATTTGGGAGGCCTACCCTTCTCTATTCTCTGCATTTCCATCATGGGTGGCCCATATATCTAAAGGCCCCCTATATATATATATATATATATATATATATATATATATATATATATATATATATTATATTGTAGATGTGGCACCCCATTCTTATCTAAAACTCTAATATATATACATCATATATTGAGAGGCCTACCCTTTTCTATTCTCTGCATTTCCATCGGGGAGGGAGGGGCCCCTCTTATATATATCATATAGGAGACCCCCTTCTCTATATTTATATATATATATATATATATATATATATATAATATTTGTAGATGTGGCACCCCCATTCTTATCTATAACTCTAAGATATATACATCATATATATTGAGAGGCCTACCCTTCTCTATTCTTTACATTTCCATCGAGGGAGATCCCATATCCGAGGGGCCCCCTCCCTCTTATATATATATATATGGTGCCCTCACCTCTATCTATAACTCTAAGATAATATAGTTTGGGGTGGTGGTTGTGGTGGTGGGATGGTGGTGGGGTTGAGGGTAGGGGACACTCTTCACTCACAACTTCTCTCACCAATATTCAACAACTAAACACCCCTATAGAAAAAAAAAGATAAGATATCGCGAGCCTCACTAGTCTACCATCTCCCCTACATCCATAGTCTTGCGTCACCAATCTCCTTGCTATTTCCGCTAGAATTTGGCGAATTGACATTCGGAAGATGTAGAATATAGGTCAACCAACATTAACTCTTCTCAACTAATAATATAACAAATACATCTAGTTTGGGGTGGTGTGATCTGGTTTCTATACTTAAATTCCCCCATGTATGTATGAGTAGTTTATTCAAGCATTCAATTTTCATTTCATTTGAGCCCCCCCCTCTCCGCTCTCTACATATATCTCATTTTATCATCCGACAATATGATTCAATCGATCATCATTCAAAGTTCTTTCTCTCACTTGACACCCACCCATAGTCTTGCGTCACCAATCTCCTTGCTATTTCCCCTGGCATTCAGAAGATGTAGAATATCCGACATTAACTCTTCTCAACTAATAATATAACAAATACATCTACTTTGGGGTGGTGTGATCTGGTTTCTATACTTAAATTCCCCCCATATGTATGAGTAGTTTATTCAAGCATTCAATTTTCATTTCATTTGAGCCCCTCTTCCCTCTTCGCTCTCTACATATATCTCATTTTATCTATCCGATAATTCGGTCATCATCATTCAAAGTTCTTTCTCTCAATAGACACCCACCCCCAACCTGACTAAATGGAAAAATTGACCCAACCATTTGACTAAATGGAAAAATTGACCCAACCATTTTATCAAATGGGGATGGATTGAGTGGATAGGGCCTCATGTTCTGGTGCGATGAGCTGGATTCCTACGAGATCATTTCGGTGAATGGACGAATGCTCTCCTGTCATTATCCCATATAATATATTATATAGAAAGGGTCATATTATGTATAGTCAGAGATATATAGATAGGGGCCTCCCTTCTACCATCTACCAACCTCCTTGTTACTTGTCGTTGTTTGCTATAATCCCGACTTGCTACTCCACTCATCACTCCGCTCACACCTTGACCAAGGGGGATCGGAGATTGAAGATCAAATCAATGACTAGTAATTTAATTTATGGAATGAATGGAAATTCATTGCGAACCCCACCCTTCTCCCTGCGCCCCCGACTCCCCCCCTTATATATAAATGAGATCCCTCCCTTTATATCTGTAGGCACCCGACATGGCTATTCACTATATGATGAACATCAATTATATACGTGATATAACCGAGGGTTGAGAAATCTCTATTTAAATTGTGGGGGTAAGGGATTTTATCTAGATAGGGGGAGTGTAGGTAGATCCGGATCTGGTAAAGAGGGAAGGTAGGAGGTGCTCACACAATTATAGAGAGGAGTAAGGCATGGGGGAGAGGCCCTCTATATATCTAGAGAAGGAAGGAGGTCGCCCTTTACATCTATATAACGAGGTGGGGTTGTTTCTATATGGCTAACTCTATATGGAAAACATCCATTATATACGTGATCAACTAGGGGGTCGAGAATCTCTATCTAAATGGATATTCATTTAGAACCTCACCCTTCTCCCCTACCCCCTCTCATATCTATATGAGACCCCTCCCTTTATATTGTAGGCACCCGACTTGGCTATACTCTACATGACAAACATCAATTATATACGTGATACTGACAGGGGGTCGATAAATCTCTATCTCAATGGATACTCATTTAGAACACCACCCTTCTCCCCTCCCCCTCATATCTATATGTGACCCCTCCCTTTATATTTGTAGGCACACGACACGACTAATTCTAAATGGAAAACATCCATTATATCGTATCTGACCGGGGGGTCGAGAAATCTCTATTTAAATAGTGGAGGTAAGGGGGTTTTATCTAGATAGGGGGAGTGTAGGTAGATCTAGAGTTGGTAAAGAGGGAAGGTAGGAGGTTGCTCCACCCAATTATAGAGAGGGGTAAGGCACGAGGGAGAGGCCCCTCTATATGTATAGAGAAGCTAGGATGGCGCCCTATACATCTATATGGTCGAGGTGGGGTTATCCCCTATAGAAAGGGTAGAGAGTAGACACCTGACTTGGCTAACTCTATATGGAAAACATCCATTATATATGTGATATAACCGGGGTCGAGAAATCTTCATCTAAATAGTGGGGGTGAGGGTGGGGGCGACACATGGTTATCTACATAGAGGGAGTGTAGGTAGATCTCAATCCGGTAAAGAGGGAGTGTAGGTACATTTCTAAAGGAGCGTGCTCCACCCAACCTATAGAGAGGTGTGGGACTGGGGAGAGGCCCCTCTATATCTCTATAGAATGTAGGAGGGATCCCCTCTATATCTATATGGACGGTTGGTTGGGGTTATTCCTATAGTAATGATGGGGTAGGCTGATCCGGTTGCCCCAATCGGCCCCATAGAGGACCATGGAGGATAGGGGCGATGATTAGTTATATAACCATATGTCATATCATGTATATGATAGACAAATGATGGGTGGATGATTCTAGGTAGATATATATGGTCTATCACTTTGGAAGTACTAGGATACCCGCTCCCCAAATAGCCCCTGCCTTTGATTTAGAATTCTCTCGGGAGCCCTCTCCCACCCCATATATATATATATCTATATATATATATATATGGGGAGGGGGCACTATATAAAAATATTATTGTTCAAGGCCTCTTATAGATTATGGTTGATTCAACACCCCATATATCCATCTGGAATTGAAATACCATAGAAATCTATAGGGCCGAACTAGAATCCTGCCTTTCGATTTAGAATTCTCTAGAGGAGCCCTCTCCACCCCCACTCTCTCTATATATATATAGATATATATTATACACACACACACACACACATATATGGGAGGGCACTATATAAATATTATCGTTCGGGCCCCTTATAGATTTTGGTTGATTTGCACCCCATAGATCCGCTAGGAATTCAAAGACCATATAAATCGATAGGGCCGAACTAGACAATGCCTCCCGAAACTCTTTCGGCATTTCTTAGTATTCTTTAAGCAATGTGATGTAGCCATGAGCTTGTTTAGGGCTCCCTTGTGGAGGGACTTCTTTCTTAGCCATGAATTGGGGTTTGTAGGGCCTTGAAAAAGGGATTTTCTCCTTCTTTGATTCGGGGCTATGGGAAGACTCTTCCTTTTGGCCGAACCGCCACCTTCTGCAACTTTTAAATGGCTAGGGTAAGCTGTATCAATGCCTCCATCATTCTTGCTTGGTTCTTCATGATCCTCTCCAATTTTTCCATGCTTCACAGTTGGGGACCTTAGGAAATGTCCCTTTTTGGGGACCTTAGGAAATGGCATAAAGCTCCCAAATCAGATTTAGAACACTGTTGTTTTAACCCTGCAAAGCAGATCTCAAACCCTTCCTAGGGAAGCGACCTTCCTAGGGAAGAACAACCCTTTGAAAAGGAGATAAACCTTGCAAAGAATACTTCCAACTTGTGCCAAAATTAATAGGAAACCCTCATCAATCAATTGCAGCTATTAGAACTCAGATTTGCATGTGAAATTAATTAATTATGAAACCCTAACCAACGAACATTCCCGAGCATGCAAAAAATAGTAGAACATCACCAAAAATCACCAAACTCGAGATATTGGCTTAATAAAATATGGAGAATAAGATGATGAATTCAGATTTTCCAAATTGTCACCATACATACCAAATTACCACATCAACCTAGGTCGCTCCACTTGAAATAAAATATATTTTGCACCAAAGAGACAACACTTGCAAGAGAAAGATACTTAATTCCTTTTCCAACCAGCTTGCATATCAAAAACCTTATGAAGGGTTTTGTCCTTCATAAGTGTCCCCAACCAACGGTTTTTGTTCTTGGCGGAGATCCTCAACTCAAGGGGTTTCCTCCTTGAGAGAGAGAGAGAGTAAAAGGGATACACTAGCCAACTTTCACCAAATAAGAATAAACTCCAAAACATGATTCATTAATGCCCAAACGACCTCCTTAAATAGGCTTAAGGAGTGCATTAAGAAAACATTACATCATCGTTGATCCCTTAAGTAATTGCATATTAAATATTAAAAGGTTATTGGAGCCTACATGCTCACAATACCATTAATACTAAACTACTTAAATTCCTCTATTGGAGCAAAAAGGCTTCCAATAGGATAAATCATAATAAATGAAAACGACTATCTAATCAATAATAAAAATATAATCCAGATTTCCCCTTGCTTTTCTCCTTAGACCCACGGGGAAAGAATGGGTTAAGGACTTCAACATTTAGCCTCTAGAAAGGGACATGATAATAAGCTATAAGGTGTTGTTATAATTAAAGGTGTTTTCTAATCTTGAGCCGTTTGCAGGTTTTTAAAACCTGTTTTCCTCGGCCCCAATTTGTTTAACTAATAGGCATTTATTTCCTTTTTGGCCGTTGGCTATTTTTGTGATTTGCCCACCTCATCGCAGGCCACGTGTCTATTTTTCAGCTCCTTTTTTATTCTAAGTCTTCGGGCATACATAAGTCCGTGGAATCAATTCTATTTGATATATCTTCCGGGTTCGGGCTCTTAGTCAAGGCGAGTCAAGCAGAAATATCTCGACCATCAAGGTAGGACACGTGGCATGATTCCATCACTTTCTATAGCGATGGGCTCGACGAACGTGAAAACCTTGGAATTAAGCCACAACTTATATTTCGTTGGGTCCGAATTATGTCTTGCGATCAAAAGTTATATTAACCCTGACAAAGGGCATACACATGTCAACATCTTAATAGAGCCAATAGTCTAGGTCATTCACAACAAAGAGTTGCGATGCAAAGCCGCAACCAATATATGTTTAGCACGAAGCCAAGAAGACTGACAAGTGTGAAGTGCATGGAGCCTTCCTATTGGATGGAGCTTTTTGTGCTTGATAAGTCTATAAGACAGACTGACAAGTGCAACAACGGTGGAGCTTTCTCATTGGTCTAAGCCTCATGTCGCAGGATTGAGGATATCTAAAGCCCGACACCACAACCAATATAAGGACGACATGTGGAGGCATTTTAGTCAAACTAATGGCAATGGATTTGAATGGATTTTAAAGTCGTGAAGAGATGGAGCTAAACATATTTGCGGGTTTGTGTCGGAGGACGTCTTTTGAAAGACACGAGGAGCTATATAATTGGCTCGACTAGAATAGCAAAGACAATGAAAGAAAAAAATATATGCAACAACATACAGAGAAGGCATAATACTGAGAGAATATATAGAAAAAGAGCCATAGCTGAGGCATTATATAAAAGAAGAAAGACACGTAGTAGCACAAAGCCAAAAGAAGAAAGACAAGAAGAATATAGAGCAACAACTCGAGGAGACATTTTTTTAAAGAAAAAGAAGCAAACGACATGACACAAGAAGAGAAACAAAAAGAATGTGCAGAGCCGTAGCTCTGAGTCTGTAAAAGATTTTAAAATTGAATATAATAGTTATATTTTGTGTGCTTTTGTGTTTTGGTATGTCTTTCCTGTGTTGGTTGTAGTTGGCACCAAATTTTGCCAACAATTTGGTATCAAAGTTGTAGTTCTTTGAATTTTGAGGTTTTAATTTATGGGTTTTAGTTTTTGAGTTTAATGGCTTCTACTAGTAGTAACTCGTGGCAACAACCTCCAACATTTGATGGGAAGAACTATGATATCTGGTGTATCAAGATGAAGACATTGTTCTCTTCTCAAGAGCTATGGGAACTAGTTGAAGGAGGATATGTAGAGGTAGCAGAGACCAAGATACTTTCAATGCACTCACACAAGCTCAGAAGAATGCATTGAAAGAAAATAGAAGAAAGGATGCAAAGACTTTAAGCTATATTCAAAATGCTGTCACTGATTCAGTTTTCCCAAGGATAACACAACTATAAACTCCAAACAAGATTGGGACACCTTGCAAAATGCTTATCAAGAAAGTGACAAGGTGAAGGTAGTCAGATTGTAGATTTTGAGGAGAGATTTTGAGACTCTTCTCATGAAAGAATCAGAATCAATAAATGATTTTTTCACAAGAACAATGACCATATTCAATCAAATGAGGACTAATGGAGATATTGTTGAAGAACATAGGATCATAGAGAAGGTATTGAGGAGCCTTCCAACCAGATTTGATCCAGTTGTGGTTGCAATAGAGGAGTCTAAGGACTTGAGACAAATGATAGTTGATGAGCTAATGGGTTCTTTGCAAACCCATGAACAAAGGATGAGTAGATCAACTCAGCTCCTCCAATGAACAAGCCTTCAAAACAAATACAAATGTTAGAGGCAAGGGGAGAGGAGCATACAATAGAGGAAGAGGAAGATTTAGCAACCAACAAGAAGGTGGAAGACAAAGTCATCAAGAGCCACAAACAAGAGGAAGGAAGAGGAAGGAGAAACAACACTTCCAGAGGTGGTTCTACACAAAGGTATGACAAATCAAATGTGCAATGCTATTATTGTAAAAAGTTTGGGCATTATGCTAGTGAATGTAGAAAGAAAGAATATGATTTGAGAAATCATAATCATAATGCAAGCTTCTCTAATGCAAAAGAAGTTGAACCTGAAAAGAATGAAAAGAGTGGAACTTTTTTTAACTTGCAATGTAGCTGAAGCAAGGAAGCAAACAAATATGGTATTTGGATAGTGCATGCAGCAATCATATGTGTGGAAACAAAGAAATGTTTAATAACATAGATGATGCAATCAAAACTGAAGTAAAAATGGGAACAAATGACAAAGTTGCTAGTTATTGGTAAAGGCATTCGGTATAACTATTCTAACCAAGCAAGGAGACAAGAGGCAGATCAATGATGTCTTCTATGTTCTGGATTGAAGTATAATCTTCTAAGTATTGGGCAGCTTGTGCAAAAAGGATACAAAGTAAAGTTTGAAAATGGAGAATGCATAATATATGATAGAAGTGGAAGCAATAAGTAGATTGCAGTAGTGAAGATGACTCAAAACAAAATGTTTCCATTGAGGATGCAAAGTGAAGTAGCAATAACATCTAGCTTCTAAAGCAATAGCCATTGATCAATCTACCCTTTGGCATCTCAGGTATGGGAATTTGAGATATGGTGGATTGATAAAAAAGCAAATGGTTAAAGGGTTGCCTCCTATTCAACAACCAAACAAAGTATGTGAAGGTTGCATATTGGGGAAGCAACATAAAAATGTTTTTCCCTCAGGTAAATCATGGAGAGAAAGCTCACCTCTTGAGCTAATACATTCAGATTTGTGTGGTCCCATGAAGACTCCCTCCATATCTAAAAGTGAGTATTTTATTACTTTTATAGATGACTTCAAGTAGAAGAACATGGGTTTATTTTTGAAAAATAAATTAGAAACATTTGAAGTATTCAAACAATTCAAGGCCATGGTTGAGAAGCATAGTGGCCATTATATAAAGACATTGAGAACTGATAGAGGGGAGAGTATATATCAAATGAGTTTTAAACTTCTATAAGGAGCACATTGGATCAAGAAAAATTCACAAAGCAAGGTATACACTCCAAGCAAAATGGTGTAGCTAGAGAGGAAGAATAGAACCATTCAAGAAATGGCAAGGAGCATGATCAAAGCTAGAGGATTGCTTGATGAATATTGGATTGAAGCAGTTGGGACATCAATCTATTTGCTGAATAAATGTCCCACAAAGAGTGTGAGGAACAAGATACCTCAAGAAGCATGGAGTGGAAGAAAGCCAAGTGTTGAACACTTGAGAGTTTTTGGGTGTGTAGCATATGCACATGTGCCAAAGCAAAAAGAAGATCAAAGTGGGATAATAGAGGAGAGAAGTGCATTTTTATTGGATATAGTGAGCAATCAAAAGCTTATAGATTGTATAATCAATTATAAAAGAGCTTATAATCAGTTGGGATGTTCAATTCATTGAGGAAGCATCTTGGGAGATGCACAAGAAGTGGAGCAGCCATAAGAAAAAAGCAAATGCACCTATTATTGTTGTTGAAGCAGAAAGATGGAAAACCAAACAATGCACCAAGTTGGGCACCCATTTCACAAAGGGGTGAATCTTCTCATGGCAGCAACCAACAAAGCATGCAAGGACCAACAAATGAAGCATCTTCATCATCATCAGACTCATTCCAGCAGCAAGGAAGAATGAGGAGTGTTCAAGAGATTTATGAGCAATCAAGGTATGAAGAAAATGAAGATGAAATGATTAATTTTGCTTTATTTTCAGAAGTTGATCCAATTTATTTTGAAGAATCAATTAAAGATAAGAAATGGTGTGAAGCAATGGATGAAGAAATGCATGCAATAGAAAAGAATCAAACATGGGAGTATTCTAGAAGGAAAGGAAGTCATTGGAGTCAAGTGGGTTTATAAAACCAAAACTACTCCGAAGGAAAAATTGAAAGACACAAGGCAAGATTATATGTCAAAAGCTACAAACAAAAGCTGGATGTGATTATAATGAGATATTTGCTCCAGTAGAGCAAGGATAGAAACTGTGAGAACAATTATTGCCATAGCTGCTCAACATAAATGGAAACTTCATCAAATGGATGTTAAATCAACTTTCCTAAATGGAGTGTTGGAAGAAGAGGTATATGTGGGACAACCACCTGGCTATGAGAATCTAGGGCATGAAAGAAAGGTATACAAGCTCAAGAAAGCATTGTATGGACTCAAACAAGCACCAAGAGCTTGGTATAGTAGGATAGATTCCTATCTGATTAGTAATGGCTTTAGCAAAAGTAGTAGTGAGCCCACACTCTACATCAAAGCAAAAAGGATGGAGAGATTTTGATTGTTGTTTTGTATGTAGATGATTTAATCTTTATTGGAAATGCAAACAAAACAATAGATGAATTTAAATCATCCATGAAGAAGGAGTTTGAGATGACTAATTTGGGATTGTTGAAGTATTTTCTTGGCATTGAGGTCAAGCAAATGGAGCAGGGAATTTTGTGTCTCAAGCAAAGTATGCAAAAGAAATCTTTCAAAGATTCAGAATGTTTTCCATTGCAAACCAACATCTACACTGCAGAAATAAGTCTAAATTGATCAAAGATGATTGCAGCAACAATGTGGATCCTACAAGATATAAAAGCATGGTAGGAAGTTTGATGTATTTAACTACAACAAGACCAGATATAATGTATGCAGTTAGTTTAATTTCTAGATTCATGGAGACTCCAAAGGAGACACACTGCAAGTAGGCAAGCGTATTTTGAGGTATGTGAATGGAACAAGAAATCATGAAATTTTATATGCTGCTAATAATGATTTGTAATTAGTTGGCTATATAGATAGTGATTGGAGCCATTTCATGGGCTTCGAAGAAACAATTAGTTGTTTCATTGTCTATAGCTGAAACAAAGTATATTGCAGCAAATTCATCCACTTGTCAGATGATTTGGTTAAAAAAATCCTTTTAAATTTGCACGAAGAACAAGGAGGTTTTGTTATTTTTGTGATAATATGTCTTTAATTGCATTGTCTAAAAATCTAATTTTTCATGGCAGAAGCAAGCATATAGCAATCAAGTATCATTTTATTCGTGAACTGGTTGAGAAAGGAGAAATTGAGCTTAAATTTTGTAAGTTTGAGCTACAAGTAGCTGATGTTTTCACCAAACCTTTGTCAAAAGAAAGGTTTGAGCATTTAAGAGCAAGTCTGGGTGTCGTAGATGTCTAGGAATTTAAAATCAGTCCTTGATTTGATTTTGTTCGGCTCAAGATTAAGGGGGAGTGTCAGAATTAATGGTGTTTGGTAATCTTGAGCCGTTTGGAGGTTTTTCAAACCTGTTTTCCCTCGCCCACAACCGTTTAATGATGAGACATTTATTCCTTTTTGGTTGTTCACTATTTTTGTATTTTTCCCGCCAAATCGACATGCCATGTGTCTGTTTTTTCGGCTCCCTTTTTATTTTAAGTCTTGGGCGGACATAATTCCGTGGAATCAGTTCTATTTTATATTTTGTCGGGTCGGGTTCTTAGTCAAGGCGAGTCGGTAGACATCTCAACCATCAAGCAGGACAACGTGGCATGATTTCTCCACTCTCTCTAGCGATGGGCTCGACAGACGTGAAACCCCCAGAATTAAGCCACAACTTATATTTATGGGTCGAGTCCGGCTTATGTTTGTAATCAGCAGATTATATTAACCAACAAAGGGCGTGCACATGTCTACATCTTAATGGACCCAATAGTCCAGGTCATTCACAACAAAGAGTTGCGATGTGAAGCCAAGAAGACTAACAAGTGCGAAGGGCGTGGAGCCTTCCTATTGGACGGAACTTTAGTGCGTACATGGCAGAGTCTGTAAGCAAATCTAAAGGAGTGCGATGATGATGAAGCTTTCTCATTGGTCTAAGCCTCGTGTCGCGAGATTGAGGATATATAAAGTCCAACATCGCAACCAATATAAGGCCGACACGTGGAGGCATTTCAATCAAACTAATGGAAATGGATTTGAGCGGATTTAAAAGCCGCAAAGAGATGGAGCTTAATATACTTTCAGGTCTGTGTCGTAGGACATCTTTTGAAAGACATGGGAGATATATAATTGGCTCGACTAGAATAGTAAAGACAGAGAAAGAAAAGAAATATATGCAACAACATACAGAGAAGGCATAATACAGAGAATATATAGAAAAGAGCCGTAGATCGAGGCATTATATAAAAGAAGAAAGACACGTAGTAGCATAGCCAAAAGAAGAAAGACAAGAAGAATATAGAGCAGCAGCTCGAGAAGACAATTTTTGTAAGAAAAAGAAGCAAATGACAGGACACAAGAAGAGAAACAAAAAGAATGTGCAGAGCCGTAGCTCTGAGTCTGTAAAAGCTTTTTAAATCGAATATAATAGTTATATTTTGTGTGCTTTTGTGTTTTGCTGTGTCTTTCCCTGTGTTGGTTGCAGTTGGCACCAAATTTTGCCAACAGGTGTCTATAGTCATGAGACAGACCAAGCTCTCCTTACTCTAGTAATGGAACAACATATTAATTAGTAAGAATTTCCAACTGTTGTCTTCCTTCAAGAGGACCGAGTGGTTGCTACAAGCTAGGTATTAGCTATGGACACAAACCTTCATTGCTAGTTTGATGGAATGGTGTAATGCTCTACCTGAAGTATGCCAATTGCTTAGGAATTCCTACAACAAAAACATGTGTCAACGAGCGAAGGGTATCCTGGGAATGATATGTATGAAAAATCAATATTCAAAATTCAAGAAAGGGGATTTATTTCTAGATAATTTCGATTCTTATTGCTTATAAAGTATCGTAGTGGTGGTATTCAAGTTCTTTAATAAAGGTTTGCATTCTAGTAAAAAAGTGTCTTATAGATTTTGTTACAGCCTTAGCTTCCAAGTATGGCCATGCTGAATCTCAAAATTTTCTGATAAAATAGAAATATAATGGTTTGTACCCCACCCATTTGAGGATTGAACAATCTGTGCTCAATTTTAATGGATGCCAATCTGAGATAACATTGAAGTATTTAGAAATATATTTTTCAGTTGTTAAAATGTCCTTGAAGGCTCAGATCATCAACTACAATAGTGTATACCGTTTTACATCAGCTTATGATTGAGAATTTCTGATTAGAATTTAGAGGCTGTTATGATGAGAGAAAGTGTCCAATTGGGATTTGGACGATGGGAATGTATTATGAATGAAGGTATATTCAAGTATTTATTCTTATTCGTATTTGGACTAAGAATTTAGTTTTCTTCTGGATTCATTAGATGCTTCGATAGATATTTTTTTCAAGTAAAAAAGTTATCAATATTGCCTTCATATGATTGAGATCTATAATATACCTAGACTTTATTTATAAAATAACATTTTTCCTTCGAAAACAAAATATTTTATTTATGATAAAATCACATTCTATCATTAAATTGAGATAGATTTGTACGATGGGGATGGGTTATCAATTAAGTTTGATGTTGAAGTATTTTTTTCTTTTTTGTGCTAGGTATGAATTTAGTTGTCTGAAAAACAGTTATCTCGATTCATTAGATGCTTGGATATAATTGTTTTTCTATTTTTTAAATTTTAATACTCTCTTAGTATGTTAGAGATTTATAATATACCTAGTTATTTGTAAAATAATGTTTTACTTCCAAGACAAAATATTTATGCTTGGCCAATGGCTGTGATTAGATTTACGATATGATGGGAATCCCTATTTCACTAAATTGAGATAGATTTGGAATCTTTGGTACTTTTTTTATTGTGTGATGCAATAATTTTGGAGGTTTGTCCTTTTAAAGTGACATCTTTGACAGTCGCGTGAGTGGTGAGTTTGTTATGCCCATGGAAACTTGGGTTCGAATCTTAAAAGATGCTTTCCGGTTACAGCAATTTGACTGACCTGTGATACATCGTTGCAATCAGAATACATATGGTCAGTTGCTGCTGTTTCAAACTAGCCTGCTAGCGGTGGTGCTGATTGGGTTTTAGGGCCTTTCAAATTCTGTTTATCATATTAAAAAAACAAATACATCTCAGACTTACATATGACCATCCGTGATATGCAGGTCATGAAGGAAGAAGCTAGCATGCTTTCAAGAGGGCATAGAGGAATGAAGGGTTTGTTTTTTCCATTCTGTTCCATAACTATGTTTTTGGCTTTCCTACAATACAGAGTTGGTTTGGACTGTGCATTTGTATGATTCCTAGGCCCTGTAACTAGTCTATGCCTATAGCTATGCATTTTTGTCTCTATGTTGTGCTATCTATGTCCAAGTATATATGCACGTGTGTCTTTTATGGATTTGAGTCTTTAGGAAACTTCCATAAAAAAGGAGATTGGAGCATGTAATTTAAACTAATCTTTATTGTTGTAGGGGTTGTGATGTGAGTGATATCAACAAGATTTGTTTTTCCTTTTGTTCCTTTGTAAGGTTGATCAAATTATATATATTAAAAATATTTTTCTTCTTTTATTGGCACTGGAACCTCCGTGATTACATATTTCTATAGTATATGAAGTCTCTCCAAGACGAATACAACCCAACCTCAGATTCTATACAGGTATGTTCTAAGGATGTTTGTCAAAATGGCTACATATTTCTTAATATCTGCTTTCATATATTTTTACCCCTACTTTTGGCACCAAAACTTATAATTCCAAAAACTAAAACTTTCGATATCCATGGGACTTAATGTATAAATCTGTTCCTGGATCTTAGATGATTTTATAATGCTTTTAAAAATATGTATCCATGTTTTTTTGGTATAATTTTTCTTTCAGTCTTTCATTGATAACATATAAAATCCGAATATTTTATGTAAATCCCAACACTCACATACATTGAACATCTCATTAACTATACACCACTTCAATGCATCCTTCAAAACTGTTTTTAAAGATTGCATATACACAGTTATGTAATTTATTTAAATTGAGTTGTGTGAGTCTCTTTGAAACAACACTCATGGAGTCAAAGGCATGAGAGTGGGGCATCTATTTTTTTTAATTGAATATTTTGTCATAATTTATTGTGGTCTGTAATCTTGAGCTGCCCTGAAGTATTTCAAACCTATTTTCCCTTGTTTTCTATCTACCCAGCTGATAGGTATTTATATTTGTTTTTTGGCCGTTTGAATTTGAATTGCCCGACAAAGCCATGAGACCAAGGCGAAGGCAAAAGCCGCGAGACAAAGGAGTGGAAAAAACCATTGGACAAAGGCAAAGGAGAAACCCGTGCAACATAGTGAAGATTCGACGGTCGAGGAGCAAACACATGTCGGATTTCGGCACCTCCCTCATGAGATCTCCTGGCGGACGTGAAGTCCGCGGAATAAGATATAGCTTATATTTTGTCGAGTCTGGTTTAAGTATAAGAAGTCAGCGGTCATAAATAGATCGACCAAGGCGAGATACACATGGCTACGTCTTAATGGAGCCAACAATTTAAGTTAAGCAATGCAAAGGGTTGCGATGCGAAGCCACAACCAATCATCGACAAACATGAAGCTAAGAACACTGACAAATGCAAAGTACGTGGAGCCTCCTCATTGATTCGGGCTTGCGTCTTCGACAAAGTCTATGGATAAAGGATCGATAGTTGCGAGAACCATGGAGTTCTCTTATTGGCTAATGTTTCACATGTGTCAGCCAAGGATTAAAGGGTCTAACAACACCAAAGGGCATGGAACGTTTTTATTGGTTCGCACTCTAACATGATCGATAACAAAAGGTAAAATGCGAAGGGTACGTGGAGCTTAATTATTGGGCTTAGCTTCACATCGCAAAATGGGGCATATATAAAGCCCAACACTACCACCAATATATGACAGACACGTGGAAACTTATGGCAATAGATTTGGGTGGATTTCAAAGCCGCGAAGAGCTAGAGCTTAATAATATCTTTCGGGTTCGTGTTGAAAGTCAACGTCTTTTAAAGACAAGCACAAAAGAATGCTTTGAAGGAAAATAAAAGAAAGGATGTAAAGGCTTTAAGCTACATTTAGAATGCGATCATTGATTCAATTTTCCAAGAATAAGAATAACAACATGAAACATAAACTCAAGAAAGCATGAGACACCTTGATGTTGAGAGAATGCTTATCAAGGAAGTGACAAATGTGAAGGTAGTCAATCAAATGAGGACTAATGGAGATGTAGTTGAAGAACATAGGATCATAGAGAGGAGAGAGCCTTTTGAGACTCTTCTCATGAAAGAGTCAAAATCAATAAATGATTTTTTCACAAGAACAATGCCCATAGTCAATCAAATGAGGGCTAATGGAGATGTGGTTGAAGAACATAGGATCATAGAGAAGGTATTGAGAGCCTTCCAACAAGATTTGATCCAGTTGTTGTTGCAATAGAGGAGTTTAAGGACTTAAAGAAAATGACAATTGATGAGTTGATGGGTTCTTTGCAAACCCATGAACAAAGGATGAGTAGATCAACCAACTCCTCCCATGAACAAGCCTTCAAGACAAATACAAATGTTAGAGGAGGGGGAGAGGAGCATACAACAGAGGAAGAGGAAGATTTAGCAACCAACAAGAAGGTGGAAGACAAATTCATCAAGAGCCACAGACAAGAGGAAGAGGTAGAGGAAGGAGCAACAACACTTCATAGGTGGTTCTACACAAAGGTATGACAAATCAAATGTACAATGCTACTATTGCAAAAGTATGGACACTATGCTAGTGAATGTAGAAAGAAAGAATATGATTTGAGAAATCATAATCATAATGCAAGCTTCTCTAATGCAAAAGAAGTTGAACCAAAGAAGAAGGAAAATGGTGGAACTTTCCTTCTAACTTGCAATGTAGCTGAGAAAGGAAACAAACAAGTATGGTATTTGGATAGTGCATGCAACAACCATATGTGTGGAAACAAGGAGATGTTCAAGTAATATAGATGAGGCAATCAGATCTAAAGTAAATATGGGAATAGCAATAAGGTTCTGTGATGGGTAAAGGCATTGTATCCATTCTCACCAAGCAAGGAGACAAGAAGCATATTCATAATGTTTTCTATGTTCTAGGGTTGAAGTATAATCTTCTCAAGTATTGGGAAGCTTGTCCAAAATGGATATAAGGTGAAGTTTGAAAATGGAGAATGCGTTTTATATGATAAAGGTGGAAGCAACAAGTTGATTGCAATAGTGCAGATGACACAAAATAAAATGTTTCCCTTGAGGATGCAAAATGTAACAGTAGTGCAACAATGTTCAAGACAATAACTATTGATCAATCCACTCTATGGCATCTCAGGTATGGGCATTTGAGTTATGGTGGATTGAATGTTCTTTATAATAAGCAAATGGTTAGAGGATTGCCTCCTATTGAACAACCAAATAAGGTTTGTGAGGCATGCATATTGGGGAAGCAACATAGAAATGCTTTTCAAACTTGTGTGGTCCCACTAAATCTCCCTCCTTATTAAAGAAATAGTATTTCATGACTTTTATAGATGACTTCAGTGAAGGACATGGGTTTATTTCTTGAAAAATAAATCAAAGGAATTTGAAGTATTCAAACAATTTAAGGCCATGGTTGAGAAGTAGAGTGGCCATTATATAAAGACATTGAGAATAGATAGAGGGGAGAGTATATATCAAATGAGATTTTAAACTTTTGTAAGGAGCATGAGATCAAAAACAATTTACAACAAGGTATACACCTCAAGAAATGACAAAAATGGTGTAGCTGAGTTTAAGAATAGAACCATTCAAGAAATGACAAGAAGCATGATGAAAGCTAGAGGATTTTCCATATGAATGTGCCAAGCAAATAAGCAAAATAGGATGACAGAGAGAAAGATGCATTTTATATTGGATATAGTGATCAATGAATAGATGTCCTACAAAAAGTGTGAGGAACATGATACTTCAAGAAACATGGAGTGGAAGAAACCCAAGTGTTGAGCACTTGGGATTTTTTGGATGTGTGACATATGCTCATGTGCCAAAGCAAAGAAGAACAAAATGGGATGACAAAGGAAAGAAGTGCATTTTTATTGGATATAGTGATCAATCTAAAGCTTACAAATTATACAATCTAGTCACAATGAAGAGGTCATAATCAATGAGATGTTCAATTCATTGAGGAAACATCTTGAAGCAATTAAGAGATGCACAATGAAGTGGAGCATCCACAAAATGCACCTAATATTGTTGTTTAACCAATAGACAAGGCAAGGTTAAGCAGCCAGAAAACAATGCACCAAGTTGGACACCCATTTCACAAAAAAAGGCAATAACCAACAAAGCATAAAAGGACAAGCAAATGAAGCATCTAAATCATCATCAAATTCATTCCAGTAAAGCAAGGAAGAATGAGGATTGTTCAAGAGATTTGTGAGCAATCAAGGTATGAAGAAAATGAAGATGAAATGATTAATTTTGCTTTATTTTAGGAGCTGATCCTATTTATTATGAAGCAATTAAGGATCGTAAATGGTGTGAAGCAATGGATGAAGAAATGCATGCAATTTAAAATAATCAAACATGGGAGCTAGTAGATCTTCCAGAAGGAAAGGAAGTCATTGGAGTCAAGTGGGTTTATAAAACCAAAACTACTCCTGAAGGCAAAATTGAAAGACACAAGGCAAGGTTAGTTGTCAAAGGCTACAAACAAAAAGGCCTGGATGTGATTATAATGAGACATTTGCTCAGTAGCAAGGCTAGAGACTGTGAGAACAATTATTGCCATAGTTGCTCATCATAAGTGGAAGGTCCATCAAATGGATGTTAAATCAACTTTCTGAATGGAGTATTGGAAGAAGAAGTGTATGTGGGACAACCACTTGGTTATGAAATTCTAGGGCATGAAAGAAAAGTATACAAGCTCAAGAAAGCTTTGTATGGACTCAAACAAGCACCAAGAGCTTGGTATAGTAGGATAGATTCCTATTTGATTAGTAATGGCTTTAGCAAAAAAGCAACAGTGAGCCCACACTCTACATCAAAGCAAACAATGGTGAGATTTTAATTGTTGTTTTGTATGTAGATGATTTAATTTTTATTGGAAATGCAAGCAAGGCAATAGATGAATTTAAATCAGCCATGAAGGAGTTTGAGATGACTGATTTGGGATTGTTGAAGTATTTCCTTGGCATTGAGGTCAAGCAAACAAAGCAAGACATTTGTTTCTCAAGCAAAACATGTGAAAAAATATTGTAAAGATTCATAATGTTGGACAACAAACCAACATCTACACCAACAAAGATAAGTCTAAAATTGACAAAAGAAGATTGCAACAATAATGTAGATCCCACAAGATACAAAAACATGGTAGGAAACTTGATGTATTTAACTACAACTAGACCAAATATAATGTATGTAGTTAGTTTGATTTCTAGATTCATGGAGACTCCAAAAGAGACACATTGGCAAGCGTATTTTGAGGTATGTGAATGGAACAAAGAATTATGGAATTCTATATGCTACTAATGATGATTTTAAATTAGTTGGATATACAGATAGTGATTGGGAAAGTAGCCTTGATGATAGAAAGAGCACATCTGGATATGTGTTCAATGTTGGATCAAGAGCCATTTCATGGGCTTGAAGAAATAGTCAGTTGTTTCATTGTCTACTGCTGAAGCAAAGTATATTGCAACAAATTCAGCCACTTGTTAGATGATATGGTTAAGGAGAATCCTCTCAGATTTGCACGAAGAGAAACAAGGAGGTTCTATTATTTTTTGTGATAATGTCTTTAATTGCATTGTCAAAGAATCTAGTCTTCCATGGTAGAAGCAAACATATAACAATTAGATATCACTTCATTCATGAACTGGTTGAGAAAGGAGAAATTGAGCTTAAGTTTTGCAAGTTAGAGCTATAACAAGCTGACATTTTTACCAAACCTCTATCTAAAGAAAGGTTAGAGTGTTTGAGACCAAGTCGGAATCGTAGATGTCCAGGACTTTAAAATCAGTCCTTGATTTGATTTTGTTCGGCTCAAGATTAAGGGGAGTGTTAGAATTTATTGCGGTTTGTAATCTTGAGCCGTCCTTACAGGCATTTCAAACTTGTTTTTCCCATGTTTTCTATCTACCACATTGTGAGCATTTATATTTGTTTTTGGTAGGTTTGAATTTGAATTTTTGAAAATGCCACGAGACAAAGGCAAAGGCAAAAAGGCAAGACAAAAGTTGTAAACAAAGGAGTGGAAAAAGGTAAGCAAAGGAGGGAAACAAAGGCAAAGGAAAAGAAACCCGTGCAACATAGTGAAATCCGATGCTTGAGCAGACACATGTTGGCTTTTCGACACCTCCCAAAGAGATCTCCTGGATAATGTGAAGTCTGCGGAATAAGATATAGCTTATATTTTGTCGGGTCCAATTTAAGTATAAGCAGTCAAAACCATAAATAAACCAACCAAGGCAGATACACGTGGCTACATCTTAATGGAGCCAATAGTTTAAGTTAAGTAAAGCAAAGGGTTGTGATGCAAAGCTGTAACCAATCATCGACAAGCACAAAGCTAATAAGTTTGACAAGTGCAAAGTACGTGGATCGTCCTCATTGGTTTGGGATTTGTATAGTGAAAGGGTCTATGGATAGAGACGATAGTTGCGAGAACCATGGAGTTCTCTTAATGGCTAATGTTTCCGTGTGCCAGTCATGGATCAAAAGTTTGGTTTCAAAACACGAGAAGGGCATGGAATTTTGTTGGTTCGCATTTTGACATGGGGTTGATAACAAAAGGTAAAAAAAAGCGTACTTGGGAGCTTAATTATTGGGCTTTAGCTTGGCGCGCAGAATGGGGGATATATAAAGCCCAACACCGCCACCAATATATGATAGACACGTGGATACTTATGGCAATAGATTTGGGCGGATTTCAAAGCCACGAAGAGTTGAATCTTAATATCTTTCGGGTCCATGTCGAAAGTCAACATCTTTTGAAAGACAAGGGGCTATATAATTGGCTCGACAAAAAGAATGAACCGGGAGAGAAGAAATATATCCAACAACATACAAAGAGAATATAGCAGAGAAAGAGCCGTAGCTCAAGGTATTATGCAGAAGAAGAAAAACATGTGCAAGTAGCGAGAGCAACTTGAGGAGATCAAATTTTTGTAAGAAAAAAGAAGCAAACATTTGGACACAAGAAGAGAAACAAAATAATGTTGAGCCGTAGCTACGAGTTAGTAAAAGATTTTAAATTGAATATAATAGTTAGATTTGTTTGTTTTTGTGTTGTAGTAGCACACAAAGCAAATTGAGGAGATCAATTTTTGTAAGAAAAAGAAGCAAACATTTGGACACAAGAAGAGAAACAAAATAATGTACAGAGCCGTAGCTTTGAGTTAGTAAAAGATTTTAAATTGAATATAATAGTTATATTTGTTTGTTTTTGTGTTTTGGATTTTTTTTCTTGTGTTAGTTGTAATTGGCGCCAAATTTTGTAAGACAACATCTTTTGAAAGACACGGGGAGCTATATAATTGGTTCAACAAAAAGAATGAACCGGAAGAGAAGAAATATATCCAACATAATACAAAGAGAATATAATGAGCTAAGCTCAAGGTCTTGAAAGTCAACGTAGTCAAAAGTCAACATCTTTTGAAAGACACAGGGAGCTAGATAATTGGCTCGATAAAAAGAATGAACAGGGAGAGAAGAAATATATCCAACAACATAATTCTGAAGAGAATATAGCAGAGAAAGAGCCGTAGCTCAAGGTATTATGCGAAGAAGAAAAACATGCGGTAGCACAAAGCTGAGGAGATCAAATTTTTGTAAGAAAAGAAGCAAACATTTGGACACAAAAGAAACAAAATAATGTATAGAGCCGTAGCTGCGAAGTCGATAAAAGATTTTAAATTGAATATAATAGTTAGATTTGTTTGTTTTTGTGTTGCAGTAGCACACGAGCAAATTGAGGAGATCAAGCAAACATTTGGACACAAGAAGAGAAACAAAATAATGTACAAACATGTAGCTGAAACTTATAAAATAGATTTAAATTGAATATAATAGTTATATTTGTTTGTTTTTGAATTTTGGATTTTTTCCTTTGGTAATTGGTGCCAAATTTTGCAAGACAACGTCTTTTGAAAGACACAGGGAGCTATATTTGGTTCAACAAAAAAGACAGAAGAAATATATCCAGCATATAGAATATAGCGAGAGAAAGAGCCGTGGCTCAAGGTCTTCGAAAGTCAACGTAGTCAAAAGTCAAGATCTTTTGACACGGGAGCTAGAGATTGGCTCAACAAATATATCCAACAGACATAATATATCCAGAGAAATATATACGAGAGAAAGAAAGAGCTAGTAGCTCAAGGTATTAAGAAGAAGAAGAAAAACATGTGAATAGCACAAACCAACAACTCGAGGAGATAAAATTTTTGTAAAAAAAGAAGCAAACATTTGGACACAAGAAGAGAAACAAAATAATGTATAGAGCCGTAGCTCGAGTCGTAAAAGATTTTAAATCGAATATAATAGCTATATTTGTTTGTTTTTGTGTTTTGGATTTGTCTTTCCTTGTGTTAGTTGCAATTGGCGCCAAATTTTGCCAACATTTTTCATAACAAAATTAGGACCAAATGTTTTTCATGAAACTGAAAAATAATGAGAGAATTTGTTTATATAAAGGACAAACTTTTACCCTAAGCATTCTACAAAGGATATTCTATGATTAGAATTAAATAATGTCTTCATATTCAGTTTGTCATTTGTACATAATTGACACATATAAACATTCACAATTGAATCTCATGGAGTTCACATGTTATTGCCTTTACAAAAATAATCAACAATTTCCTCCACAAACAATTAACAATATAATTTGAGCGAATCACCATTCTCCTGTTTCATTTATATTTCATTTTCTCTTAAGTTTTCTTTCTCACTTTTGTATCCCTTATTCCACTTCCGATTATATCAGAGTCAGTTGCATTTTCAAAGCAATATATTTTCTTCATGTCAAAGTTTTGTCTATTTGTTTTTTAAAAATAAATAGTACATACTTTATAAATTGTCTTACGCTTGGTAGGACATCATCCAAATCTAGATATGGAAATATCCATAATACATGTAATTCTCATTTGTAAGCACTTGTATCAAATAGTCATGAGATATTGATGTAGTGAGAGATTGGTAAGGCCTTAGAGGTATCATGGAAGTGAGTACTTGTGCCCCTTGGGAGATCTCACCGTATTGAGTGCTATGCAGAAGACACCTTGGGAGATCTCACCTCAATGAGTACTATGCAGCAAGCACCCTAGGAGGACTTTTTTTTTTTTTTAATTGAATTTTTTGTAACAAAATTAGGACCAAGTGTTTTTTATGAATCGAAAAATAATGAGAGAGAGTATTTGTTTATATAGAGGACAAAATTTTACCCAAAATGTTACAAAGGATATTCTATGATGAGAATTAAATAATTTCTTCATATTCATTTGGGCATTTGTACATAATTGACAAATATAACACATTCACAATTGAATCTCGTGGAGTTCGTGTGTTATTTCCTTTACAAAAACAATCAATAATTTCCTCCACAAAAATAATTAACAATATAGTTTGAACGAATCACCATTCTCCTTTTCATTTATATTTCATTTTCTCTTAAGCTTTCTTTTCACTTCTGCACCCCTTATTCCGCTTTCGATTATATTAGAGTTAGTTGCATTTTCAAAGCAATATATTTTCTTCATTTCAAAGGTTTTTGTTTATTTGTTTTTGAAAAATAAACAATATATACTTTAATAGTTGTCTTATGCTTGGTAGGACCTAATCTAAATCTAGATATGAAAATATGCCTAATCCATGTAATTCTCATTTACGAAGCACCTGTATAAGACATCCATGAGATATTGCCATAACAAGAGATTGGTAAAGCCTTGGAGATAGCATGGTGGTGATTTCTTGCGCACCCCCTAGGAGATCTCGTCGTAGTGAGTGCTACGAAGAAGAAACCCTAGGAGAGATGTTACCGCAACTAGTACTTACTAAAGCATGCACCCTAGGAGGTCAATTTGTGGTGAGTACCCGCTGAGGCATGCACCCTGGGAGGTCTTGCTAAAATAAGTACTTGAACAATGGAGGCATGACGTGGATGAGATGTCTCGAGGAGAGAGACTGAAGCAGGAGATGATGAGATATCTTTGAGGCGTGATTCAATTTTAGAGTAGAAAGGGATACCTTTCGGAGACCATAACTTTTTCATATGGACTCCAAATTGAGTGCCTTTTTTTTTATTTCACGTAATGTTTTTGATAAAAATACAATGGAGTTAAAAATCAAATATAAGATATCTCTATAGTGATATCTTGTGGAAGATGTTTTGGATGGAACACAAAGCGTCACATTCAGAAGTTAAAGCATCATGGTTGGATAATGAAGCGTTGTAAGTGGAAGCTAAAACATCATGGAGAGATAGTCGTCTAGTGGGAAATATGATTCATCACTTGAAGGTGGAAGGTCGCATATTGATGTGCCTATATAAGTGCGCATTGTTTATAAAGGGGTTTCAGTTAGTTTTTTGAAGGATTACAAGTTCAACTCTAGGAAGAAGGTGGTAGAAGAGTTATGGAATTGGATTCCCATTGCGGGTTTTAGCAAGTTGGAATCTTTGTCTACAACTAAATATGTGACTTTCCTGGCAGTGAGTGATTATTCTAGAGTGATGCTATTCGAAAAGCGTCTAAAAGGTGCTATTGTGAATCTTGTGCAAGCTTGAGAAAGAGAGAGTGAAGCTTTGTTCCATAAAGGGCATTAATATGTGACTTTGTACAATTTAGTGAATTAGGACAAGGAGTGATGCACACCTAATGGAGTTTTTTTCCCAAAGGTTTTTAGGATATATCTTGTAGAGAGTGTTTGTTGCATTTTTTACTTTCGTGTGTCTTACAATTTTAATTACATAGTGACGGGAGTGTAGTTACCACACCCAATGGAGTTTTTTCCCAAATTGGGTTTTTTAGGATATATCTTGTATTCACGTGTTTGGTGCTTTTTTTACTTCTCGTGTGTCTGCTTTAATTATGTTGCACATTTATTGCAGTACTTCATAGCTTTCTTTTGCGTGCAGCTAAAGCTATTTTCTAGACACTTTGTAAGATAGGATTTATAAGGTCTGTGTTGGTGAAGCCTAGCATGGAACATCCACTTGGATAACGGATCATATTGGTATCGAGTAGGGTTTCCTTTTTCTTAAAAAGACTTCTAAAACCTTTAGCAAGTTGTGTTAGTTTGTATTCTTGTGTTGCGTGGTTCATTTGGTGTGACTATTTTGTAGATGGATTCCCATTAACCAAATAGTGAATGCTAGTGGAGAGTTTCTCTTGATTCCTAGGTAGTAAGGTGGGGTCAAATGTTACCACTATTATGCCTACAAAGAAACAAATGTTGACAAGTTGTCTTTGAAGGATGAGAAAACCACATTAGAGGCATGAAAATGTGAACATAAGTTCACAAAGATGAGCATTCCTCTTGGCCAATGTACCTCCATGCAAGGGGGTTAAGAGAGACCCCATCAAAGTGCAGAGAAAGACATGGTTAACATGGATTTCAACATAGCTTCCTTGTTGAGGACTAGGTATGGTTGTACTTGAGTTAAGGAATATTCAAAGGTAAAAACAAAGAGCTTAAGCCTCTAAGGTATATTCCATTTATGGTTATAGAGTAAATGGATATAATGCCCCTATTTTAGAATTGAGGCCTAATAAAGACTTCTTGCCATTCCCTTTCCGTGGCAAAGAAGAATGAATGAACAAGGGAAGGAATTGCATTTCATTTCAGTTTTCTTTTATTAGATTTAATGTTTTCTTTCAATGTTTTTCTTTAGGAGGTAGGTTGGTTGGGTTTGGAGAAATTAAAAAGGTGATTCAAAGATAAAGTGAAGCTCCTCTTCTAATTGGCCTTTGGAGAAAAGCAAGGAGTATAAAAGGGATTGAAGTAATTCATTTGCAACCCATCTTTTGGAACATTTTACATCTACTTTGGGTTTGTTGGGCTAGTTGCTCAATACCATACCACTTGAGGATGAAAACCATCTTGTGTGGCATCTAAGGAGAATAGAAGCCTTCCTTGTGGCTGGGTGGAGAACGAAAACTCACCATAGTCGTTCATTGAAGGCATCGCTTGAAGAATTGCTTGCTAATTGGGATCAGAGACATCAAGAAGAAGGATTACAAAAAATTTGCATGATTTTTGGAGCTCTTTCCTAGGGGAGCGACTAGGATTTGGTGCTTTCTAGGGCACATAATTCATATCTGATTTTATATTATGATCCTCCATAATTTATAAGGCCGGAATCTATATTTTGGTGATTTTTGGAGGGGTTTATCTACTATTTTCAGCCTTTGTTTGTGGCTGCCTTGATTGTTACAGATTTACTTACAACAATGTATCTTCACTGATTTTGTCCATTTGTTTGTTGCCAATTGGATGGATATTTATTGTCTTGGTTAAAATAATTAGTTAGAAGTATTTTTCAGCTATTACTCGCATGGTTATACGGTGAATTATAAGCTCCTATACAATTCATCCTAGGGTTTTAAAGAATATTACAGCTGCTGTGAAAAAAATCAGATCTTACTTCGCCAGGGTTTGTATGGTTTCCTTCTTTTTCAGTTTCATCCCTTAAAAATGATATTATAGTAGTATTAGAGCTTGGTCTTCCCATCCTGAGGGTATTTGTGCAAGACAATGACAATACAAACATGGAATGGCGACCTAGGTTCTTACCAAAGGAAGAAGTCATTCCGGAGGCGAAACATGACATCCAGTGGGTCACAACATTGTGGCTATCTATGAAGAATATAGGGCTCTTTTGAAGGATATTTTTGATGCTATCTCACTTTCCAAATTTATAGGGGTAAGCAAGGGTAGGTGTGGGCCCAAGCCTAGACCTCGAGTACCACAGAGGGTCTTCAACATGCCTTGGGGATGGTGACACTCTCCACATTTGATGATTCCAACAATGGGACAACTAGAGCATGGAAGAAGATGTTAGGGTTTAACCCTAGACCAAAAGAAAGTGCCAAAGAGCCAAACCCAAAGGGGTTTCTCTTGAAAGAAGAAAAAGAAAAATCAGATCTACAGAATATAGGGCTCTTTCGAAGGACATTTGTGATGCTATCTCGCTTTCCGAATTTATAGGGGTAAGCAAGGGTAGGTATGGGCCCAATTCTAGACCCCGCGTACCACAAGAGGGTTTTCAACATGCCTTGGGAATGGTAACACTCTCTATATTTGATGATTCCAACAATGGGACAAGTGAAGCATGGAAGAAGATGCTAGGATTTAACCCTAGAGCACAAGAAAGTGCCAAAGAGCCAAACCCAAAGGGGTTTCTCTTGAAAGAAGAAAAGAAAAATCAGATCTGTAGGAGGGCTTTGAGGTGGAATCACCAAAGAAAGAGGTAGAAATACCTATCATTTTCCTAAGGATGAACCATTGACTGATTTTTAGGACAGCCAAGTAAATGGACATGTGTTTGGGGAAGAGACCATGGAGCATGAGCCCAAAGAAGAAGGGAAATATGATACAATCGCATTGTGGAAAATAATTGGTGGATAGAGCCCCATTTCCGGATGATAATATTGACAAACCTCTTGTTGGATTTTCAGTGAACAACAACAATCAATCAGAGCAAGTTGATGGAACACATGACTTCGGTAAGAACCATGAAGATGTCTTGAGCATGTGTCAACAAAATATGGATGAAGCTAGGGCGGAAAGAGTTTCACTTGTTGAAACTAAGACGAAGGAGGAGGGCCCTTTCATGTTGGCAAGGCAAGAAGAGGTTACAAAGCTTGATGAAGATTCAACCCTAACTCCCATGATTGTTCTGGAGGAACAACATTATGAGGTAATTAATGATCATTGTTTGGTTAATACTGATGTTATTTTAGCATGTGATGAATTCAGGGTTGAAAGGAGGCATGATGAGCAAGAGGGTGAAGAGAAAGGGATGGTTGGAAACCCTTTCCCAAATAGATGTGATGACAATTCAAGGGGTAGTAGGGGAAGTTCACTAAATGACAAAAACACATACACCTTCTCAAACAACCTCCGAATTGTGTGAAGACCACTTTATGTACATGGGCCAAGATGGAATTGGTGAGAAGTTACCCCCTTCCAAAGACCATGGTATGCTTGTAAAGGTAACCAATTCTTTTTTCCATTTGGATTATATCTCAGCTGATATGCATGTGTATAGAGAAGAATTTTGGGGTCACAATGGTGAATGCATTGAGGGTAACTCAACAAAATTGATAAGGCCAAGGAGAGAGGAAGAAATTCTCCATGAGGGATCAAGGATAGCAATGGGTGAAGTTGTTGGACTGTTATCAACAACAGTCAAACGTGGGAGAATTACCAAGATATTCAGCCATAATAAAGTCCGTGCATGAGTACCATTACGAGCTCGTAGCCCAAAAATATTTCAGTTTCATTGCTTACCAACATGCCAAAACAGTTCGGTTTTCACTATGATGACTATGTTGCATTGCTCCGCTCCATGATATTGTTGTGTTTTTACTCTCATGATCAGCTTGTGCCAAGTAGAAAGAAGGTAAGAAGTGAATGGTGTAGCAAAGGGGGCAAGGATGCATGGGTGCAATACCAAATTTGCTTTAGCATATGTGGGGTTGGTACCATTGTGGGCCTCAAAGGGGAAGAAGGTCTGATTACAAGATCAATTTGATTTATAATCTCATCTTTGAGTGTCCGGGAATGACTCACACCTTTGCATTTTGGTTCAACTCTCATACATACCAACTTTCCCGGTAATTGGTTTCTTATTTGGCCATGGAATAGTAATGCTCATAGATAATGGCACCACTCATAAATTAATCAGAGGAGAACTTACAGTTAAGCATGGGCTGAGCATGATTAACTTTGGAGGCTTCAAGGTCACCAATGTCAATAGTATTTTCATGCCTTGCAAAAAGAACATAGTACAACTGTCAAATTTCATGGGAAGGTGCAAGGTATGTAATGTTTTTCTTGAAATTAAGCCATTGTAGTGATTGTTGTTTGCGGGATGCAATGGTTTCAGTTTTTGGGAAATTTTCATTATGGTTCTCTTCTTCATATATCAGCTCCTTGGAAGAACATAATTATAGTTGGGCATGCACAAATTCAGTCACCCAATAAGTTTATAGGAGAATTTAAATTGCTGATTTTGATACAATCAGATTATGAGTTGTTTCCAGATTTGAACAGCTATAAGAGTGTTCATTATGAAGCCATTAAATCATGGGAAAATAGTGGTAAATGGTTTCAGCTGGAGGAAACAACTACTTCAACCAACATAGCTCCAAGTTGGGTGGAAAATCAGGTGATTCATGACTACCTTGTTTTCTATTTGCACACAAGATGATTTGTGTATTTTCTTGGAAGGAACAAATTACAACATCATTAAGGAAGATCATCTTGAGAAGGTATGTGTTATGGAAATTTTCAAACCTTGGAAAGAAGGGCATTTGAAATGCTTGCTCACACTCTTGGTTCCAAGATGGGAGGCTTGTACATATGATATAAAAAGATATGCACATCTTTTTGCTTTCAGCCCATATGGAAACAAATTATCCTTCAAAAGGGTGTATAAAAATAATAAGGTGGCAGATGATTTGTCAAGGAAGCCACTTCCTTTCTCTTGGGATGATATTGCCCTACATATTGAGAAGATGAAGGAGACTAAGGTTTTAATTCAGCCAAGCCTGCATTTGTTTGAGGGCAAGCAAATTTGGGAAGGGAGGACTATAATGCCCCATTTTTGAATTGAGGCCTTGAAGACTTCTTTCCATTCCATTTCCGTGTCAAAGAAGAATGAATGAACAAGGGAAGGAATTGTGTTTCATTTCAGTTTTCTTTTATTAGATTAATATTTTCTTTAGTGTTTTCCTTTAGGAGGCAGGTTGGCTGGGTTTGGAGACATTAAAGAGGCAATTAAAAGATAAATTGAAGCTTAAGAGGTCGGTCGTTTTCTAGTTGTCCCTTTGTGCCAAGCAAGGAGTATAGAAGGGATTGAAGGACTTCATTTGCAACCCATCTTTTGGTGCATTTTACATCTACTTTTGGTTTGTTAGGGTAGTTTCTCAATATCATTATACTTGAGGACAAAAACCCTCTTGTGTGGCATCCAAGGAGGACGGAAACCTTCCTTGTGGTTGGGTGGAGAATGAAAACTCTCCATAGTGATTCATTGAAGACATATCTTGAAGACTTGCTTGTTGATTGAGATTAGAGACATCAAGAAGAAGGATTATAAAAGATTTGCATGATTTTTGGAGCTCTTTCCTAGGGGAACGACTAGGGTTTGGTGTTGGTTTGGTGCTTTCTAGGGCATATAATTCATATATGATTTTATATTCTGATACTATTTTTAGCCTTTATTTGTCGTTGATGTGTTGTTGTTACATATTTAATTACAAAAGTGTATCTTTATTGATTTTCTCCATTTATTTATTGCCAATTGGATGGATATTGATTACCGTGGTTAAAATAATTATTTAGAAGTATTTTTAGTTATTGTGCATGGTTATTTGGTGAATTTTAAGCTCCTATAAAATTCGCTCTAGTGTTTTAAAGAATATTACAGGTGTTATAAAAACTAGATCCATGCTTCACTTGGGTTTGCGTGGTTTCCTTCTTTTCACTTTTAGACCTTAAAAGAGATATTACAATGGAAGAGAATGTTATTAAATTGGATATGGCTCCTATGTATAAAAATAATATTTTATTCTTAAAATTGAAAGCTTACATTTGTCTTAATGCCTTCCATGCTACACACATTGAAGAAAACCCTTTTCTCCTAATGGCCAAAAGGAGTTGGATAAATATGTGGTTTTGTGAGTGAAGGGAAGAGCAAGCAATGGAAATTGGGTGGAAAGTACAATTTCCAAGCAGATCCAAATAGTTGTTGATAGAGATGGGTAGTTGATCGCAGAGGGAGCACAAGGAGGGAATGGGAGCTCGTGGAGTGTTGAGAAGGTGGTCAATTACAGAGAAGCTTTATTGGAAGGTTACACAATTGGATTGTCCAATAGATCTTGTTGAAAAGGTGAAGCGTTGGAGTTCATAAGTTGCACCTCCAAGAGAGAGCGGAGATGTGGGTAAAATTTCCTTAATTAGCTCCTGAAGCTTCTACAGGGACTTAAAAGCCTCAAATTAGGAGGTAATATCAAAATCCGGTTATGGAAATATTCCCAATTCATACAATTATCATTTGTAAGCACTTGCATTAGATAGTTGTGTGATATCACCATAGAAAGAGCTTGGTAAAGCCTGGAGATATCGTGAAAGGTATTATTTGTGCAACCTGGGAGATCTTGTTGTAATGAATGCTACGAATAAGACACAATAAAAGGTCTTGCCGAAACAAGTACTTGCTGAGGTAGGTACCTTGGGAGGTCTTGCTAAAGCGAGTACTCAGACAATGGAGGCATCATGTGGATGAGATGTATTTGAAGCAAGATCTTGGAGCATGGAGCTGATGAGATATCTTTGAGGCAAGATCTTGTTGGAGCAATAAGGGATACCTACCATAACTTTCTAATATGGACTCCAAATCAAGTGCCATTATTTTAGTTCACGTATTTTTTAAAGAGGAATACAATGGCGGAGTTAAAGATCAATTATAAGATATTTGTGTAAAGTGATATGTTGTGGAAGATGTTTTGGGTGGAATACGAAGCATCACTAGGTGGAAGTTGAATCATCATTGGTGGAAGTTGAAGCGTCACGAGTGGAAGCTAAAGCACCACAGAGAGATAGTCGTCAAGTAGGTAATATGAATCATCACTTTATGGTAGGAGGTTTCTATTGATGTGCTTATATAAGCACACATTGTTGATAGAAGAAGGGGTTCTAGTTAGGTTTTGAAGGATTCTTAGTTGGGCTCCAAAAAGATGAAGGTGGCAAAGGAGTTATGGAATTGGATTCCCATTACGAGTTATAACAAATTAGAGTCTTTGTTTAGAATTCATGTTGTGACTTTCGTAGTGGTTCTAAGATTCTAAGGGAAGAAGTGGAAGGGGAGTTATGGAATCAAATTCCCATTGCGGGTTTTAGCAAGTTGGAGTCTTTGTGTAGAACTCAAGTTGTGACTTTCCTGGAAATGAGTGACTATTCCTGAGTGCTTCTGTTATAGAAGTGTTTGAAAAATTTCTGCTAAGCAATATTGTGCAAGATTTGAGAGAGAGAGAGTGAAGCTTTTTTCTATAAAGGCCATTAACTACAATATCTTGTATAATTTAGTGAATTACATAGTGGAAGGGGAGTGTAGTTACCTCACCCACTAGAATTTTTTTCCCAAACTGTGTTTCTTCAGGATTAATCTTGTGTTCACATGTGTTTGGTGCTTTCTTTACTTCTCATGTGTATGTTTTAATTATGTTGCACATTTATTCCAGTACTTCACAACTTTGTTTTGTATGTAAGTGATATGTTTGGAAGATGTTTTGGGTGGAATATGAAGCATCACAGGTGGAAGTTGATGCATCATTGGTGGAAGTTGAAGCGTCACGAGTGGAAGCTAAAGCACCACAGAGAGATAGTCGTCAAGTAGGTAATATGAATCATCACTTTAAGGTAGAAGGTTTCTTATTGTTGTGCTTATATAAACACACATTGTTGATAGAAGAAGGGGTTCTAGTTAGGTTTTTGAAGGATTATTAGTTGGGCTCTAAAAAGATGAAGGTGGAAAAGGAGTTATGGAATTGGATTCCCATTACGAGTTATAGCAAATTAGAGTCTTTTTGAGAATTCATGTTGTGCCTTTCCAAGTGGTTGTAAGATTGAAGGGAAGAAGTGGCATAGGAGTTATGGAATTGAATTCCCATTGTGGGTTTTAGCAAATTGGAGTCTTTGCATAAAACACAAATTTGTGACTTTCCGGAAATGAGTGAATAATCTGAGTGCTTTGTTATAGAAGTGTCGAAAAGTTGCTAAGAAAATATTGTGCAAGCTTTGGAGAGAGAGAGTGAAGCTTTTTTTTCTATAAAGGCGATTGTTGGCTAGATTTTTGCATAGCATCAAACCTAGGCGGTCATGAGATAAATCTCCCTCATTTAACCGGTGAGGCTCCCGTGTCAGATTTGTCAATAAAAATGTGTTTCTATCTATCAGGGGTTTTACTTTAACAACTTAGTTCATGAACCATAACTAAGAAGTTCTGCAGCAAGTAAGCAGCTGTTTAAGAAAGGAAAATTACAGAAGAAGGAAGTAAAGGAATTACAGAGAAGAAATGAGGAAGATGTGCATCCCCATTAGTAGATGCAGCAGAGCTAATTGCATGCACATAGAAGAAACTCAAATAGATTTGAACACACGTGAATTATAAAGCAAAGGCAGCTCTAGATCTAGATCTAAAATAACACAAAGTCTATTAAGAGATCTAAGATTTAGAAGCAAGAAACAAAATACACCGTGACACAAAGTTCTCCGGAAACCTGCTTCTTTGTATTCCTCTGCAACAAGTGGCTCTCAGGGGTTCAGCACAAAGTCTAGAACACAAGATTGCTTCTTACAAATTCTGATCGATGATTAACCCGTAGGTTCTTCTCCTACTTATAGAATGTAGGAGGGAAAGTACAAATAGAAGACTCAAACTGAACTAAAGTATGAACAACAAGTAAAGATGACATTTGGCAATCATCCTCAACTAACTTCTTCTTAAGTGACACATGTATCACTTAACTAATAGAAAGGTTCCACATGACTTCAAGTAATGGTCAAAACCAATAACTTAGAAGTTTACAATTTCATCAGGGAACATAGAAAATAGAAGAAGAAAGAAATAGAAGAAGTCATGCCAAATTGTAACATCTACATCTTCTTCTTTCTCGATATCGATATACTTGTCGAACATATAGTTCAAAGCATCTTTCCATCTGCTTTAGCCATCGCTTCTTTGCTTCTCCAATCGTCCCGAATTGCAGCAATCCTTCATTCAACACTTTGCCGCATGCTTCCACTTCTTCCAAACTTGGCCCAAATCTCGCATGTATGCACTGCAAAGTGTCACCACCTCACCGATAGAGTTCATCGTGAAAGGCTTGGTGGCTTTATCAATCCTCTTTTGCACCATCGAAGAGAACCCTCCAGAGAATCATGCACCTCGTTAGAAACAATCCGCACGTATGAAGTAATACCTCCATCCACTCTTTCCTCAAGTGAAAGAAATAACACTATCCGCAAATCGATGTTCCGCTCTCAAGTGCCTCGCATCCTCTTCAAGAAAACTCTGCAGATCTCCAAACGGAAAGATACCGCAAATTCTAGCTGCTTCCCCTTCTCGACCGATCCATCCAAGCACAATTTGCTCTCGCAACCAATACATCTCCTCCCGGCAGCCTTGTTGATCTCGGCCAAAACACTCAAAGTTACTCTCTGCAACCGTATTTATTCCTTTTATGCTTTCTATCGATTGCTTTAGTTGATTTTTCGCATCGTTCATAACCTTTAAAGGGTCGGGCACTTCCCAAGTTGCAGAAGCTTAAGCGAATAATCGATCCTTCCATTCGTCAATAGCCTTTACTTGATTGCTTGCAGATCTTCCATTTCCCGCATAAGATGATCACTCACCCTGGCACTGAAATGGGTGAACGGAAGGTTTAGCAACCTTGGCTATGATCTCACATAATTGAGTTATTTGCTTTCGCAGCCTCTTCTTTCTCCGCCTTTTCACTGTCAAGCCTAAGGAACAAAGCATCCAGCAACGTCTGCGTGTCCTGCTTCAATCCTTCAGTGGTAGCTTGACCGAGTGGTATTTTGGTCACCGTCACATCTTCTGCCGTGAGTTCCTCTTCTACCTTTCCTTCCGCCGGGATTAATATCTCAGCAAACTTCTCTCCCGAATCCTCGATGATCAACCTAGAAGTTGCTTTAGCAACTTTAGGCCTTCTGTCTCTTCTGCTCAGATCCTGAAGTAGCTGCAAGTCATGTTCCTCTAAGTTCATCTCTATTCTTGCTTCCGGAACCAACTGCAAAGCTAACCATTCCGAGAAATTACTTCTCGGAGAATGAGAAGTTGCTGAGTGCGCTACTATTTCCCGCTCTGCATCCTCTCCATCAGAAAGTGCCACAGTATCATGGCTGCCATCCTCTGAAACATCCAAGGACAAAGCTCTTTCGAACTCCGTCATCTGCAGCTTCAACATCTCCTCTGGAACGGGTGCTGAACGAAGTGGCTGCGGAGAGAAGATGAACGTTGCTGGTTTCAATGAAGGCATGGAAACATCCTGCTGCTGTGGTGCAATAGTTGGTGATCCACTAGGTACTGGAGAAGTCGGAGTCAAAGCTATGGTCGTAGAAGTGGTCTTCTCTTTCTCTTGAGATCTTCGCGTACTTTCAACTTCTCGGACCTTTCGCGCTCTCCTTCATGCTTTCGCTGAGGGAATCTCCTGCGCCGAAGTTGCCCGTGATTTGATTCATCAATACTTCATCAAGGCAGTATCCCTTCGTTAGCAACCAGCTCGAAGTACTCACCAACACAGCTCCGGATCTTTCTTCTATTGTGCTGCAGCTGCCATTGCTATCCTGTAGTAGAGCTTTATCTCCTCCCATTTGATGGTAAGTGTCAAGTACCACGTTCCCATCATCTTTAAGATCCGCAGGTATCCGCGCTAGTCCAAAGTCAAATACTTGCTTTGCCGACAGCCTGCTGAAATCTTTCTTTCTGACCTCGTACTCACTTCTGCACTTCATCCAGAAATCTTCTAGCGAAGGTACATGTGCGTACTCCTGGGAGATTGTCTTCCTGGCTATTCCAAATGGATCAAAATTAAGCCGTGCAGGGAAGAACTCTTGCTCATACTCAGACAACATTTGTGCTTCCATTCTTCGAGCTCTGTGAATGCTGATGCAACTGTAATATCCCATGCTGAGTGAGGAAGTAGCCCGTAGACTTGTGCCGCTTCGATCAAGGTCGTGTAACTCCACAAGTTGCCTCGCTTAGCTCCATGGCAATCAATCATCACTCGGGTACCTTGGCATCTTTGTTGGTTCACCCAAAAGCTCGTAACCCCGAGGTATGTGAAATCTCGCAAACCGGATGAATATATCGCCAATCTTGGACACTGCTTCCCATGCTTCCTTGCTTACCCTGTGAGTCTTCAAGTCTTTGTCTAACCTGCAGATGAAATCGTAGAAGAAACCATCGTTGATCACTTTGAAGTCCTTCTCGCACGCAGGTGCAGTAAGCTGTGGGTAGCACTCGAAAATGGGATCCTTGGAAAGAATACCACATCTATCCAGCTTGGAAAAGACACCCTGTGAAGCCGCAAAGATATACCAAGTATGAAGTCATTTTGAAGTCAAGGTACGCTTTACGCTCCGCAGTTGCTCACCGATGTTGCTGCTAATAATTTCTGACCAACTGATTATAGAATCAACCTTGTTGATTTCAATGGTCCTGATGAAAGCATACATCCATGTCCGGAAAGTGTAGGCATTCGCTTCACCATTCAACCTGCAAAGCAATTTGACGATATCATCCGCTTCCTGCACCAAATTGGATCGTGGAAGAGTTCTCGGGAACTTGGAAGGGGATCTAGGCTTCTTCATGAACCGGCTATTCATGATGCTCACACAATCAGCTCTATGCTTTTCCCACCTACTGTCAGCATCCTGAATGCTAATAGAAGTCACCACCTTTCGTACTGGAATCTTCAAACAATAATCGAAGAATTCTGCATCCAAACGAATTATTGTCTTTCCCGCTACATCACGCACTGATCTGGATGAAGGATGGTAAGATCTAGCACACTCCATCACAAACTCTGGCAATTGGGCTGTACACGGGAAAGCTGCAGCTCGAATAATTCCACTACTTTTGACCGCACGCATGAGTGAAGTCTTTCCAGCTCTGGATCTGTCAATCAAATCAGAAAGAGGTTCTGGGCCTAGATCCGTGTCTCCTATGTCTGAAAGTTTAGAAGCAATGCATGAATCCATCGTGCTCTCTTTTTCATCTCCTTTCGCCATAGCTTTATCAATCTTTGTCTGAATAATTCTTTTTCTTCTAATTTGGCCTGCTTTCTTCAATACTGGTGCAGATCTGGACAATTCTTCAGATTCGGAGGATATTTGCAATGTATTGGACATTGATAAATACTCCTTTTCTTTTATAAAGCACCTGTAATGAGTTCCTGCAATTTATTCAGACAAAAATGGCCACCGGAGCATGAATAGTGAATTTAAATTATAAAAATCTGCACTTTTCAAGCCTGCTGCCCCAAAAAATGGTGTTTAATTTGCACATAAAGAGATCATGAATCCTTTCAATCAACACCTGAGCTCCTTTAACACCTGTGAAAACAATTGTGCAGACGAAGATGAACCTTTTCCAAAGCATGCGCCAAATCTGGAAGCTTTTAGCCTTTGTTAGCACTTTGTCTGTGCAAAATCCTTCCTCTAATGGGGGCGCACTTTTTCTCCTTGCTGCAATTCTTTACCTGTGTGTTGAATAATAAATCCATATGGCTGCCCATGCTTATATAACCTTCATAATTCTATAATTAATAATTGCCCTAACAATTAAAGGCAATTAATTAATTAAAAATCATGCTTTTCTCTTTTAAAAAATAGCATGTTTAAGGACAGCCATCCAATAAATTAAATTAATCCAATTTAATCCTTCACACAGCACTTAACTTTAGCCTCACAAAGGTGCTTTGACCATACCACCGAAAATAGAAATTAATTTAATGATTTAATGCATTTAAAATCATTAAATAACTCCTAAATGGGGCGCACTTTTCCAAGGAGAGGGGCAGCCTACTAAATAAATTAAATTTAATTAATTTAATTGCTTTCTTTTAATCCTCCTTTGACTTTTCAACCTCCTCAAGCTTGGGCGCACTTTTTCCAAGGATAGAGATTATTAAAAATAATCAATTTAATTACTTTAATCCATCACCAAAGGGGGCGCACTTTTTTGCACAGGTAATTCTATTTTTAAGAATTTTCTTCAAAATGGGATTCTTTACCCTGCCAGGCAGGCACCAAAATCCCATAATCCACTTAAGTGATTTGACTTTTGCAATGGGATTCTTTACCCTGCAAGGCAGGCACTAAAATCCCATGATTTCACTTAAGTCACTTTCCTTTTATTATATCATGGGAATTTTTACCCTGCAAGGTAGGCAATAAATTCCCACCTGCCTGCAGCCTCTATTTTTCCCACTGCAGCTTAAGTGACTTTTATAACACGGGAAAAAGTACCCTGCCAGGCAGGTATACAATTCCCATCCTGCCTGCGGCTTATATTTTTCCCATCGCAGCTTAAATCCTTTGTTTTCCAAAAATGCGCCCATCCCCGCAGGGGCTTTTCTGTGCACGACTTCGCTTTTTCCCAGTGATCCAGACCTCCGATGATGACTTCCTCCGGGCAAAATGTGCGTGTATGTTTTCCACTGCTCCAGTGCCAAAAATCGGGCTTACTTGGCTAAGGAGTTGTTCAGAGAAATTTCACAGTAAAATGTAACGGACACCACAAAAACACGAAAAATTGCCAAAAGTTACAAATAAAGCCCAAAACTTAAAATAAGTTAAAATCCTTCTGGTATATAGGAATAATAACATATTCGCTCATAATAGAGTTAAAACAGAGCGCAAACAGCCTCATACGGGGCTCAAAATAATTAAATACAAATTTCCCGCAGACAAATCCCGACGACATAATAAAACAATTTTGGGCATCTGGGTATTTGGCGAAAAGGGCTAATATGGCTCTTCAGGATTATCTTGACGCAATACAGGAACTTTCAGGCAATAAAAACAACAAATGACCCACTATTTTAAAAGTACGAAATTTTTTCAAATTGGGTAGTCACAGATTTCGGGGTGAAATCTGAGTGACACCAGTTGGCTCCGTCTGTGGACATCTTTTTCTCCTGACAGAATGGAAAAGGGAAAAGATGAGATCCCAGCATCTCTGGTTTCGTATCTTGTCTTTTGGGCACGGGGTCAGGCAGACAAACACAACACAACACCAAAACAAGACAAAACAAGGAAAAACAAACAAAGGTTTTATTTATGTACATACAGGTTTTACCCTGCTTCTCATGTTCTAATAATTTCAAGTGTTGCCCATCAAAGGCAACGGCAATTCAACTCCATCCCGATGAGCAAGAATGAAGCTATCTCGCTCGGCGATCTTTTTGATTACAAAAGGCCCTTTCCATAGTGAATCGAACTTTCCATGCATGCCTTTTGTTTCTCTTCTTTTGTCCCATAAGAGGACCCAGTCATTAACTTCAAACTTTCTTTCCCTGGCATTTTTGTCGAAGATGACTTTCACCTTCCTCTCGATGCTCACAACCTATCTCGCAACTTGAGTTTGTACTTCCTCAATTCACATGTACATGATTCTTTTATCAATAGCATCCGTGAACGTGGAATCTTCCAGGGCTTTAGAAAGTCGTAGGGCAGGCAATTCCAAGGTGAGAGGCAGCTCTGTGTCTCTACCATATAACAGCTGAAATGGGGACATGCCTATCGCCCTCTTTGGTGTGATCCTATCGGCCCATAATGCATCAAACAACTTTTTATGCCAAGTCCTTTGATTTTCTGTTACAAGCTTGCGCACGATAGTTACCAAGTTCTTATTACTAGATTCAGCTTGACCATTCCCTTGTGGATAGTAGTTTGAGGAATGAACAAGGTGAATCCCATACGTGTAGCAGAATTCCACCAACTCCTCAGAAGAAAGATTCGGAGCATTATCTGCTACAATTTTGCTGGGTACGCCAAACCTGACAATAATATTTTCTTTTATAAAATTGCACACTTCGGCGGAAGTGGCATTCTTCACAGGAATAGCTTCTACCCACTTACTGAAATAATCAGTAGCTGTTAGAATGTAATGATGACCGCATACTGAAGCCGGGTTAAGCATCCCAATAAAATCCATACCCCACTGCGTTGAAAGGTTCTTCAATCACAATGGGTTTTAGGGTAATGCAGTAATTTCACACGCCCAACAAAATGTTGGCATGCTTGACACTTAGCTACCCATTCTGCAGTATCTTGAAAAAGGGTGGGCCAGTAATACCTTGCTCTAAGGATCTTGTGTGCAGTGACTCGGGCTGAGAAATGACCACCACAAGCCATGTCATGAAACTGTTGTAGTAGTTGATCCTGTTGAGCTTTATCCACGCATCTGAGAAATACACCATCAATTCCCCTTTTGTACAAACCATTATCCCAAAGCACAAAATCTTTTGACTTCAATTTAATAGTTCGTTTCTCTTTTCTGGAAAGTTGATCTGGGCATTCTCCATACGTTAGAAAGTAAGCAATGTTACTGTACCATTCCTCTACCAGATCTATAAAAAGTACTGCAGGTAAATCTTCATCTATCCCATCCTGATCTGCTTCAGGTACTGATGATTTCATCTCCGTCATTAGTTCACACAGACCTCTTCCTCGAACCAGCTTTGTTGGTTTAATATCCAAATCATATTCTTGAACTTTTGTCACCCATGTGCCTCTCAACAATCCTAACTCTTGCTGAGTAAGGATAGATTTAACTGCAGTATCTGGAACCAAAACCACAGTATGTGAGGAAAGAATATAGTACCTGAATGCTTTGCACGCCTTCACCACCGCATATGCGTGCTTTTCCATTGGAGTGTATTTCAACTCATAGGCTTTGAGTGGCGTGCTCATGAAAGCAATAGGAGTTTCTGCGTCCTCTTGATTTTTCTGCATCAATATTGCTGACATAGTATGTTCAGAAGAATAACAATAAAGAATAAATTCTTTATGAAGTCAGGTGAGACCAAGACTGGGGCTTTCGACAGGGCCTCTTTGATTTTCTCGAAAGCTTCCTTCCCTTCGCTGCTCCATTTAAAATCTTGTGTCTTCTTCATCATATTTGAAATATGACGGGTTAGCTCAGCAAAGTCAGGAATGAATCTCCTGAGAAAATTCACTTTTCCAAAGAAAGAGTGAACTCCCTTTTTGGATGTGGGCAAAGGCAATGTCTGAATAGATTTGACACGCTCTGGATCTATCTTTGTTCCTTCTTTGGAAACAATGTGCCCAAGCAGCTTTCCTTCAGTTACAGCAAAGATAGATTTTTTAGGATTCAAAGAAATACCATGCTTGCGGCATTGTATGAAAACCTCTTCCAAGTTTGAAATGTGTGTGCTTCTATCTTTAGAAAAGACTGTCAAATCATCCAGGTACACAACTATGCTTATATCTTTGAGATGAGCAAAGGCTAGATCCATAGCTCTTTGAAATGTAAAGCACCAAAGATTGATCAAAGCCGAACGGCATCTTCTGGTATGCGAAGGTTCCCCAAGGTGTGATGAACGCCGTTTTGTATTGATCTTCCTCAGCCACCTTGACTTGATTGTATCCTGAGAAGCCGTCAAGCATGGAAAGCATCTCAGATCCAGTGACCACCTGCAGAGTGTGATCCATGATGGGGATAGGGTAGTTATCCTTCAATGAAGCTTGATTAAGGTTGCGGAAATCCACGCACAACCTAATCTCACCACTTTTCTTTCTTACAGGGACTATGTTGGCCAACCACTCCGAATGGTGTATGGGATAGATAATCTTCGCATCTAACAACTTTTGGATTTCTGCAAAGATGGTTCCCGAAATGGTGGATTGTGCCACCGCAGCCTTCTCCGCCAAAGGCTTCGCTCGATTTAAGTGGGATGTAATGTTGAACTTCCGCAGTGATATGTTTTTAGATCCCGATAGACCAGCAAAAATATCCATGTATTTCTTAAAGCTTAGTAAAAGCTTCCTTTTCAGCCTTCCGAACAACACTTTCTCAGATTTACTAATTTGGGATCATCACGCTCCCAAATTTAGTAATTGTGTGTCTGAGGAAGAGCCTTCCTCATTTTCTTCATTTTTCTTAAGCATCTGATCATGCTTATCAAACATTTCCTCAAGAGATACCAAGCCTTTGGGAATTTTATTTCCCTTTAGTTGGATAATCTCCCGACCTCCCGAGACGTCGCATCCATTTCTCCGACAAAGGGTCTCGCCTAGAGGTGAATTGCTTCCTCATAGTAGATTTCTTCAAAGTTATCTTTCTCGTTGGAGAAATGCAAAGAACTGTATCATCGTTGAAAACTCCGCCATCGCCGGACGCTGTCAGAACCTTTGGGCGAAAACCATTTCCACCTTGTAATCTCCCCGTCTAAAGAATGCAGGGGCTGATCCGGATTCAACAAGGCTGCAAGAATCGCAAAGCTTAATCAGCTTTTGAATTTTGTTCTCTCGGAATGTAAGATACCGAGAAAGCTGAAAAATCCAAGATAAAGCAGAGTAGACCCGATCTCTATAGTGCCAGCTTTGTCTTTTTTGACTTGGTAGAGGCCTCTTATCTCGCTTTACAATCAGCTCAAATCTCCTCTTGCGTGTAATAATTTGATTCCCATTGTTCTTGCTCGCTCCATGCCTAACAACAATGCTTCATACTCACCGTATTGTTAGTATTTTCGAACATCAATTTCAAGGAGTGCGCATGCACCTTCCCTTCAGAGAGATAAGAACAACACCCGCACCGGATTCAAATGAACAAAGCCTACCATCAAATTCCAGAGTCCAAATCTTGTTATCAATTTGATGTGATTCTCGAATCACCGGTTGAATTTCTTCTTTATCCATTTCTAGGTAATAGACTCCGTGATCCGATTCTTGAAACAAGATCTGAGATCTAGGATCTTCAGATTTTGATACTGTGTACTTAGATTTCTTCTCAGGTTCCAGCTTCTGATTTATTCCTCTGATTGGTATGTGCGCACAAGACCAATCCATCTTCACTTCTCCACCCAGCTCCTTGCAAAAATTTCTACTCAATAGCATGCCATAGGAGACTGGAATGTCTGCTACAAGGATAGTCATTTTCAGCCTTTTGTCTGGGAAGGAAGCAAGTACTGCCTGCGCATCTTTGATTTGCCCCACAAGAGGGACTTGCCTTTCCATGGAATAACATCTTCCAATGGTTTTTGTCAATGTAAGACCCAAGGCATCAAAGAACTTTGGCGGTGCATGACGCTGTCGTTTAAGCTCCGTAATCCGTGATGCAATTGCTTAGCTTATGTCCGCTGATGAGCAAAGACACATAGAATGGCTCAATCCTTTCCGATGTAAAGCAGGAGAAGGGGTGGAAGAAGAAGAACTTGCAGAAAGCATTATTTCAAGGTGGAGTAATCTTTGACTGACAAGATACCCCGTGGATTATGTTTCGTTGGGTAGGACCATTGCTTTGCACATATTTGACCAATCTATTCAACTCGATCAGAAATGCCCTCAAATACTCAAATTTTCCGACATTTGGACCTTATTTCTCTTGATGTGATCAATTATGTCAAAAGCTTGACTTGCTTCAGCAGATGTGCATTGGTTCTTTTGCGCGGATGAAAGAAAGAATATTTCTCCTCGGGCGCTAATGAAGAAGGAAGAATGCTACCTCTTTTCAAGATAGTAACATCCGGGGCCAGATCTTCTCTCTTTCCGCCGCCAGGATGCTTCGGCATTTTGGCGTGTCTCGAGACCTTGTAAACACCGCAAAAGTGTGACCATCTGAATCTTCAAAAGATTCATAATAGCCCTCATCGATTCATAGTCCGTAACCAATATTGAGTCGCCAATGGATCTATAAAGTCTTCATCACCAAATGATTCATCAATGTCGAGATAAATCTCCTCATTTAACCAAGTGAGGCTCGAGCCGTGTCTATTGCCAAACGTCAATGCAAAAATGTGTTTCTATTTGATTTTTATTTTAACAATCAAGGTCCGGATAGAACTATTCTCGAGGGGGTGAATTCCCGCTTGAGAGATCTCGCTTCTTGATTTAAGAAATGTCATTAGCCAAAGAAGGAACAAAGGATCAGAGAAGAAATGAGGAAGATGTGCATCACCTTTATGAGATAGTTGTTTGAGCTTTTCCATGCACATAGAAGAAACTCAAATAGATTTGAACACACTCAACTTAAAGCAAAGCAGCTCTAGATCTAGATCTAAAATAACACAAAGTCTTTTAAGAGATCTAAGATTTTCAAGAAACAAAATACAACCGTGACACAAAGTTCTATAAAAACGCTTCTTTGATTTCCTCGCAACAAGTGGCTCTCGTGGGTTCATAGACAAAGTCTAGAACACAAGATTGCTTACAAAGTCCCGATCGATGATTAACCCGTAGGTTCTTTCTTCTACTTATAGAATGTAGGAGGGAAAGTACAAATAGAAGACTCAAACTCGCAACTAAAGTATGAACAACAAGTAAAGATGTTCACGCAATCATCCTCAACTAACTTCTTCTTAAGTGACACATGTATCACTTAACTAATAGAAAGGTTCCACATGACTTCAAGTAATGGTCTCATGAAACCAATAACTTAGAAGTTTACAATTTCATCCGGAACATAGAAAATAAGAAGAAAGAAATAGAAGAAGTCATGCCAAATGAACATCTACATCTTCTTCTTGTTTCGATATCCGATATACTTTCGAACATATAGTTCAAAGATCTTTCCATCTGCATTTTAGCTATCGTGCTTCCTTTTCTCGTCATCCTGAATTGCAGCAATCCTTCATTCAACACTTTGGCATGCTTCCACTTCTTCCAAACTTGGCCCAAATCTCGCAATGTCTGGTTCAAGCAAAGTGTCACCCTCCTACCGATAGAGTTCATCGTGAAAGGCTTTGGTGGCTTTATCAATCCTCTTTTGCACCATCGAAGAGAACCTCCGAGAGAATCATGCACCCGTTAGAACAATCCGCACGTATGAAGTAATACCTCCATCCACTCTTTCCTCGTGAAAGAAATAACACTATCCGGCAAAACTGATGTTCTAACTCGAGGAGTGCCTGATCCTCTTCAAAGAAACTCGCAGATCTCCAAACGGAAAGATACCGCAAATTCTAGCCGCTTCCCCTTCGCCTTCGACCGATCCATCGTCAGCACAATTTGCTCTCGCAACCAATACATCTCAATAGAACAGCTTTGATCTCGCCAAAACACTCAGTTACTCTCTCGCAATCGTATTTATTCCTTTTATGCTTTCTATCGCTGCTTTAGTTAGATTTTCTCGCATCGCTCATAACCTTTAAAGCGGTCCGGCACTTCCCCAAGTCAGCGTAGTTTCGATTTAATAATCGATCCTTCCATTCACAATAGCCTTTACTTGATTGCTTGCAGATCTTCCATTTCCCGCATAAGATGATCACTCACCCGCTACTGAAATGGGTCTGAACGGAAGGTTTAGCAACCTTGGCTATGATCTCACATAATTGAGTTATTTGCTTCTCGCAGCCTCTTCTTTCTCCGCCTTTTCACTGCTCAAGCCTAAGGAACAAAGCATCCAAAGAACGCCTCGCGTGTCCCGCTTCAATCCTTCAAAGTGGTAGCTTGACCGAGTGGTATTTTGGTCACCGCCACATCTTTCGCCGTGAGTTCCTCTTCTACCTTTCCTTCCGCCGGATTAATATCTCAAAGAAACTTCTCTCCCGAATCCTCGATGATCAACCTAGAAGTTGCTTTAGCAACTTTAGGCCTTTCGTCTCTTCTCGCCGATCCTCAAGTAGCTTGCAAGTCATGTTCCTCTAAGTTCATCTCCTATTCTTGCTTCCGAACCAACTCGCAAAGCTAACCATTCCGAGAAATTACTTCTGAGAATGAGAAGTCATTGAGTGCGCTACTATTTCCCGCTCTCGCATCCTCTCCATCGTAAAGTGCCACAGTATCATGGCTGCCATCCTCTGAAACATCCAAGGACAAAGCTCTTTCGAACTCCGTCATCTGCAGCTTCAACATCTCCTCTGGAACGGGTGCTGAACGAAGTGGCTGCGGAGAGAAGATGAACGTTGCTGGTTTCAATGAAGGCATGGAAACATCCTGCTGCTGTGGTGCAATAGTTGGTGATCCACTAGGTACTGGAGAAGTCGGAGTCAAAGCTATGGTCGTAGAAGTGGTCTCTCTTTCTCTTGAGATCTTCTCGCGACTTTCAACTTCTGACCTCTCACGCTTCTCTCCTTCATGCTTTCGCTTGAGGGAATCTCCGCGCCGAAGTTGCCCGTGATTTGATTCATCAATACTTCATCAAGGCAAGATCCCTTCGTTAGCAACCACCAAGTACTCACCAACACAGCCTCCGGATCTTCTTCTATTGTCAGTCGCACTGCCATCGCTATCCGTAGAAGAGAGCTTTATCTCCTCCCATTTGATGGTAAGTGTCAAGTACCACGTTCCCATCATCTTTAAGATCCGCAGTATCCGCGCTAGTCCAAAGTCAAATACTTGCTTGGCCGACAACCGCTGAAATCTTTCTTTCTCGACCTCGTACTCACTTCGCACTTCATCCGTAAATCTTCTAGTCAAGGTACATGTGCGTACTCTCGGGAGATTGTCTTCCGGCTATTCCAAATGGATCAAAATTAAGCCGCGCAGGAAGAACTCTTGCTCATACTGACAACATTTGTGCTTCCATTCTTCGAGCTCGTGAATGCCGATGCAATCGTAATATCCCACAAAGCTGAGTGGGAAGTAGCCCGTAGACTTGTGCCGCTTCGATCAAGGTCGTAACTCCACAAGTTGCCTCGCTTAGCTCCATGGCAATCAATCTCACACTCGGGTACCTGGCATCTTTGCTGTTCACCGAAAAGCTCGTGAACCCGAGGTATGTGAAATCTCGCAAACCGGATGAATATATCGCCAATTGGACACGCTTCCCATGCTTCCTCGCTTACCGTGAGTCTTCAAGTCTTTGTCTAACCCGCAGATGAAATCGTAGAAGAAACCATCGTTGATCACTTTTAAGTCCTTCTCGCACGCAGTGCAAGAAGTCGTGGGTAGCACTCAAAATGGGATCCCGAAAGAATACCACATCTATCCTAGCTTGGAAAAGACACCCCGTGAAGCCGCAAAGATATACCAAGTATGAAGTCATCTTCAAGTCAAGGTACGCTTTACGCCCGCAGCTTGCTCACCGATGTCGCCGCTAATAATTTCGACTAATCGATTATATAATCAACCTTGTTGATTTCAATGGTCCTGATGAAAGCATACATCCATGTCCGGAAAGTGTAGGCATTCGCTTCACCATTCAACCTGCAAAGCAATTTGACGATATCATCCGCTTCCTGCACCAAATTGGATCGTGGAAGAGTTCTCGGGAACTTGGAAGGGGATCTAGGCTTCTTCATGAACCGGCTATTCATGATGCTCACACAATCACTCTATGCTTTTCCCACCTACCACAAGATCCCGAATGCTAATAGAAGTCACCACCTTTCGTACTGGAATCTTCAAACAATAATCGAAGAATTCTGCATCCAAACGAATTATTGTCTTTCCCGCTACATCACGCACTGATCTGGATGAAGGATGGTAAGATCTAGCACACTCCATCACAAACTCGCAATTCGGGTCAGTACATGGGAAAGCCGCAAATAATAATTCCACTACTTTTGACCGCACGCATGAGTGAAGTCTTTCCAGCTCTGGATCTGTCAATCAAATCAGAAAGAGGTTCTGGGCCTAGATCCGTGTCTCCTATGTCTGAAAGTTTAGAGGCAATGCATGAATCCATCGTGTTGCTCTTTTTCATCTCCTTTCGCCATAGCTTTATCAATCTTTGTCAATAATTCTTTTTCTTCTAATTTGGCCTCGCTTTCTTCAATACCGGTGCGCAGATCTGGACAATTCTTCAGATTCGGAGGATATTTGCAATGTATTGGACATTGATAAATACTCCTTTTCTTTTATAAAGCACCTGTAATGAGTTCCTGCAATTTATTCAGACAAAAATGGCCACCTGAGCATGAATAGTGAATTTAAATTATAAAAATCTGCACTTTTCAAGCCTGCTGCCCCAAAAATTGGTGTTTAATTTGCACATAAAGAGATCATGAATCCTTTCAATCAACACTGAGCTCCTTTAACACCGTGGAAAACAATTGTGCAGCATTTAAGATGAACCTTTTCCAAAGCATGCGCCAAATCTGGAAGCTTTTAGCCTTTGTTAGCACTTTGTCTCAGTGCAAAATCCTTCCTCTAATGGGGGCGCACTTTTTCTCCTCGCTGCAATTCTTTACCCGTGTTGAATAATAAATCCATATGGCTGCCCATGCTTATATAACCTTCATAATTCTATAATTAATAATTGCCCTAACAATTAAAGGCAATTAATTAATTAAAAATTATGCTTTCCTCTTTTAAAAATAGCATGTTTAAGGACAGCCATCCAATAAATTAAATTAATCCAATTTAATCCTTCACACAGCACTTAACTTTAGCCTCACAGTGTGCTTTGACCATAGCCACTGAAAATAGAAATTAATTTAATGATTTAATGCATTTAAAATCATTAAATAACTCCTAAATGGGGCGCACTTTTTCCAAGGAGAGGGGCAGCCACTAAATAAATTAAATTTAATTAATTTAATTGCTTTCTTTTAATCCTCCTTTGACTTTTTGGCCTCCTCAAGCTTGGGCGCACTTTTTCCAAGGAGAAAGATTATTAAAAATAATCAATTTAATCACTTTAATCCTTCACCAAAGGGGGCGCACTTTTTTGCACATGTAATTCTATTTTTAAGAATTTTTTTCACCATAATGGGATTCTTTACCCTGCAAGGTAGGCACCAAAATCCCATGATCCACTTAAGTGATTTGACTTTTGCAATGGGATTCTTTACCCTGCAAGGCAGGCACTAAAATCCCATGATTTCACTTAAGTCACTTTCCTTTTATTATATCATGGGAATTTTTACCCTGCAAGGCAGGCAATAAATTCCCACCGCCTGCAGCCTCTATTTTTCCCATTGCAGCTTAAGTGACTTTTATAACATGGGAAAAGTACCCCGCCAAGGTAGGTATACAATTCCCATCCCTACTCGCGGCTTATATTTTTCCCATCGCAGCCTAAATCCTTTGTTTTTCAAAAATGCGCCCATCCTCGCAGGGCTTTTTCGTGCACGACTTCGCTTTTTCCCAAAGTGATCCGCACCTCCGATGATGACTTCCTCCGGCAAAATGTGCATGTATGTTTTCCACCTGCTCCAGCCAAAATCGGGCTTACCCTTGCCAAGGAGTTGCTCCAGAGAAATTTTACGTAAAACAGAACGGACACCACAAAAACACGAAAAATTGCCAAAAGTTACATATAAAGCCCAAAACTTAAAATAAGTTAAAATCCTTCCGTATATAGGAATAATAACATATTCGCTCATAATAGAGTTAAAACAGAGCGCAAATAGCCTCATAATGGGCTCAAAATAATTAAATACAAATTTCCCAGCATAAATCCCGACGACATAATAAAACAATTTTGGGCATCCGGGTATTTGGCTAAAAGGGCTAATATGGCTCTTCAGATTATCTTGACGCAATACAGAACTTTCGTGCAATAAAAACAACAAATGACCCACTATTTTAAAAGTACGAAATTTTTTCAAATTCACATGTGTTTGGTGCTTTCTTTACTTCTCATGTGTATGTTTTAATTATGTTGCACATTTATTCCAGTACTTCACAACTTTGTTTTGTATGTAAGTGAAAGTATTTTCCATTCACTTTGTAAGATAGGATTCATAAGGTCTATGGTGAAGCCTAGTGTTGAATATCCACCTACCTTACGGATCGATTAAGTAGGTCGGGAATGGCAAGTTTTCCTTTTTTTGTCGTAAAAGGGTTTCTAACACCAGAATGCAAGTTGTGTCTACATTTGCGTTCTTGTGGTGCATGGTTCATGTGGTGTGATTTGTTTTGCAGATGAATTCCCACCCAGATAGAAAATTCGGGAGTGGAGAGATTGTCTTGATTTATGGTGGTAAGATAGTGTCAAATGTTACCATTGTTATGCCTATCAAGAAAAAGATAGGGCAAGGCATTGTTGGGCACTATGTTTTGATTGTCATGACCACCAGTCTTTGAAGGATGAAAAAAACCACATCATGGGAAAGAAAAGGTTGACATAAGTTCATAGGCCAATGAGCGGCATTTTTGGCTAATGTACTCTATACAAGGAGGATTAAGCAAGTTTTTAGATAAGTGTAGAGCAATATGTGGGTAACATGGATTTGAGCATATTTTTCTTGTTAAGGACAAGGTATGGTTGTACTTGAGTAAAGGAAGATTTGAAGGTAAAACTAAGAGCTCAAGTCTCTTAGGTATATTCTATTTATGGATATAAAGTAAATGGAAGAGAATGCTATTAAATTGGATATGGCTCCTCTTTATAAAAATAATATTCTATTTTGAATATTGAAAGCTTACAATTCTTGTAAAGTTTTCTTTCTATACATCGACAAAAATCCTTTTCTCTCGATGGCCAAAAGAAGTTGGATAATGATGTGGTTTCACAATTGAAGGAAAGATTGTTAGGAAGGGAGAGTACAAACAGATTGGAATTGGTTTGAAAGTACAACTTCCACACAGATTTAAATAGCTATTGATGAGAGATGGGTAGTTGATCGCAAAGGAGCCCAATGAGTGAATGGAAGCCGAACGTGGAGTGTTGAGAAGGTGGTCAATTATAGAGCATCTTTGTTGGAAGGCTACATAGTTGCATTGTTGTGTTGATGTCAAGACCTTCTTGTTGAAAAGGTGAACATTGGAGTTCACAAGTTGCACCTACATGAGGATGGAGATGCGGGGAAAATTTACTCACTTAATTAGTTCTTGAAGCTTTTAGAGACTTACAATCCTCAAGTTGGGGAGGTATGATTTGAATCTAGATATAGAAATACACCTACAATTGATGTAATATTAAATTGTAAAGTACGTATCACCCATTCATGAGATATCGTCAAAAAGAATAAAAGTGAAAAGCCTCGATGGAGATATTGATGAAGTGATTAGTTTGTAGCCACTTGGGAGATCTCACCGTAGTGAGTGTCCTTATGAAGAAGACACCATGGGAGGTCTTGTCGACACTAAAATTTTCCTCCATAATTTCTATTTCATTAATGTATGTATTAGGAATAGGATGTTGTTAAGTATAATTAGTAGTAGCGTCTGATAGAAGATAATGGCGCCATCAGTATGGTGTCGCCAATAATGTGGAGTATGGTAATAGTCAAAGTACAATAGGAATGTTGTAAAAAGTAAATATTTGTCGTAAGTGGTCCGGTAATGTTAAAATGTCAAAGTTTGGGTAATTAGAGAAGTAGGGTCTACGTGATTAGGAATTAGAAATATTATATTGGTAATAAGGACAAGGAGTGAGGTCATAAATATTTTGTGTATTTTATTTGTAAAAAGTCTAAAAATGTGGAACCCATGTAAAATGATAAGGTTTATCTTATCTTAAAAGATAAGCTTACATGTACAAAATAAGAGTTAAGGTTGGGAATATGATTCTTCGAGTGGATTTCTTATCCTATCTTAGAGATAAGATGGATAAGCCTGGAAGTTCTATAAATAGAGAGGCCACCCCTCATTTAGCATAGAAAGAAGTAATGAGAAATATTGTAGGAAGTGTGCAAAGGAAGCCATCGTTAAAGGTGTGTCAAGAAGCCATCAAGAGGTGTAATTGTAAAGTTTCTCCCATAGTCTTGTTGAAGTACCTCATGGGTGAGATTGTAACAATTTCGTGTTAATATTATAATTTACTTTGATATTTCAGATTTGTCATCATTTCGTCTTATCATAGTCGATGGTATTCTTGTGTTATGTTGTTGTTTTGTTTCTAGATTACATCCACCAAACTAAAAGGTGTGCATTAGTAAATAATCATAAAGACGAGGAGTTCCCGTGAAGAATTATCATAGTGCCGGATTGGTGATGACATTTTGGTTCCATTGCGGGACCATTCCTCGTTGGTGGATTTTTGGAGAGATATTCCCACGTAGTCAAAAATCAATTGGAGAATAACCTTGTTTTTACTATGCATAGTAGTTACCGTGGTAAAGTCATTTTTATCATGAATAGTAGTTACCATGACAAAGTCATTTTTCCGTGAATAGTATTTATCACAAGAAAGTCACTTTTTACCGTGAATAGTATTTACCGCAAGAACTTCATTTTTAATCGTGAATAGTGTTTACCACAAGAAAATCGTTTTTACCGCAGATAAGTCAAGTTTTACCATATTTTACCGTGGTCAATTCTATAGTAATTTCAATTATTTGTGCACATAAGTCTTGTTGATTATACTTGTGGATTGGTATTTCACGGTGGTTACTTTTGAAAATGGGAAAGATTCTTGTTTTTTCACTCAATCTAATGAAGATGCTTCTTCTTTCATTCAAGAGTTTAAGCGATCTTGTATTTGTAATGGCCTTATAAGAAGGGAACAATGGACTGAATTTTTCCTACCTTTTTGGATGGTTCCGCACTTAGGTTATTTGAAACACTAGGTGATAATGTGAAAAATTCATGGGATTTATTAACTGGAAAGTTTTCTTGAAGAATTTGGTGAACAACAAAATATGTAGATCTCATGATCGAGATCACAAAGCTATCCCAAGGAGAGAAGGAGAAGATAAGGGATTATCATGCTCGTGTTCTAGAGCCGAGGAGGAAGCTCGATGCCCAGATCCGGAAGGAAGGACTAGCAGATGGGTTGATGAATGGCGTGGATAATCTCCTCTGTAAGCACTTCATTCTTGGGATGAAGCCAAAGATCAGACAACGAGTGAAGTATGACCCCACCACTACCATTGAACAAGCAAAGAAGATTGCAAGAAGGCAAGAAGAAAACATGGAAGAGGAGCCCAAAGAAATTGTTGCTAAAGTAGAGCCTACACCAAAGACCTTTGGTCAGAATCCACAACCACTCCCGGTGAGCACAAATATTTCTCCTAGTACATCTACCGAGCATGAAGATCTCGCTCAAAAAGATGGGTCGATTAACTATTAATCTTCTTCAAGGAAAGTAATTTAGTTCTTAGGGAGGAGATAGAGGTCCAAAAGAAATATTTCGAAGTTGTTTGTTATGGTTGTTATAAAAATGGTCATTATAAGTATAATTGTCCAGATAGAGCTTCTACATCCGGTTTAGGAGATAATGATAAAGGAAAAGTACTGTGAATTCTTTTGATGTAGTAGATAAGAGCAAAAATAATGAAGTAGATGTGTTTTCAGAAAAAAGAAAGAAAGAAAAAGATAATCAAGATGGAACCGATCCTAAGAAGATGAAAGGAGAAATTAGTAAGAAACATAGGAGAAGGAATCCTACCTCCGGCTCTTTCGAAGGTACATACACCTATTCACTTTTGATTACAACGAACTCCGTCAAGTAAGTTGGGTAGAACATTGTATTGAGCTGGTAGATGGTGCTAAGCCCATAAAGCAAATGCCATATAGAATGAATCCTAATTTTTGCAAGACTAGTAAAAGAAGAAATAGATAAGTTCCACGCATGGATTCATATTTCTTTGTGGAAAATTCGAGAATGGGTTTCTCCCATTGTGATATCAATAAAAAAGAATGGGAAGCTACGCATTTGTGTTGATTACAAGAAGCTCAATAAGGCAACAAAGAAGGATCATTACCCTCTTCCATTTTGAGATCGAGATCTTGGGACGAAGTAGCTGGTAGAGTGCTATAGTTTCTTTGATGGATATAAGCGGCTACAACCAAGTTCGTATAGCAGAGAAAGATCAGTTGAAGACCACATTCACCACTCCTTGGGGAACGTTTGCCTATAGAGTTATGCCTTTTGGATTGTGTAATGCTCCAAAGAACATTCCAGCGTTTGATGAATAGGTGTTCGTACCCTACATTGGAACCTTCATCGAGTATTTCTCGGATGATTTTGCATCTATGGAAGCAAGTTAGACCACCCGCACCAAATGGAGACAAGATTTCAAAGGTTAGATGAAGCACAAGCCTCACTAAACCCTACAAAGTGTGTCTTTGGATGTTCTAAAGGCATTTTGTTAGGGCATGTTGTATCCAGAGATGGTATTGGTAGTGATCCCGATAAAGTTTCAAAATCAAAGATTTACCATTTCCTTTTAATAGAAGTAAGTTGAGATCATTTTTAGGCCATGTGGGTTACTATAGAAGGTTCATCAAGAGTTTCTCAAAGATTGTGACAACCACTAACCCAGCTTCTTGAAGAAAGATGTTACTTATGAACCAGAAATAAGGCGCATGAAGCTTTTGGACAATGAAGGAAGCCCGAATTGTGTCTTCACTGTTTTGAAGAATCCAGATTGGAGCAAGCCATTTATTGTGGTACACCGATGCCTCAGATGCGGCGCTAGGAAGTACTTTGAGCCAAAAGGATGAAAATGGGAATGAACATCCAATTTACTTTGGGAGCAGACAAATGAGCAAAGTCTTGAGGTAAATTATATCAGAATGAAAAAGAGACTCACTATCATTTTTGTTATAAAGAAGTTTAGAAATTACTTACTAGGAAAAAATTTCTAGTTGTAAAAGATAATCGAGGCTCTAAAATATATTGTAAATAAGCCTAACCCATCGGGGAGGATAGCAAGATGGATAATTTTTCTACAAGAATTTGAATTTGATATTATAGATAGGCGGAAAGAAGCATGTCAATGCAGATGCACTCTCTCGAGCCTATGATGGTTTAGGATCATCTTGTGATGATGATGATTTTCCCGATGCAAAGCATTGTTCTCCTTGACACAATCCCTAGTGAATACATAGATATTTGGAATTATCCGAATGAATTCAAGTTTCTGATGGTGCCAATGCAAAGACTAAGAGAAAGATTACTCTAGCTAGTCGTCCATATTCTATTCTCGCATGGAGTATTATTTTGAATAGGACACGATGGACAAGACAAGAGAGGCGAGTTAGACGTGATCAAGGGAAGGAACTGCTAGAAGAATTCCACAATGGTACATGTGGAGGGCACTTCTCTGGACAACTTACAGCAAGAAGGATCTTAGATGCGGAGTTATCACCGACCCACTCTTTTTAAAGATTGTTATAATTATTGTAAGACATGTGATATTTGTCAAACACATGGTAATCGTAAGACTTCATCAGCTCCATTATGTCCTATTCTTCCACTTGGTCCCTTTGAAAAGTGGGGAATAGACATTGTAGGTCCACTTCCAACTACATCACGTCAAAATAAGTATATTGTAGTTGCCACAGATTATTTAACCAAGTGGGTTGAAGCTAGGCCATTGAAAATAGCTTCTATGGATGAAGTGGCAAGGTTCATATATGAATGTTTTGTCACCAGATTTGGTTGCCCATTAGAAATTGTAATGCATCAAGGAAGCCACTTCATTAATGAGGTGGTAGAATCCCTAGTCAATAAGTTTTCTATTAATCACGGAAGGCAACAACATACAAGCCAAGCACAAATGGACGGGTGGAACGAACAAATTTTGTGTTGTGTCAAATTCTAGCAAAGACGCCTTGCAGTACATAAATAGGATAAAAGGATTCATGCAGCATTGTGGGCATATAGGGCAACATCAAAGTCAGCAACATGATACTCCCCATTTCATTGGCCTATGGCATTGATCCGCTTCTTCCTATTGAGTTTGATATTCCCACTTTGTGAGAGTTATGAAAAATGAAAGGATGGATGAAAGTGATTCAAGAAAAGAAAGGTTGGTACATCTTCATTTCTTTGGAGGAAATGAGAGAAATAGCAAATGATACAAGCCATAAGAAGAAAATGAAGCGAGAAGGAATACTTTGATCAAAAGATTCGGTGGTCTCCATTTCATGTGAATGACTTGGTTCAGTATATGATTCCAGATACATAAAAAAAAAGAAGACAAAAAAATTTCTTCCAAAATGGATGGGGCCCTACAAAATAGCAATTGTGCATGAAAATGGTACGCATCTGACCTGGAGGAATTGGATGGCACTCCCATTATGAAATGGGTCAACCACGACAAGTTGAAGATTTTCCAAGCACTGAATAGTCTACTCCAGGACGTAGTAGAAGCTAGGAAGGGGAAGATGTCGACACTAAAATTTTCCTCCATAATTTCTATTTCATTAATGTATGTATTAGGAATAGGATGTTGTTAAGTATAATTAGTAGTAGCGTTTGATAGAAGATAACGACGCCATCGATGTGTCGCCAATAATGTGGAGTACGGTAAGAAGTCAAAGTACAATAGGAATGTTGTAAAAAGTAAATATTTGTCGTAAGTGGTCCGGTAATGTTAAAATGTCAAAGTTTGGGTAATTAGAGAAGTAGGGTCTACATGATTAGAAATTAGAAATATTATATTGGTAATAAGGACAAGGAGTGAGGTTATAAATATTTTGTTTATTTTATTTGTAAAAAGTCTAAAAATGTGGAACCCGTGTAAAATGATAAGGTTTATCTTATCTTAAGAGATAAGCTTACATGTACAGATAATAGTTAAGGTATGGAATATGATTCGTCAGAGTGGATTTCTTATCCTATATTAGAGATAGGATGGATAAGTCTCGGAAGTTCTATAAATAGAGAGGCCACCCCCCTCATTTAGCATAGAAAGAAGTAGTGAGAAATATTGTAGAAAGTGTGCAAAGGAAGCCATCAGTTAAAGGTGTGTTGAAGAAGCCATCAAGAGGTGTAATTGTAAAGTTTCTCCCATAGTCTTGTTGAAGTACCTCATAGGTGAGATTGTAATAATTTCGTGTTAATATTATAATTTACTTTGATATTTCAGATTTGTCATCATTTCGTCTTATCATAGTCGATGGTATTCTTGTGTTCGGTTGTTGTTTTGTTTCCATATTACATCCACCAAACTAAAGGCTATGCATTAGTAAATAATCATAGACGAGGAGTTCTCGGTGAAGAATTATCATAGTCTTGCCGGATTGGTGATGACAGTCTCGCTATAATAAGTACTCACTAAGGTACACACCCTAAGAGGTCTCACGTGGCGAGTACTCACTAAGGTAATCAACCCGGGAGGTCTTACAAAAGTGAGTAGTCGACAATTAAGGCATGATGTGGATGAGATATCTTTGAGGCAAGATCTTAGAGCAAAGAGTTGATGTGATATCTCTTAGGCGAGATCTTGTGAGTATAAAGGGCTATGAGACCATAACTTCCTCATGCGAACTCCAAATCAAGTGCCATTTTTTTGAGCTCACATATTGTTTCGAGAGGAATACAATGGTGGAGTCAAAAATCAAATATAAGATAGTGATATCTCGTGGAATATGATGCGTCACAAGTGGAAGCTAAATTGTCATGGTGGAAGTTGAAGCTTGCAAGTGGAAGCTAAAGTGTCGCAAGGAGATAGTCGTCAAATAAGGAATATGAACTATCACTTGAAGACGGAAGGTTACCTATTGATGTGCTTATATAAGCATGCATTGTTTATATAGGAAGGTTCCAGTTGGGTTTTTAAAGGATTCCAAGTTGGGCTTCAGGAAGAAGAAGGTGGTAGAGGAGTTATGGAGTTGGATCCCCGTTAGGGGTTGTGGCAAGTTAGAGCCTTTGTCAAGTTGTGAATTTCTTAGCGGTACAAAGGTTTGAGGGGAAAATGTGGTAGAGGTGTTATGGAATTGGATTCCTATTGTGGGTTTTGAAAAGTTGGAGTCTTTGTGCAAAATCAGGTTGTGACTTTCGTGGCAAAGAAGTGATTGTTCCTAAGTATTATTGTGAGAAAAGTGTCCGAAAGGTGCTAAGAAATCTTGTGCAAGCTTTGGAGGTAGAGAAAGAGTGAAGATATGTTCCATAAAGGCCAAGAACTTGTACAATTTAGTGAATTACATAGTAGAAGGGGAGTGCAGTTGCCTCACCCACTAGAGTTTTTTCCCAAACCGGGTTTCTTCAAGATAAATCTTGTGTTCACGTATTTGTTTCTTTTTTTACTTCTCATGTGTATGTTTTAATTATCCCACACCTTTATTCCATTATTAATAGATTTGTTTTGCATGTAACTAAAGCTATTTTCTAGTCACTTTGTAAGCTAGGATTCGTAAGGTCCGTGTTGGTGAAGCCTAGTGTGGGATATCCACCTAGCTTATCGATAAAATTGGTCTCGAGAGAAGGTTTTCCTTTTTTCTCGTAAAAGGGTTTCTAAAACCTCTTACAATTTATATTAGTTTATATTTATGTGGTGTGACTGTTTTGTAGATGGATGCCCATCACCTAGATAAAAAATGCTAAAGGAGAGCTTGTCTTGATTCCTTTGTAGTAAGGCGGTGTCAAATTTACCATTGTTATTCCTATGAAGAAAAGGATGGTGTGAGGCATTGTTGGGTACTATGTTTTGATGGTCATGACCAGAAGTCTTTGAAGAACAAGAAAACCACATCAGGGTATGGACATAAGCTAATAAAGTTTAGTATTCCACTTTATTGATGTACCTCCATGCATGGGGGGTTAAGAGAGTCTCTAGCGAAGCAGAGCAAAACATGGTCAACATGATTTTGAGCATAGTTTCCTTGTTGAGGACAAGGTATGGCTATACTTGATCGAAGAAGGATTAGAAGGTAAAATAAGAGGTTAAGCCTCTTAGATAGATTCCATGTATGGTTATACAATAAATGGAAGAAAATGTTATTTAATTGGTTATGGATCCTCTTTATAAACATAATATCCTCTTTTAAATATTGAAAGCATACCTTTCGTTTAAAGCCTTTGATGCTACACATTGAAGAAAATACTATTCTCATCATGGCCAAAAGGATTTTGATAAAGACATGGTTTTACAGTTGAAGAAAAGTGTGTAAGAAAGGGGAGAGCAAGTGGATAGAAATTGGGTTGAAAGTACAATCTCCAAGTATATCCAAATAGCTATTGATCAAAGTTCTGTGTAGTGCTAAGAAGTTGGCCAATTATAGAGAAACTCTATTGGAAGGCTACGCAGTTGGATTGCTAAGTTTAGTAGACGACCTTGTTGAAAAGGTGAACATTGGAGTTCAAAAGTTGCACCTCCAAGAGAGGGAGCGAATGTGTGGAAATTTCCTCACTTAATTATTTTCTAAGGCTTTAAGGGACTTAAAAGCCTCAATTTGGGGAGGTATGATCCAAATTTGGATCAGGAAATATGCCCAATTCATGTAATTCTTATTTGTAAGAACATGTATCAAACAATCATGAGATATCACTATAGCGAGAGCTTGGAAAAGCCTCGTAGATATCATGGAAGTGATTGCTCCCGCCACCTAGAATATCATGTTGTAGTGAGTGCTACAAAGAAGACAACTTGGGAGGTCTCATTGCAGTGATTCATCACTAAGGCGGCACCCTAGGAGGTTTCGTGGCAATTACTTGCACGAGACAAGAACACCGGGAGGTCTCGTTGAAGTTAGTACTCAAACAATGGAGGCATGATGTGGATGAGATGTCTCTAAGGCGAGAGATCTTGGAGCAAGGAGTGGATGAGAAATCTCTAAGCCAAGATCTTGTTGGAGCAGAAAGAAATGCCTTTCAGAGACCATAACTTCCTCATACAGACTCCAAATCAAGTGATGTTTCTTTGATGCCACGTATTTTTTCGAGGGGAATACCATGGTTGAGTCAAACAACAAATATAAGATATCTGTACAATGATATCTTGTGGAAGATGTTTTGGGTGGAATACAAAGCATCACAAGTGGAAGCTAAAGCATCACGGTGGAAGTCGAAGTGTCACAAGTGGAAACTGAAGCATCACAGAGAGATAGTCATCAAGTAGGGAATATGAATCATCACTTGAAGTTGAAAGGTTTCCTATTGATGTGCCTATATAAGTGCACTTTGTTTATAGAGGGAGGTGTTCATCTTGGTTTTTTGAAGAATTCTGAGTTGGGCTCCAAGAAGGAGGAGGTGGCAGAGAAGTTATGAAATTGGATTCCCATTGCGGTTTGTAGCAAGTTGGAGTCTTTGTCCAAAATTCAAGTTGTTACTTTCCTGGTCGATTCCAAGGTTCAAAGGGAAGAAGTGGCAGAGGAGTTATGCAATTGGATTCCCATTGATGGTTTTACCAAGTTGGAGTCTTTGTCCTGAACTCAAGTTGTGACTTTCCTGGAAGTCAGTGACTGTTCCCGAGTGTTGTTGTTAGAGAAGTGTCTGAAAGGTGCTAAGCAATCTTGTGAAAGCTTTAGAGATAGAGAGAGTGAAGCTTTGTTCCATAAAGGCCATTTATGGAAATAACATTTACAATTTAGCTAATTACATAGTGGAAGGGGAGTGCAAATGCCTCACCCACTAGATTTTTTTTTCTCAAATTAGGTTTCTCTTGGGTAAATCTTGTGTTCATGGGTTTGGTGTTTTCTTTACGTCTCATATGTATGTTTTAATTATGCTGCACATTTGTTCTAATACTTCATAGCTCTATTTTGCATGGAACTGAAGCTATTTCCCGCTCACTTTGTAAGCTGGGATTCATAAGGTCTATGTTGGTGAAGCCTAGCGTGTAATATCCTCTGGCTTATGGATCAGGAAACTTGGTAACTGTGGCCATGCTTGGAAAAGCACAGGGCATCCTTTTGCCATGTTTTTTATAGTTGTTTGATGAGCTGTTTTTAGATGGGCATGCCATAACATGTGATATACAGGTAAAAAACTGAAAACATGATACTTTGATTGGTGTTGCGGGTATAGAAATCTAAAAAAATTCAGATCATTGGCACCCATTGGTGTTGAAGAGAAATAAGTACTTCCTTTTCGCTACACCTAAATTTATAATATTAGACAATTTCTACAATTGTTGAATGCAATATTACTATAATATTGTTGTATAGGTTCAAATGGACGATGGAATTGTGAAGGTTACTTTGTCTAAACCGGAGGGAATTCTATTGGCGTTGAATATGGTTGATTGATCATTGAACAATTTGGTAGAAATACTCAACAAATAAGCAAAGCCGAATTAAAGGTTAGGAGCGCCCTAGGCAGTAACTGAAGTGGACACCCTTCTTACATTTTTAGTTGGTAATTTTTTCATCAAATAAATAAATAAAAGCTATGTACCTTATTTTATTTAAAAGGTTGTATAAGGATAATAATAAATCACTAATTTAGAGAAATTGGTATACAAAAGAAAAATATATATTCTATAAAATTTTCAAATAAGTAAAAGTAATAATCGATAGCTTGAGAGAATTAATCACAGGAGGTGCTCAGAAATGCAACAAATATAATTTTTTATACAAGGCTTATTACTCATCTTATTTACCAATGTCAAGTAGGTGATGAGACTCAAAACTGAACAAAGCATCATTTATTTGCAAATTAGTAAAACTTCTTAGGAGGCTCCCATGGTTTTGTGAAGAGTGGTATTTGGACCAAGCCTACAAATTCCTCCATAAAAAATAGACATTTCCCTCAAAACATTAAGAACAAAGAATTAAATCATTCTTTCTTTCAATTATACTTGCCTCTACTAGCTACACCAATGACATTATAAAAATACATGAACCTTTTCTAAGAAAAAATTCACACTTGAATTATCTAGAGCTACATTAGAGAAAGAGTAAAAATACCAAAAAGTTGTATAAGCTTAAAAATATACATATTTATTTTTACTTGCAAAAATATTATAATACCTTTTTATGTGTATGCATGAAATTTCTGCTACTTTATAATAATATCAATAAAATTAAGGTAAATAATAGTAATGTTAAGTTCTAATAATAACAAAAAATAATGAAAATCTTTAGATTTAGGTCCCCCAATTAATGCAAGCTTGGCGCCCAGGCAAGCTGCCTAGTTTGCCCGGAGCTTAATCCCCCTTATAAATAAGGCAACAAAGGGTATACATCTTGTACGTGATGAATGCTTGATACATTAAAACTATAGAATTATACTCGAAAGCTTGGAACATTTTTATGTCCCTCTTCTAGAGATCTTACTATGTTTCTCTCGCATACACAATTACTTGCAATTTGTTTTCTCGTGAATACTTGAATCTTTATTACAACACTTTTTTCATCTCCATGTTAAAATATAATATAGCAGAATCATATTAAAAACTTGTCCTAGATTTGACTTGTTCTACAGAGATAACGCTTGTACAACAGATGAGCGAACCATGTCAATTCTCAATAAATAAGGTAACATGAGAGTCTTGAACATTGAAACTAAGTCTTAGTGGCACAAGTACTTGTTATTTCACATTTCACATTGCTTGATTTGTCTTCCGATTTGTGACTTGATTCTTCATTATGTTCTTATGACGTGTCACAAATATATCCATTTTTTTACAATTTATAGTTTTACGCTTAATGAATTTGATCGAAGATTGTATAGATTGGTCATAACCGTACTACATTTCCATTTTTTTCTTATGTTTTATTAGTCTCGCATGCCACTAAGATTCAAAATTCAAAGTAAGATACTCCTATATACAAGTTCACCCTAAACATTTATTATCTAGCAAACACCTATCTAAGTACCATCTATTGAGATGAAAAATCAAGAGTTATTATTTCATACTGCATATCACATCACAAGAGAGAATAAATCTAATTTACACATCCACATACAAGTAATTTTATGGGAGAAAAGTAGCATAACCTGCTCTTATTGTAGAAGCATGGGAGGAAAGCTAGGTCAAGGGTTTTAATTGCATGCTTTTACACAAAGCATTAGGAGAACTACATTGCGTCTAAAATATAGTGAAGTGCTTGGTGAATCATAAATGGGGTGATCAACGAGGTTAGTCCTATTCAATGATTTGCATTTGTTGTTTTTCTTCTAATGTGTGCTTTAGGTTCTTGTGAAACAATATATGTTTGTTTGGTAGATACATGTGCAAAATATATGATTATTGGTGAAGTATAAGATATCAAAGTGTGATACAAATGACGATGAAGTGACATAGAGAAAACTATAATCCTACCATTTATATGCCCAAGACCATACAATAAGGTCTATTTGTGATATCTTGTCTAGCCTATTAATATGATCACGCTCTTGTATGGTTGAGTGAGAAATAATTGATCTGCGAAAAATTAATAATTCTTCATCCCTTATAAAATCATTAAAGAAATAGGTAGAGGTTAACTTGAATAATTTAAAATAATCTCTTATCTAGAAAACATAATTTATGATGTATAACTATTATAAATGATAAAATATTTTTGAATCATAGAAACAACAAGAGTCAAATGTGAATGAATTTGTTAATAACCTTTAGAATTTAATTTTTATTCTTGAGGTGTTAGTTTTTTGAAAGAAAGTAAAACTTAGAGGTTGTGAGATAAAGGTGTTTGAACCACTCCAAAATTGACTTTTAGTTGGATGTAGAATCCTTGAGTGCAAATAGAAGTAAATTAAAACCTAGGACCTTTTTATATGTTATTGGTGTTCAAAACCTATTGTCAACTTTGTCTATCTAAAAGAGTCCCTAAGATGTTAAATCTTTTCATGTGTTCAATGATGAGATGATTTCTAATTTTCTCCATGTGAGTTTAAGCTTTGGGGAGAACATGATTTCTCATTTGGGAGACGAATCTCCTATCACGTAAATATTAAATGGACCCTAACCAATTATTGAATCTTAGAAACTATAAAAAGGGAAATCTATCCACCTTAGACTTAATATTTTTCCCCTTCTTAGCTTCTTGTGAATTTTCCTCCGTTGTTGTAATAGAAGTGAAATAAAAATGCCAAGAAAATATGATTTTTGTTGGAATAGAAACTCTAGTTGAGGTCAATAGATATGAGACTTTAAATCTCACGCGTTAAAAATGTTTCAATCTAATATTGAGATATATGAAATTTGGGTATTAGAGAAAGAACTCTTTAAGTGTATTTGTTGAATATTAAATCTAAAATGGAATAAATAATAGGTGTCATTGTAAATGAGAATATCTGCTTACATGATAAAGGATTTCGAGATATTTAGGTAAATAAGGGATTTTAAATGCCAGTGAAGATGGAACCATCTTAAATGAAGTGTTAAAAAAATAAATGAAATACAATTAAGAAAAAGGACAATGTATGTTTCATGTCATGTGCCCTTCAAACTTTAAGGATAATAATGAAATATGATTACAATAAAGAGATAAACATGAAAACGTGATATTGTGGAAGGTACCTATTTGTGATGTTCATGTTGTGGTTGGGTCGTGGTTTCATACTTATTAGTTTATATAAGTGTGGCATTGATTTACATCTTGTGTCACTTGTTATTTACATGTCCTTCATGTTGGTGTAAATGTTACATGTGGTGTTGAGAAATCTCTTATGGTGGCATGTTGTATCATATAAAAAAACCTAAAAAAATCTTTCTATTTGGTCTGTGTTTGGGTCCCACATGGGTGGGCACTACAGTTGGTATCATAGTGAAGGTTCATACTCTCGAACCTATGGGACATTTTGGTGTTGTGATGGATTATGCATGATGGTGGAGGAGTAATATGTTGTTTTGTTTGTGATGTGACAAACGTGGTACTTGTGATTATATGAATGCACTTGTTGTGCATACCACTTGGTGTGGACTTGTTATGATGTTGATGTGTTTTTCGATGGGAGTAAATTTCTCTCTCTTGTGAAATCAATGTGAAATTCATGTTTTTACCACCTTGTGTGTGAAAGAAATGTTTTGTGAACTACGAGAGTGTTGTGATGTTTCATCTTCTAGTGGTATTGTATATGTGGAAACAACGTGTTGCATGAAAAAGTTCTTTATAGTGAAATATGATGTATCATGTTAATTCCCATCATGTTGAGTTGATTTATGACATTATGTCACCATGTTACGCTACATTAGAATGTATGTCATGATGTTAAATCTCTATGTTTGTTGCATATATGTATTCATACGTTATTGATAAATTCATATTGTAAATTGGGGGCATATGGTGATTCCATGTCCCGTTATGTATTATACTTGCACTATGGGTGTGCTATGTGGAAATGTACATGTTTTAATCTGTACAATATTTTTATGTTATCCCCTTATAATTTTTTCATGTGTAATACTTTATGGATATTGTGTGTAAATCATAATTGTATTAGTAATGTAGCTATGTGATATATTTTGTACCCTACTCTACCGAGCCCTATGGATAAGCACCGAAGTGTATGTGTGGAGAGATAAGTTGTAGACTAGGTGACCATAACCTTGATCTAAGTACGAGTTTGAAAGTGGAGTCTCATGTAGACTGAAAACCCACTTCTATCCATTTGGTATACCTCGAATAAGTACTTAGTATATTGTGGATGTACACCACCTTAGGCTCATGCTTATGTGAACTAGTGTCATTGTTATTTCCTATTTGGGTTATCCATCGAACAATCCTATGTGACATTGACTATGTGGATGATCATTTGTATGATTTGGAGATATATGGAGACATACTTATTCTGGTTATATAGGCTTGATATATGAGTGCCAATAACTCGATGAACACCCCTTTGGTGGTTTTGGAAGTGCCACATAGTGATCGTAATGTGATATTTCTATGTCAATATTTTATTCGTAAATTGATATTTGTCTCTTCCTTTTAAGAACCAACAATTTTCTTGATTGATGTATTCCTAATTTTTTGTCATTTGACTTGATTTTGAGCTAACAAGAGGCCTTTGCATTACTGCAACTATTTAGTCATTTATCTCGCTTCGTTTGAAAATTGCTTTTGAGCTTAAAAGAATTATAGCATAGCCCAATGCTTGATATTTTGTTGCCACTTGGCATTTGAATATAATTTATATGTTGGTTATAATGTTGTGATGTGATGGGATGGGGTCATGGGATTCACTATGGAGTGGTTGGACATGTAGACCCACTTCCTTATATGGGGGTACACCCCAAAGGGGTCATGACGATGTGTAATATTGAGCTATAGGTTATTATGCCACTTGGGTGGAGGTGATAGGGATCTATGTGCCTAGGGCCATAGGATGCCCCCGCCTCATTAAATAGAGAGATAAGGTGATGAGACTCTTTGGTGAGTGACTCAATATGAAGAAATAACGAGATGGGGCTCTATGGTGAGTGACCCAACATAGAGAAATAAGATGAGGGAGCTTTATAGGGAGTGACCTGAATTTTTTTCGCACTATGATTCTTTCTCTGTTGGGAAGAATATGGATTTCTTTGGGAGGCTTTAGAGATTTGTGAGGCATATAGAGCTGGTATGTATGATTCATGAGTTACTCTTGTGAATCATGTTATGTATTGTTATGTTGAGGCTTGATGCTCCTCTTTGTTGGCATGTGCTATTGGATCTTACCTCGACACCGCGTGGGTGAAATTGTGGTGTTGGGTCATGGTATATATGTTACTTATGTACTATGTGATGCCTCATTGTATGTTAGTTATGTGAGTGTGTTGTTCTATTCCTAGGGCTTATGTGTTGATAATACCATGTTATGTGGACTACTTGTTGTCTTTCCATGGTGGAGTTAGAGGTCTTGTGATATGATTCATTCATGAAAATGTGCTAAAAATGTGTTTTATGTGTCATTTGTAATGTTCTTTGTACCTTGTGTGACATCGTGAGGTAAGTGTTTGGGAAACCTTGATGCAGAGACCTGTATTTAACGCATATACTACATCCACACTAGCATAAGAAGCATAAAAACAACTTTATCATTCACTTTTATCAAAGTCAATACTTTTCTAAATTTTTCTCAATATGTTAAATGACATTAGAGCATTGTACCATGACTCAAACTCACTTCAAACATATTTAATATCATCAGACAAACTTGTTCTAATCATCAAATTAGTTTCAAAAGCCCATCTATCATGCTTTTCCTTTTTACCTCAGTTTTACCTTATAGCCCTGAAAATGTTATTTTTCTCAAAAATAGCCCTCATTTTGTTGATTCACCCTTGACTGGTAAGCTTTGTAGTTACCCATTTAGCCCATTAGTATTCTTTAAAAGTTTTAGACTTCAACTCCACAAAATTTTTCTTTTATACACTTTTTAGCTTTTCTAGTCTTTTTGGCAATTAGGCCTTCCCTAACGCAAATCTCCAAACTGTGAAGGACCTAAAAAATTCCAATCATAAAGATTTATCTTTTTATATACGTTTTTTCTTGCTCTTTCTTTCTACCAATTTTCTCTCTAACTCCCTCTCTAGCATTCCCAACACTAAAACCCTCTTTTTTGCTTGTTTTGTTGACCTAGCTAGAGTTTTAAGGGAAATTCTTGGTTTTTGGCTTCTCTAATAAATTATCACATTCTAAATACTTTTCTCCATTTCAATCCATCATGTTCAAGGTGTTTATTATGCTCCCAAAGTTCTTTAACTTCCTATATGCTATTTTTGCAAATTTAGGCATCTTAGGCTTTGAAGTTTCTTGTCTACACTAACCTTCAATTTATTCACTTTTTCTATTTTGATCCTATATTTCTTGGCTTAGGTCCTACTCATAACACCCCTATTTAATACTAATACTATTCCTCCATCATCTTACTTACTCTTCCATTCATTCTAGAACCTTAAACCTCTTCCAATTTCCTTATAATGTGCTCAAATTGCTCAAGTTTTGAATTATAATAGACAATTATGGAGAAATTATTGTCGATGGTTTAGAGGATTCTTCTCACCTTTTAAATTATTCACTACACTTCCTCATTCTATAATTACTTCTCAATTCACTCACTCACTCCCATTTTATGTTATTTTTGTGTCCTTGGTCTAGTTAGTTCCTCAAGTCCTTTTATGGCCATCAACATGACAATCCTTAAATTGATAAGTTTAAGGTTCCCTCGGGATTATGCTCAATTTTCCAAGATTTAGACATGCTTAATCATATACCCATCAACCTCTTCTAACCTTCACTTCCTAGGTTTTATCACAAGACCATTGTCATCACCCAGCTTCTAACCCTAATTGTTACAACCTATTCTTTGACTATGTATGCTTTTCTTTAATCCCTTTTTAACTTCTAGGGTTTATATATAGAGTGGATAATTCCTTAACACTTTTGAATGTTTTACAAGGTTTTCTAGGATTACTGCACCCTAGAAGCATGCAAAACCTACCTTTTTTTTGTAATCACCTTCAAAGGTTCAAATCGTGAGTGCACGGTTACATTAGATCCGAACTTACCAACCGAGACCTTAATGAAATTCCTTCTTTAATTGTTGTTTCTTAACACTTGTATCCATTCTAATCTTCCATTTACCTTAGATCAACATGCAATTTCATGATCATCTATAGTAAACCATGTTTATAAACCCTTGTTAATAAAATGCACAATTTCTAGAACTAGAACATGGCACTTCAACTATTTTCTTGTATTTTGTTCACTCATTCCCCAAATCTAAGCTATTAGATGGATTAAAAGATTAGAAAATCACCTGGGTGCAAAAATATAAATGAATCTCTATCCCTTCTTCATGATATTTTTTCAATCGTCAAAAGTTTTCTTGAACCCCTATCCACTAGATCATAGTTTTCAAAAGTTCTTAACCATTCAATCACAAGGTAAAGAGTATATTGATTAAATAACATGCACAAATGAAGATTAGACAACTTAGTATTTCCCAAGGAAAAACTCTCTCCTACTCCAAGATATAACAATCCTTACAAAAATAGTTCATCAATATTTGCACCAAAATGTACCTATCTTTCACTATCGAAACATACTAACAAAAAATCATCAATTTACTTATAATTCTCTTAATTACCCCATGTATTACTAATTATGAAACTTATTCATCTTCTTAGATATTTCAAACTCTTGGCACTCATATAAACAATCAAGAAATTATTTGAAAACTTATTGTGCACAATTTCCTGACCAATTGTTTTGGAATGATTTTATGATCATTCAACAATTTATAAAACTCTTTCTCATTCTTCATAACCTACACAATACTTTACTCCTGAAAAAAATTCATATGAATTATTCACAAGATTTCAAAACAATCACTTAAAGTACATTCAATTGACATTTCAGTCATACATCATTTTCAAGCTTAGAAGCCATTTTATGGATAATTCATGAATTGTAAACAGCTTCAAGAGCCTCATGGGCTCTGTTACAGATATTTTCACCCCTTCTTACACCTCTCACACCTTATCTCCATTCGAGTACATGATGCACTTTCCTTTTCAAATAAGTAAGAATAAGTTAGTTAGGGTTTTCACACAACTAACCTCACTTTGATTAAGCTAACTCATGATTAGTTAAGGCTAGGTGAGTTAAGTGGTAGTAAAGGTGTCCCATTGCCCTTATTACATCATACATGACTCTTATAATAACTCCTATCACTATAACACCCTAATGTTAAATTCAAATATTTAAAATTACAAAAAGGAGGGAAAATCTCTTCTTCAAGTTCAAGGAGTCCAAAAGGTTTAGAACCAACTATGATGACCCTAGATGGACTCAAGACACCTTAACCTCCTAAAGAAAGCCAAAATTTATGCTATTTACATAATGCTCTTGCATCATAATCCCCATGTGGAGAGAAATAAACTATGTACAAAAGGCCTTCTTCTTTCTTTTCTTCCAATTGGTTTCAACTTGTAAGATTCTCTTCCTCACTGCTACATTTCCTTCATTTTCTTCAACTTCACTTTTCTTTGGATCTTCATTCTTTATCTTTATTTTATTCTTCTTGTCTTTACCCTCTAAAATGAGGTCTTCATGTCTTATCATCTTCATTTGAGCTCTTAAATGAGCTTCTCTTTAAATAATTTTTATTTCTTTTTCAATCATACTTGCACATTCAAAAATACAAAACCTTAGATTTAAAAACAAGAGATACTTGAGTGTCTTCACCTGCTTCCTCTTCATTTTCTCTTCCATTTTCAGTCTCTTCCTTCATCTTCTCAAATTTTTCTTCACCATATTTCATTTCTTCACCCTTTAAAGCACACTCAAGTGCTTGTAATTATTCTTCTAATTGTTCTCGACTTATGTACACAAACTGAAAGTCAATGTTTTCTTTTTCTCTTTGAATTATTCTTCAAGACTGAATGCTTCCTTTATCACACCTCTGATTTCTTTCTTTCTTTTGGTTTCTTGCCTTCATTTTCATCAGTTTTTAATTTGTTTTCTTCCTCTCTTATCTTCTTCTTCAGCTGTAATCTCTCTTCTCTCTTGATGAGTGACTTTAGAGGCCACTTTATCACTATTTTCATCATCGTGATCATTGCTTGTCTTTGCATTTCTTGCACTTTTTCCTCTAATCTTTCTAGTTGTTCCATGCCTTTTCTTATCTCTCTTCTCTCTTACTATTCCCACTTTTTCTCTTTCCCTCTTCTTCTCTTTCTTTCTCTTTCTCACTACTTCTCATCAATTTAAGAAAATCTCTTCCTATCTCAACCTCCATATTCTTTCTAGAAAGTCTTTTTCACCTTGCCAAGTCTCACCTATGTTTTGCTTTCTTACATAGTCTTTTGACTTCTTTTCCTTCCTTCACTATCTCTTCTCTTCCTTCACCTTTCAAAGGAGAAACTTGTCACTTCACACACATTCAACTCACAAGAAGGAAACAATTAGCTTCAAAACTCAATCAACTCAACCACATTTACCAAAACAACTATATACAATGTTTTCTTAGCAAAAATCAACTTTTCCTTAAAATTAGAATGCTCAAACTTCTTTAATTTATTTTCTCTGATCCATAATGATACAAAGTTTGGCATTCAACTCATCTACTACATCCACACTAGTATAAGAAGCATCATCAAAAACAACTTTATCATTCACTTTTCTCAAAGCCAATACTTTACTAAAATTTGCTCAATATGCCAAAATACATTAGAACATTGTACTATGACTCAAAATCACTTCAAACATGTTAAATATCATTAGAAAACTTGTTCCAATCATCAAATTAGTTTCACAAACCCATCTATCACGCTTTTCATTTTTGCCTCAATTTTGCCTCATAGCCTCGAAAATGTTGTTTTTCTGAAAAATAACTCTCATTTTGTCGATTCACCCTTGATTGGTAAGATTTGTAGTTACCCATTTATACCATTAAGATGCTTGAAAATTTTTAGACTTTAACTCCACACCAATTATATTTTATACTCTTTTTAGCTTTTCTAGTCTTTTTGGCAAATAACCCTTCCCCGACACAAATCTCCAAACTATGAATGACCCGCAGACTTCTAATCATAAAGAGTTAGCTTTTTAGATACCCGTTTTCTTGCTCTTGCTTTCTACGAATTTTCTCTCCAAATCTGGTCCTGGAGGACAATTTGTGACTTTAGAAGTTCCCTAGATCTCCCTAAACTATGACAATATGGTAGAGCATTCTCATAACTTTTTGATGGTATAAGGAACGTCAAAAACACACATCGTATGCTCAAGATACCATTGGTCAAAGTTTGGACTTATCAGGTCAATGGCCAATTAGGCCACAACATGTGGAAAAAGTGACGTTCGAGCAAAAGGGTAAAAATTTAGTATTACAATGCCACGAGTCTTTGACACTCATATTCGGATGGTTGGGCCCCACTATTTGTTGCCTAAGGGCCCTCGGTGGTCGAAACACTTATTTGACATAGGGGTGTCTTGGCCATTGTAACTTCACATTACTATTGTGACAATTTGGTTATATATGCCTCAGATTGTGTTTTCAGGGTGCATGTGGGATTATGTATAGTGGGCTTATAAAGCACCATGTGGTGGGTCCTCAAGCCACCACGTGGCTTGCCACCCCTTACTCTATGTTGGTAGATTTATCATACAGCTTAGTCAACCCTTTAATCGCCGAGCCAGCTCGACCTTATACACAAAGAACCGACATCAAATCGGTGACTCAAATATAGCATCGGCGAACAAAAAAATGCATGACACTACGTGGCGCTTCTACCCGCCATCTCAACAATCTTGGCATTCAAACTAATCTCCATGCCAACCAACATAGCCACCCAACTCAAGACACCTGGCGATTAATTGGATCCAAAAAAATTCACCCCAACAAGGACCGGTCAACCACAATGTGGCAAGTAAAACAAGCAATGTGTGGACAAAGCCACTCCAAATATAAACCGCTAGACCCTTATCCCGACAAATGTGGGATATATATCCCAAATGGGTTAAAAATGTGAGCGGGTCAATTGGGGAGGATCGAACCCCCAACCTCCCACATAACAAAATATGTGCCCACTGCCATGCCACTCGGGTTGGCTATGTGTATGTAATGGTTTGCGGGTACTAAATGGCACTAAATCGAGATCGTGTGTTATACGCTTATTAAGGCACTATTTTAAAAGTGTAAATTATAGGCATTTACAAGCAAATTGGGTGTTTGGGATAAACTGGAAAGTTGTCCAAAATTCTGAGATGCTCCTCTATGGGAATATTATTTTCCCATTTTGAAGAATTTGTGATGTTGTTCATACATCGAACTCATTGAAAGAATAGAAACAATAGGAATACACTGTTGTAATTACTTTGGGAAGGTGGAAGACCAACACTAATCTTTGTCGTGGTCTTGTTGTTGCAGACTCACAGCACAAAGACCGGATGCGAGATCGAGGCTTCTAGGTTGATCTTCAGGCATCCAGTGTGATTGCACAACATGGAAACCTCTCTCCAAGTGTGGGACTTGTGAAACCGAGAGAGGAATCTCTAGAGAAGGCTGGTTCCTGCTCCTAAACTACCTGCCACTAGCTATTCCAGTGCAGGCAAGCTAATCTAATCCTAATCTAACCATGCCAAGGAGACAGAGAGAGAGAGAAAAGGGAAAAACAGCAAAAGCCTACACTAAAACGGTGATACACCAGAGAAGGAGAAAGTTGGACATCTATTAACACTGCCATGGAACAAAAAGAGGTGAGCAATGGGAAGGATGGACAGATGCATCACAGGCCCAAGGATAGATTTCACACAGAAAATGTCCCAAAACTCCCTGAACACAGCTCCAAACCTGTAATGAACATTCAAACATGCGCAAATACCTGCAATGAAGAGAGGCAAGAGGAAAACAAGCAAAAACGAGCAAGGATGGACAGATGCATCACAAAACACGTTTTTTGTTGCTTCAGAAGTTTGCACAGAACATCATTTCAATAGTAAAAGGCAAAACGCCATTACAGAGCAAGGGAGGAGGTTCGAACTCCATTTTCAACCCTGGAGAAGAAAAAGAAGGGAGGGCAGAGCAGAAAAGATGAACAACTTGTAATGTCTAACCTGAAATGAGCCAAATCTGGCCTTTTACAATGCATGGGTCGAGCCCAGGAGAGAGAAAATGTGGGAAAACGTGCAAGCAGCCCAGCCATTGACCAAAACGCATTCTTCATTAAAATCGGTGGTTGAAACATCACTTCTGGCCATGCTAATCAAGAATGCGACCCATTTGCATTAAACTGGTTGTTGAAACGTCGCTTTTGGCCATGCTGAAGAAGAATGCGACCCATTTGCATTAAACTGGTTGTTGAAATGTCGCTTCTGGCCATTACTACGTGCCAGAGACGTTTCTTGATTTTCTCTCTCCAAACTGAACCAAAATGCAATATTGACCCCGGAATCGTGTAGAGAATTTCATCAGCTTTCCATTGATGTAAAGAACGTGTAGATCCGAGCTCTGGATCGAAAGATATGTCGATCTGAAGATTTAGGGCACAAAACAGGTGAAAATGCGTTTTGAATTTCTTCCCGCGCTCTGCCACCTGGACGACACGTGTCGTGATCTGATTGGATGTGTTATTCTCTCTCCTTCCTTGTCCCGCATGGGTTTTCTTTGACTTTTTGATGACTTGGAACATTTTTTACTTTTCCTCCACGCCCCGCCACTTGGGACACGTGGCATACATTGATTGGCCGACAGGGGGCACGGGGCAGACCTTTTTCTTTTAGCTTTTGGGTGAATTTCTGGCCAAATTCTCTAACTCCTCCCCGAGCTCCGCATTCCTGCTCCATAGGACACGTGTCCTCTTCTGATTGGCTCGGGCTGACCCTTCAAAACTCCCCTTTGACTTTTGGACCTTTCTCCTTTTGACACGTGGCGTGGTCTGGTTGGTCCGCGGGTCTGCCGGCTATCCGCGTCCCGCGCGTCCCTTTGTCCCACATGTCCTTGTGTGAAAGTTTCCTGTTTCGGCCGAACCGGCCGGTTCGCCCATCTGTCCCTAATGTCCCAGTGCTGTCTGGGACAAATTCTTCGGTTCGTCCGATTCGGCCGGTTTGCGTTCCTTTGTCCCACATGTACTAAAGCAGTTGGTCGATTTTCTTATCTCTCCGGCCGGGTCGGCTTCTCGCGCCCTTCGCGTCCATTTGGTCCGACTGTCCTGGTGCCACAGGTCTCTGTTTCGGGCGAACCGGCCGGTTCGCGTCCTTCGCGCACTCACGGCCCAGATGTCCCTGTGCGAAATTTTCCCGTTCCGACCGAACCGGCCGGTTTGCGCCCTCCGCGTACACTTGTTCCACTTGTCCCAGTGCTTCGCGGGCCACCTGGAGGTGTTTCGGCCGAACCGCGCCTTGGTGTCCCGAATGTCCCAAATATTTCTAGGACAAGGACTTAGCCGATTTTCACAATTTTTTCTCGTCCAGGCTTATTTTCTGCAACTTCTCGCATTCTTTCAGAGCTCGTTCTTTTTTAGCCTAGGACTTGAGAATCCTGATGTATGTTATCAATTCAACCCGGGGGTGAAATTGGATAACAGTCTTTCAAGGTCTAAAAATGTAACATTATAGTCTATTAATCTATTTTGTGAATTGTAAATTTGATTGTACTTTTAATTCGGAAAAATTTAATAGATCGATTCGTATGAACCAGAGACGTAAGAAATTGCCGAAATCCGTAAACAATTTTGGTGTCGTCTTTTTATTTGGTATTTCCAAATGAAAGAGTACTAGCAAAAACCCAACCACAAGACAAAAGACTCAAGGATTGGCGAACCCACAACACATCATTTCTTTAATTGCATCTTAGTTACGATTAACATTCTAAGAACATTATTGTGCAAGGATAGTTTTCTCCTTTTTTTTTTATCTACAAGATCTTAAGCTCATTCCACCTTTAATTTATAGTTCGATCAATTTAGGTTGGCTTCCTTTATGCATCGTGGAACTTTCCATAATTTAATTGCTTATTTGGCACAATTCAAATCACATATACATTACTTGATTATCTTGTTCTTATATTAAGAATATGCTTCTCAAACGTTTATTTAATGTTTAAAATTTACCCTTGCTACACAAGTGCAACTAACGTGATGTCAAGATGAAATCTTGGGATTAAGGAAGACATAGATTCGAAATAGTTTTTTTTTCCAAGAACATCCTTCGAACACGGAATAGTTATTTCGCTACCATTATCATTGTAGTACAATAACTTGCTGAATTCCAAATTTGATATATATATATATATATATATATATATATATATATATATATTCTCAATTGATCACACCGAACAATTCATATTCTTTGCAACACATGAAAATGCTTAAATGAGTTATAAGGACTCCAGATTGACCTTAATCCTAATCTCCAATCCCGTGTGTAAAGCATAATATAAGATGCTCTTACATCGCACTATGGTCTCATTCTTAGCATCATCTTAAAACAAAAGAGATACGAAAGCACTTGTCTGACATCTTAAGGAAGTACATGGCTAGGAGCATTATAAGCTACACATGAACACAAGTGATCTATGTTCACGAGGATCCCATAACTTTGCATTTCACGATTCCGCATAAGAAATTTTCTTTATTCCTTAATGCCATAAAATGACATAGCAAGGGATTAAGGGACAAGATTACAATTTTCTAAGGTTCTCTAAAATCAACATCTTTCAACTCAACTTCGTATACGCAAGGAGTTAAATGATAGTTTTCTACCCACAAGTTAACACCCTAATCCACTAGGGTTTAGTTTAAATCCAATTTTTTTTTCACTCAGGGCTTTAATCCCTATTATAGATTTGATTTAGGTTGAAATGTATTAACCCTATAAACCCTCCGTAAAAGATCAACGCTCTATAATGTCACTAGCCAAAGATAGTACATACAGCTAAGAGGATCTATTCCTTAACAAAATTTAACGTGATAGAACCGCTATTCCACTAGCTCCATGATGTCATCTGGATCTCACAAGAAATGCATTCGATGTAGAAGCTTTATTTGACTGTGTTGCTCCTATATGTCGGGTTTATGTCGATGCCACAAAACATACCTACTAAGACGTTAAACCCCTTCTCTCGGGATCTTATTTGCCTAAACCAAGATGCTCCATCGAGTGCAAAGCTTAAGTTCATTCTACGGTCTTAAATTTCTTATGTGGTAAAAGGGTCACACATGCAGGCAAGTTATGCATGAATATTTTATTAAGGTTGAGTGTTCCCATTAAAACTCTTTATTATGTTTGCAAGGTAAGAAGATAACCCAGTAATTAATTTAATCGTTTAATGAATACTGAGAAAGTACTACAAGATATTAACTTCAATTTCAATTTACTATGTATAAATCAAACCCTTTTTGCCATACACAACTAAGAAACAAATTGAACCGGTGATTAGATGCACATTTCCTAAGTTATCCCTAAAACTAGCATCTCATACATATTAACAAATTTCAATTATAACTTTTCATAACAAGAGACTACATTAGACAGTTATTCATTTTACAATGACCTATAAAAATTACAATAATAATAATTAAATTACACATCACCTTTTTTTTCGTCGTCATTCTTCCATCCTGCAAAACCCACGTGAGCATGATATCAGCGATAAATCATTGGCATGGCATCCACCCTAATCAATCATAATTATCATTTTTCAGTTTCCCATTTACATAAGATAAAAATTACAATTTGCAATCGAAACAAAAAGGTCTAGAAACATGTATTCATTGCATTTCATTTTTTTCTTCATTTTGTAACCCAAGAGAGAGAAAGAGAAGGAAGAGAGAGAAAACACCATTTTGTCAAAAGTTCTATTTCACACAACAAATACACAAAAGGGTTTTAAATAGTTATTAGCATGTGTTAAAAGTTTCCAGGGTGGTTTGGCAACCCTACGAGGGTCCGCAACTTTCTATTTTTTATATTTTCTTACTAACTACAAAAATGTACAAAACGTGCTCGGAGGCTAAGAAACCACTTCCAAAAGTTATCTTCGATGAGAACGCCCTCCACGATCAACTTTCTACGTGTCCCCAGATAGACCAAGAGTTCATAGCAACTGACGGAATTGAAAAAGAGCGAACGGTTTGCGTTTGGCGGCTAGTTCTCCGAGGCCACTGGTCGTAGTTCACCCAGTTGTAAAATGACAAAAGTTAGCTCGAGGGCCCAGAAAACCACATCCATACTGACGTTCGATGGAGAAGCACGCAATGAGACATCTCCTACTAGTTCCCCTATATAAGGAGAATTCATCAGAGTCGAATGGGACTGAGAACTAGTAAACCATTTTCAAATGGCGACAAGTTTTTGGAGCGACAAGAAGAAATTGGTCCAGTTTGACCTCGTCAAACTACGTGACCGGAGGCCTACAAAATGGCTTCGCCAAACTATCCCGAAAAGTGATCTTTTTCCTATACTGAATGTTCCATGCATTTGTCTAGTATAAACACTAGAGGTTTGCGAAGACGGGACGTAATTTCTCCATTCAGGTTTCAAATGGTGGTTCAAAACGAAAGCCAACTTTCTAGATTTAACAACTTTCTACTGTTGTAAACCAGTGTAATAGGGCTCCTATAAGAGCGTCAAAAGGATGTCATATGTTCGTTTTGGGTCAAACCAAAGGTCAAGGTGACTCCTCGTATACCAAGGTACACGAATGAAACTTCACATCTCGTTTCTAGAGTTACGAAGGGTACTTAGTGAGTCTCTCGAAAAATGCAAAATTTAACTATTTTAAATAGGAAGAAGGTCAACTTTATCAATGGGGAGTCAAATTCATCTGGTTGATAAAATGATATTGGAGCGATCAAGATGGGTAAGAGTTTTCTAAATCATCTCGAAGTGAGGGTGATAGTTCATGGTTTAAAGTAGACGAGTTATAATGACTTCATGAGTTACGACATGACACTTTATTGTTTTGCAATGAGTTGAAGGGACATTTAACTGTATTAAAAATCCTAATAATTTAAAATTCTATTTAGTTGCAAAAGAGAACTAAAACACGAGAATTATGAGAGGTAAGGGAAGAAGAACCATGCCTGGAGAATGAAGTCGGTCGAAGCCGCAGGCTTTGGTTCAAGCATCTTGCTCGGGCACTTCGCCAACCGGTTCACGAGCCTGGATCTAACCTCCACCACGTCACCCCAACTTCCCGATCACTAGAAGTTTTCCAATAGAGTAAGTAGTTGCTTGTGCATTTCTAAAACCTTTTAAACAGATCCATTATGTGCATATCCTTGCATGAAATTTCAGCTATCCACGTGGGCTAATCTGTGTTTATTTCTTGGAGGAACTTTGTCAAACGCTTCATGTGCTTTGTCTCTAAGTCCAAGCTTTGCATTCAGGTCTAACAAAGCATTTACAACTACATGCGATGGCCATATCCATAAGACTTGATCCAAAGCACCCATTTTAACATAGTCTGGGATATACTAGCAATGGAAAATATGTCTATGAAGACACTAGGTGTTTGCATTTGAAGGAACAACCACAGAGCTTCAAGGTGATTATGTGGTCTTCTGAACTATCATGGATGTCCATAACCTGTTCCTACGTTGCCATTTTGGCACAAACACTAAGGATGTTGGAATTGCATATTGTCAAACAGTTTTGTGCCTTTTCTACACATCCATTTTGTGCATATGCTGCCATCATGGCATTCCATGAGACAACATTTCTTTGAGGCATTATATCAAACAGTTCAACGCCTTATAAACAAACCCATTTTTTTGCATATCCTGCTATCATTGCAGTCCCTGGGACTGCGTTTCTTCCATGCATTTAGATGAATAGTTCACATGCTTCCACATTTTACAAAGTATCTACTAGGGCACTCGTGACTGCAACATCTGACCAAGTTCCTCTCTGCCTTTTTTTTTTATTTTTGGGAGCCCACGCTAAAGTCAGGGCGTGGATTGGGAGGATCTTTGGTAGTGTGACAAGCTAAACAGATAAAAAAATCCTCCTCCATTTGCTTTGATGAGCGCCCATACTCTGTCCCCAAAGCATTAGTGACTGCAACAACATCTGACAAACTCCCTCTCTCCAATGTGCTTGATTTTCCCACGCAGGTATGTGGCGCGGCCTGGGAGGAAGCTGAAAACGGTTGTGGAGTCTGGCTTTACATGAATCAAATGCATTTGCTTGAAAGCTTCCAAGGCCTCTTCAACAAACTCATTCTGAGCAAGATCCTGCACCCCCAAACCAGCCGCCCCATGCCCAAAACTAACGCATTCCAAAAGCCAAAAAGATAAAACCCTAACTGTGTTTTTTGAACTTTTTCACCTTCCTCCACTTTGCCCTAATCCGCCCCTTTTACGGGATTTCATTTATTTATTTTTAATTCCTTTTAAATTTATTTATCTATTTCTTTTTGTTTGTTTTAATCTAAAAATGTCATAAAACCCTAAAATGAAGTAGACAAATAAATAAAATATAACTTAAAGTCAATCCATTACCAGAGGTGAAATTTTGACACAAAAGCGACTGATCGAAGTCGGTGATATGAGTTATAATAGTATTATAAACATTATTTTAATAATTTTATGGCTTAATAATGATAATAATTATTAATCCTATTAATGTCGACGACCGAAAAACTCGAAGAGCCGAGAACCAAAGCAAACCCTAGCCGTTTTCAAGCACCATCCTGGGGCATTCCCTGGGAAAGGCTCTTTTCGTGGTGGCTGGAACAGGGAGCTCTACCTCGTTATTCCAATCTGGATATGTAATGCCTCCTTTTTTAAAATAAAAAATAAAAAAATAAATAAAATAATAATAATAAAAGAACTAAAATTTAGTAAAATCCCGTGATTTTTGTTGTCAGTAGCAGTTTAGGGCAGGAGTTGTAACTTTGTCCATCGTGTTGTTTTGTTGGAGAGGGAGAGGGTGCCGCCGCCATGGAGAGAAGGGGGGGCGGGAAGAGCTTCACACCCATTCTGCGCATCCACCAGGCATGAGGGAGGTTATTCCTTCTTAAGGGACGCGGGGTCTGCGAGTTTCGGTGCAAACAATGAAGCATGGCGGGCCTGAGTGGTCATTGCAGGCGCCAAAAGCTTAGGGGACAGTGTATGGACGTGCATCGAGACAAAATGGAGGATATTTGGATCTGTGTAGTGCCACGCGCCAGCATCCTCTCAGCCCTGCATCAAAACTCGAGCTCCTTTCTTCCTCCGCGTGGACAGCTGTTAAAACACGAACCTGCAAAGGCGTTTTTATCAGATGTTGCAGTTGCTACTGCCCTGGTAGACATGGTTGCGCCAATCAGGCTTGTAGGAGACCTTCCAACCGCTGTCAGGTGGGAGCTTTAGAACAGCGTATGAGCATCCAACAAAACATATTGGAAATCTGTCCTTTTTTTTTGTTGTATTTTGTTTTGTTCTTTATGCCAGCTCCTCCCAGCATGTGCCAAAATGAAAGATTTGGAACAGGGTATGGAGATCCATCAAAGAATCGTCAAAACCAGATTTTTGTCTGCAGTTATAGTTGCGAACGCTCGATAGACATGTATGCAAAATGTGGAAGCATACACAAGGCACATGAGCTGTTTGACAAATGATACAACGAGATGCATTCTCGTGGACTGCAATGATTTCGGGATATGCACAAAATGGTTGCCAAATGTGAGGGCTTACACAACGCGTGTGAACTGTTTGACAAAATACCTGAAAGATATGTGGCCTCCTGGGCTACAGTGATAGCAGGATCAACAAAAAAATGGGTCTGTTAAGAAGGCATTGAACTGTTTGATAAAATGCCTCAAAGAAATGTTGTCTCATGGAATGCCATGATGGCAGCATATGCACAAATGGATGTGTAGCAAAGGGACTGAGATGTGTTTGGCAGAATGCCTCAAAAGATGTGGTCTTCTGGAACATACCCTGACCATGTAAGCTTCATTTTTGTTTAACTGGCTTTCAGCCATGCATGTTCAGTGCATGAGGGTTGTAAATACTTCGTTGGCATGAGTGCCTCTTGTAGAATCATGCCGAAAATTAATCACTATGTTGCTGGTTTTGATGAGCACATGAGAATGTGCAAAATGTGGAGGCATGCTTAAGGCATGTGAAGTGTTTGACTAAACGCCTTCAAAGATCTTGGTCTAATGGTTGCAAGATTTGAGGCTACGCACAAAAGGAGGAAGATATCATCCTATCCAAACAACAACAATAAGAAACCCTTTGATCATGCTCAACAAGTGGTGGGTCGAATCCAGAAGACATGTATGTTAAATGGTGGAGCTGGGGATGCTCGTGGTCTAGTTGACAAAGTGCCAAGCAAGAGACTGAACCCAAGCCTGCGGCTTCGACCGACTTCGTTCTCCAGGCATGGTCCTTCTTCCCTTACCTCTCATAATTCTCATGTTTTAGTTCTCTTTTGCAATTAAATAGAATTTTAAATCATTAGGACTTTTAATATAGTTAAATGTCCCTTCAACTCATTGCAAAACAATCTAAAGTGTCGTGTCGCAACTCTCGAAGCCATTATAACTCGCCTACTTTAAACCACGAACTATCACCCTCGCTTCGAGATGATCTAGAAAACTCTTACTCTTTTGACCTATTCAATATCGTTTTATCGACCAGACAAATTTGACTCTCCATTGATTAAGATGACCTTCTTCCTACTTAAAATAGTTAAATTTTACAATTTTCAGAGACTCACTAAGTACCCTTCGCAACTCTGGAAACGAGATGTGAAGTTTCATTCGGGTACCTTGGTATACGAGGAGTCGCCTTGATTTTTGGTTTGACCCGAAACGATCATGTGACATCCTTTTGACGCCCTTATAGGAGCCCTGTAACACTGGTTTACAACAGTAGAAAGTTGTTAAAACTAGAAAGTTGGCTTTCGTTTTGGATCGCCATTTGAAACCTGGAAAGAGAAATCACTTCCTGTCTTCACAAACCTCTAGCGATTACACTAGACAAATGCATGGAACTTTCAGTATAGGAAAGAGAACTTTTCGGGATAGTTTGGCGAAGCCATTTTGTAGGCCTCCGATCGCAGTTTTGACGAGGTCAAACTGGTCCATTTTTGCCTTGTCGCTCCAGAAAGCTTGTCGCCGTTTGAACATGGTTTTCTAGTCCTCCTTTCCGTCGACTCTGACGAATTCTCCTTATATAGGGGAACTAGTAGGAAGAGTCTCGTTGTGTGCGCATCCGTCGAACGTCGTTTGGGACACGGTTTCTGGGCCATTCGAGCTAACTTTTGTCTCTTTACAACTGGGTGAACTATGACCAGTGGCCCCGGAAAACTAGCCGCCAAACGCAAACCGTGCGCTCTTTTTCAATTCCGTCAGTTGCTATGAACTCTTGGTATATCCGGGAACACGTAGCAAGTTGATCGTGGAGGGTGTTCTCATTGGAAGGTAACTTTTGGAAGCAGTTTCTTAGCCTCCGAGCCCGTTTTGAACGTTTTTGTAATTAGTGAGAAAATGTAAAAGTAGAAAGTTGCGGACCCTCGTAGGGTTGCCAAATCCCCTTTGGAAACTTTCAACACACGTAAATAACTGTTTAAAACACTAGAATGAAACTTGTTGTGTGTATTGGAACTTTAGACAAAATGATATTTTCTCTCTCTTCCTTTCTCTCTCTCTCTCTCTCTGAGTTTATAAAATGAAGAAAAAAACAAAATGCAATGATTACATGTTTCTAGGTTTTATTTTTATTTCGATTGCATATTGTAGTTATTGTCAGATGTAAATGGGAACTGAAAAATGATAATTATGATTGTTTTAGGGTGGATGCCATGCCAGCGATTTATCGCTGATATCATGCTCACGTGGGTTTTGTAGGATGGATGAATGACGACGCAAAGGGCGATGTGTAATTTAATTATTATTATTGTAATTTTTATAGGTCATTGTAAAATGAATGACTGTGTATTGTAGTCTCTTGTTATTGAAAAGTTATAAATGAAATTTGTTAATATGTATGATATGCCAGTTTTAGGGATACTTAGGAAATGTGCCTCTAATCACCAGTTCAATTTGATTTTAGTTGTGTATAAAAAAAAAAGGTTTGATTTATATAAAGCAATTTTGAAATTGAAGTTAAGATATTGTGGTACCTTCTCAGTATTCAATAAACGATTAAATTAATTATTGGGTTACCTTCTTACATTGCAGACACATTAAAGAGTTTTAATGGGAACACTCAACCCTAATAAAATATTCATGCATAACTTGCCTGTATGTGTGATCCCGTTCTACCAAATAAGAAAATTAAAACCGAAGAACGACCTTAAACTTTGCACTTGATGAGACCTCATAGGTTAGGTAAATAAAACCCCTCGTTGGAGTATACCGTCATAGTCATTAGGTTTAGCGACATTGTCGTGAACCCATATTTTAGAATAACATGGTCCAACCTTATCCAGAGTATGCGGTTTCCTTCTAGATTTGGCATTCGCGAGAAGAATGTACTCTCTTCAGGTCCGATACCAGGCTGAGTGTTGAAGACCGCCTTAGGAGTCACCTTATGAGTCCTTGTTCGAAGGAACGACTAAGCAGTGCAACCCTGGATTCTATCAAAATAACCCCTTGGTATGTCCTTGAATGTGGTTTAGTATATTTTTGTCCACCTGCCTTAAACTCTTATATAGTTGAGGCGTAGATCATTGAGTGCATAATGGAAGAAACCAACCCTCAGCTGATTAGGAGGTGTCACTTGTGGTTCGTGTATGGTTTACAATTCTTCCGACCATATACCCCTTCAAGATGGTAGTCAAATACTTTTGTAACTCCTGATTTCACAACAATGCTATGAACGAGACCATAGTGCGATGTATAAGCATATCCTAAGATGAGAACGAGATTGGAGATTAGGATTGAGGTCACTCATGAAGTCCTTAAAACTTAATTAAACATAATCAAGTGTTTCAAAGAATATAAGTCACCTTGGTGCGACCAAATTATGAGAAAACAAAAGATATGTATACCTACTCTTATAGGAATTCAATAAGTTTTCAAATTATAATAGCAATGGTAGAGAAATAAATATAGTGTGAATCGAGAAATATTTTGGTGAAAAGCTGCCCTGTGTCTAAATCTCCGTCAAATCCTTGATTTCGTTCTGGACATCAAGTCACTTTCGCTTGAGTGTAAGGGTAAGACTGTAGCCATTAAATAAATGTTTGAGAAGCAAAATCTTAACATAAGAATGAGAGAATTAGAATCTTGTAGGCATTTTGAAATATGGAAAAATACTTATGTAAGTTCTGAAGATTGTCATAAGGGTAAAGAGCAAATTAAATGGTTGAACAATAAGTGAACTGGGAAACGAATTTTCAGGACATGTAGGTGGAAAAAGGGAGAAAATCATGCTTACCTAATAAGGATCTTGGGAAGTTAGCCATAACTAAAATACATTTAAAGTAATGATTTGTCGTGGGATTGCCATTCCTAAAGTCACGTTTCTTGTGGTTGGGTCTTTGCTAGTATTCGTTCGTTGGGAAGAGTGTGGTATCGACATGTCGATGTAAATGCGCATGTGTCTATGTGAGTCGATGACTTATGTGATTGTCGCATGTGTGTCGAGTTCGTACTTGGAGCCCTTACCGTGTTGTGTGTCGTGAGCAATGTAAGTAAAAAAAAATTATACGGGTATTTCTTGTTGTATTTAGGTGTGTAAAATGTGGGCACTACAGGATAGAGAGATTAGACGCAGATCTCTTGAAACATCATTCACAGATGTCTTAAAATGTAGGGAATCCTCCATGAAACCTGCAGACATCACCCCGTGTATTACATTTGGGGAAGATGTCATTTCATCTGAGATTTACTACAAAGAGCATGCTCTGATTTGTAGATTCAGGGGTTTGTGGCCCAACCTTCCTGTTCTTCACGCGTGGATCTCTAAGCATTGGACTCCATCTTTAACTGGTAAGATAGACTTATATCCGTGTGCTAAAGGCATTTTCATTATGGTTTTCTCTTCAATAACTGATAAAGACATCATTGCTTCCAAGCTCTGGACCTGCCAGTCCAAATATTTGGTCATGAAACCTTGGTTCCCATCCTTTAACCCGCACACAGAATCATTCTCATGGAAACCTGTTTGGATCAGGCTGCCCCATTTACCTCTCCAATTCTGGAGTCATGACTGTCTGACATCCATTGGCAATACCTTGGGTACTACACTCTATATAGATTCTCAAACCACTAATTACACCCATACTACCTATGCCCGGATCCTGGTGGAACTTGACACTGATAAAAATCTTCTTGCTACCATAGACCTTAGAGTGCAAAATAGAACTTGGTCACAAAATCTTGATTATGAAGGTCTACCTTTCCAGTGTAGAAGGTGTTTTGGATTAGGACACACCTCTACTGCTTGTGGGATGGAAAAACGTCAACATGAGAAGTGCAACTGGTGGAAAGATGCACTCCCGGAACACCTAATTTTTGTGGCTAAAAAGGATCTTGAATCAAAAGCTAGATACCATAGTTGAATCCGATTCAGCCCTGAAAACCCCTCTATCCGAAACTCAGATTGTTAGCAACATGAAAAATGCACAAGTTGTTGAGGGCAGCAAGGAAAATAATAAATATATCTCTTTGGATGTCAACGAGGCTGCCTCAACTGGCACAAATGTGACTAAGGAAAATACTCCTCCTTGGTCTTCTCCTCCAACCATGGAGGTTCCTTCAGGTTGGGTAATGGTCAACAAAAAGAAAAAAAATTCACCCTGAAGGAAAGCTCTACACCTAGATGATCTTCTCTGTTAATGTTTGGCCGGGTTACATTATTTCATTTTTCGTGGCCAGATCACAGAGTGTTTCTTTTCCAATGGTGTTGATGTGCCATTGCTGTTTGATCGTTGTACATCAGTTGTCTTTTTGCTGATGTGTTGTTGGTTGTGGGTTTTTTTCTTTGCAGACAACTTTCTGCAGTTGGTCATTATTGTTCTATCTGGATTTTGACTGCTTTTTTGTGCTCAATCTTCCAATTCTGGCTTCTGAGCCTTATTGTACAAGGGTATAATCCCTTTCAAAAAACTATTTACCAATAATTAAAAAAATAAATGTTGCATAGCTATGATTGTTGAATAATATGTAATATTTATGGAGTTCAAATTTGTGAGAAAATTGAGGCACATGTTTACCATACTTAGTGAAATTTATTACATTTAAAATATTTGACATACTCCATGTATATCTCCTCATTTATCTTTTGAGTTTCTGGTATTATTTGGTTATGAAATAAAACTCATATTTACAAGCTTTGGAGATTTGACAACAGTTTGTACAGGTTGATGGGATTTGACAGTGTTCAGTTTCATACTTTTTTATAAAATGATTGTTGTTTGGGAATGCATCTATTTTTAGCATATATATGTTAGGTGCATTTTAATATCCATAATTTGGGCATGTGCTTAGCGGTATATAGTAGTTAACACACACTGATATGTAGTTTGGTAGACAGTTTGTTTCTATCCTAGTTGCAGTGTGCATAATGTTGGGATATATATGTTATTGGCAAATTCACATGATTCAGTTTTGACTATAGTTATTTTTGGCATGTGTGGTCTAAATATTCTGGATCATGATATTTGCAGTGGTTGAAAATTTCACAGGGACAATGGACACTAACTATTTTGGCATGTAGCACAAATCATCAAATACAACCGATCTATTTGGGTGGAATCATGGCTATAGTAATTGGCTTATCACGAGTATCGGTTATATACTTGCCTATGTTGGAAAACAAGTGTCTATTTTTAAACTGATCAATTTTTTGTGATGGCGGTTACAATTACTAGGATTTAACAATTCATGACTATTGCGAGAGATTGGCGAGAATCACAAAGTATCAAGGGATAATTTCCTATTCTGGCAAACAATTATCTATTACTTTTCGATCAATTTTTTTGTGATTAGCTAATCAACAATTTGTAATGATTTAACCCATAATGTTATTTATGGATCCTGTATGTGTTTGTGAAATGCAAGAAGATGATTAACAACATTTGTGGGTGAAAAACAACTTTTGTGGATAAAAATCCTTCCCAGTGGGGAGGAGTGATTTGAAGGACAATTTGAGACTTCAAAACCTATATCACCCCTAAACCATAACATCACGATAGAGAATTTTGATAACTTTCTCGAAGATAAGGAATGGAAAAATGGAGATCATATGCTTAAGATACCGCCGATAAAATTTTGGACTCGGCGGGGTAAAGTGTAGCTAATTAGGCCACAACATGTGGCAAAAGTGAAGTTCAAGAAAAAGGGTAAAATTTGGTTTTATGACACCGGTCTTTGACACTCATGTTTGGAAAGGTGGGCCCAACTATTTGTTGGGGGCCCTTAGCCATGTGGTCAACACAATTTTTGATGGAGGGGTGTCTTGGCTACCATAACTTCACATTACTATTGCGACAATTATGATTATATATGCCTCGATTTTATTTTCAAGGTGCGTGTTGGATTATGTATAGTGGACTTGTAAAGCACCACATGGTGGGTCCTTAACCTACCACGTGGCTTGCCACCCCTGCTCTATGTTGGTGGATTAATCATATAGCTCGATCAACCCTCTAAGTCGAACCAGCTCAACCTTATCCGAGAATGAACCAACATCAACTCAACGACTCAAATATAACACCAGTGAACAAAAAAATACATGCCAATAAGTGACGCTTCCAACCGAGAGGTCAAAAATCTTGACGTTCAAACTAATCTCCACACCGACCAAAGTGGCCACCCAACTCAGCGCATCGGCCATTCATTGTCTCAAAACAAACCCAACCGAACATGGACTGTCAGCCATAACTTGGAAAGCAAAACAAGCAATGTGTGGCCTAAGCCACGTCCTAATAGGGCGGCCACTCCAATAATAAACCATCGCCAGGTCCTTATCGCGGCCAATGTGAGATATATATCCCAAATGTGCCAAAAATGCGAGTGGGTTGGTTGTGGAGGATCAAACACCCAACCTCCCACATAACAAAATACATGCCCACCACCACGCCACTCAGGATGGCTAAGTATATATAAGGGCTCGCAGGTATTTGAATGACACTAAGTCTGAGACTGTGATATAGAATTATTAAGGCAATATTGTAAAAAGCAAATTAGAGGCATTTAGGAGCAGATTGGATCTTCGGGATAAACTGGAAAGTTGTCTAGAATTCCAAGACACTCCTTGTGGGAATATTATTTTCCTGTTCTGGAGGCTTCGTGACACTATTTTTACATTGGAACTCACTGGAACACTATGAACAACACGGATACGACATTGCAAGTACTTTGGAAGGTGGAAGACCAACACTGAGCTCTGTCAAGGTCTTTTGAAGGTCTAAAAGTGCAACATTGCAGGATATTGATCTATTTTTGTGAACTATAAGTTTTATTGTACTTTTGATTCTCGAAAATTTTATAGATCGGTTCATATGAATCTGTAGTGCCCACATTTTACACACCCAAATACAACAAGTAAAATACCAGGATAATTATTTTTTTACTTACAATACACGCTACACACAACACAACAAGGGCTCCAAGTACAGGACTCGACGCACATGCGACAATCACATAAGTCATCGACTCACATAGACACATGCAGATGACATCGGCACGTCGATGCCACACTTTTCCCAACGAACGAATACTAGCAATAACATGACCACAACAAAAGGGACTTAAGGATTGACAACCCACCACACAACATTACCATGGTTACATCTAGCGTACGTTAAACATCCAATAACATTATTATGTAAGCAAAATTTTCTTCCTTTTTCCACCTACATGTTCTGAAAATTCATTTCACCTTTCACTTTTTGTTCAACCATTTGATTTTGCTCCTTACCCTTATGCCAATTTTCATAACTTGCCTAAGTATTTTCCATATTCCAAATTTTATACAAAATTCTAACTCTCTAATTCTTATGTTAAGATTATGCTTCCCAAAACGCTTATTCAAAGTTTGGAATTTAACCTTGCTACACAAGTGAACCTAATGTGATGTCAAGATGAAATCTTGGGATTAAGAAAGACATCGATTTGAAATAGCTTTTTCCCCAAGAACATCCATCGATCACGGATTAGTTATTTCACTATTATTATTATTATAGTTCAATAACTTGTTGAATTCCAAATTTGATTTTTATATGCATATCTTTTGTTTTGTCGACGTTTGGTCACACCAAGGCAATTTATATTCCTTGTAACACATGAAGATGTTTAAATTAAGTCTTAAGGACTCCCAGTGACATTATTCCTAACCTCAAATTTTGGTTTACTCTCATATGATTTACTTTTGCGTCGCACTAGGGTCTCATTATTACCATCGTTTTAAACGTAAGAGTTACAAAAGTACTTGTCTGACATATTAAAGAAGCACATGGTTAAGCTTAATTCCAAAGTTTCACCCAGGGCTTTAATCTCTATTATAGGTGTGGTTAAGGTTAAAATGTATTTACCCTATAATCCTTTGGTGAAAGATCAAGGCACTAAATTTTCACAAGCCCAAGACAAGACATTTATCTATGAGGGACAAAAGGGTTCACTAACGAGAATGCAAGACATAGAACAACTATATCACAATCTTCATATAGGTCGTTTGGGTCCAACAGGGATTTCATTCACTGATGAAGTTAATCTCTAGATCTAATTTCGTAAGGCCCGGAAATCCAATAGGATACAAGGGAGTAATATCTCTACCTACTCCACTAGATGGGAAGGTTACACCACTTAGTCATTCCTTCTAACAAGGACTCATAAGGTGACTTTCGAGGTGGTCTTCACCACTCAGCCTGGTGTCGGACCTGAAGAGAGGACATTCTTCTCACGATTACCAAACTAGAAGGAAATCACATACTTTGGATAGGTTGGACCATGTCATTCCTAAAATATGGGTTCACGACAATGTCGCTAAACCTAATGACTATGACGGTAAACTCCAGCTAGGGGTTTTATTTACCTAACCTAGAAGGTCTCATTGAGTGCAAAGCTTAAGTTCGTTCTACGGTCTTAATTTTCTTATATGGTAAAAAGGATCACACATACAGGCAAACTATACACGAGTATTTTATTAGAGTTGAGTGTTCCCATTAACACTCTTTATTGTGTTTGCAAGGTAAGAAGGTAATCCAGTAATTAATTTAATCGTCTATTGAAAACTGAGAAAGTGCTACAATATATTAACTTCAATTTCAATTTACTATATATAAATCAAATCCCTTTTTTTTGCCATACACAATTAAGAATCAAACTGAACCGGTGATTAGATGTACATTTCCTAAGTTATCCCTAAAACTAGCATCTCATGCATATTAACAAATTTCAATTATAACTTTTCTGTAACAAGAGACTACATTAGACAGTTATTCATTTTACAATAACCTATAAAAATTACAATAATAATAATTAAACTACACATCACCTTTTTCATCGTCATTCTTCCATCTTGCAAAACCCACGTGAGCATGATATCAACGATAATTCGTTGGCATGGCATCCACCCTATTCAATCATAATTGACATTTTTCAATTTCCCATTTACATAAGATAAAAAAATTACAATTAGCAATCGAAACAAAAAGATTTAGAGACATGTATTCATTACATTTCATTTTGCTTCTTTTGTAACCCAGGAGAGAGAAAGAGAAGGGAAGAGAGAGAAAACACCATTTTGGTCAAAAGTTCTAATACACACAACAAGTTTCATTATAGTGTTTTAAACAGTTATTTACATGTGTTTAAACATTTTTCAGGGTGATTTGGCAACCCTACGAGGTCCCGCAACTTTCTATTCTTACATTTTCTCACTAGCTGCAAAACGTTCAAAATGGGCTCGGAGGCTCAGAAACTGCTTCCAAAGGTTATCTTCCAATGAACACGCACACCACGAATAACTTTCTACGTGTCCCCAGATATACCAAGAGTTCATAGCAACTGATGGAATTGAAAAAGAGCGAACGGTTTGTGTTTGGCGGTTAGTTCTCCGAGGTCCATTGGTTGTAGTTCACCTAGTCGTAAAATGGCAAAAAAGTTAGCTCGAGCGCCTAGAAAACCGCATCCATAACTGACGTTTGATGGAGAAGCACACAACGAGACATCTCCTACTAGTTCCCCTATATAACGAGAATTCATCAGAGTCAACGGGACTGAGAACTAGACAACCATGTTCAAACGGCGACAAGTTTTCTGGAGCGACAAGACGAAATTGGACCAGTTTGACCTCATCAAACTACGACCGGAGGCCTACAAAATAGCTTCGCCAAACTATCCCGAAAAGTGCTCTTTCCTATACTGAATGTTCCATGCATTTGTCTAGTATAAACACTAGAAGTTTGCGAAGACGGAACGTGATTTCTCTTTCCGGGTTTCAATTGGTGGTCCCAAACGAAAGCCAATTTTCTAGTTTTAACAACTCTCTATTGTTGAAAACCGGTGTAACAGGGCTCCTATAAGGGCGTCAAAAGGATGCCATATGATCGTTTCGGGTCAAACCATAGGTCAAGGTGACTCCTCATATACCAAGATACATGAATGAAACTTCACATCTCGTTTCCAGAGTTGCGAAGGGTACCTAGTGAGTCTCTGAAAATTGTAAAATTTAACTATTTAAAACAAGGAGAATGTCAACTTTATCAATGGGCAGTCAAATTCGTCTGGTCGATAAAATGACATTGGAGCGATCAAGAAGGGTAAGAGTTTTCTAGATCATCTCGAAGCGAGGGTGATAGTTCATGGTTTAAAGTAGGTGAGTTATAATGGCTTCGAGAGTTGCGACACGACACTTTATTGTTTTGCAATGAGTTGAAGGAACATTTAACTGTATTACAAAAAATCCCATAATTTTAAAATTCTATTTAGTTGCAAACGAGAACTAAAACACGAAAATTATGAGAGGTAAGGGAAGAAGAACCATGCCTGGAGAACGAAGTCGGTCGAAGCCGCAGGCTTGGGTTCAGTCTCTTGCTTGGCACTTCGTCAACTAGACCACGAGCGTCCCCACTCCACCATTTAACATACATGTCTTCTGGATTCGACCCACCACTTGTTGAGCATGATCAAAGGGTTTCTTATTGTTGTTGTTTGGATAGGATGAGATCTTCCTCCTTTTGTGCATAGCCTCAAATCTTGCAACCATTAGACCAAGATTTTTGAAGGTGTTTAGTCAAACACTTCACATGCCTTAAGCATGCCTCCACATTTTGCACATTCTCATGTGCTCATCAAAACCAGCAACATAATGATTAATTTTCGGCATGATTCTACAAGAGGCACTCATGCCAACGAAGTATTTACAACCCTCATGCACTGAACATGCATGGCTGAAAGCCAATTAAACAAAAATGAAGCTTACATGGTCAGGGTATGTTCCATAAGACCACATCTCTTTGAGGCATTATCTGTCAAACAGATCACAGGCCATTTTACACATCCATCTTGTGCATATGTTGCCATCATGGCATTCCATGAGACAACATTTCTTTGAGGCATTTTATCAAACAGTTCAATGCCTTCTTAACAGACCCATTTTTTGTTTATCCTGCTATCATTGTAGCCCAGGAGGCCACATATCTTTTAGGTATTTTGTCAAACAGTTCACCTGGGTTGTGTATGCCTTCACATTTTGCCTACGTGCCAAACTGGGCACTAAAACATTTGCTTGGAAGTTTCAAGGGCCTTTCAACAAACGCCTTTGTGCATATCCTGCCCTCATGGCATTCCAAGAGCCGCATCTATTTGAGGCATTCTGTCAACAATTCATACGCCTCTTCTACACATTTTTTTTGCGCATACTGTCTACCAAGGTGGCAGCAGCCTACAACGTCTGACAAAAATGCCTCTCCAGTTCCTGATCTTGGCAGTTGTCCACATGGGTCCCAGAGCTCATTTTTTACGTAGACTGAGAGGATACTGGCACATGCCGCAAAAGGAGAACATGGAAAATCCATGGGGTGACATTTGGCGAGGCATCTCCTTGAAGGAAACAGAAAACGCCCAAAGAGCATTGATTTGAGTAAAAGGACTACAAACCACCTTTCTTTCAGGCATTTGTGTAGAATAGATTGGAGTCCCGACCCCCCCACCCCCCCCCCCATGGCGGTGGCAGATGCACTCTCCCTCTCTACACAGCCAAAACGATGGAAGGAAACCCCATTTCTGCCCTAATTCACCCTAAGAGGAAAATCACGGCTTTTTGATTTTATTTTTAATTTCTTTTAAATTTATTTATCTATATTTATTTATTTTTATTATTTTTGTTTGTTTGTTTTAACTAAATAGGAATACAAACCATGAACGAGGTAAAATATTGATGAGCACAATTAATGATGATCGCCCTATTCATAATAACAACACAATTTTATTAATAATAATAATAATAATAATAATAATCGCACCTCGACATTATAAAATATAATATTATTATAACATTGTTTTTATGATTTTACGGCTAAATAATGATAATAATTATTAATCCTATTAATGTCGACGACCCGACAAACTCGAAGAGCCGAGAACCAATTTTTCTTTTAGCGAGTATAACCGTCCAGCTGACGCTCACGGGGTCCATGTGGCAGGGTATTAACAACGACTCGAAAGGAAAGAAGGAGAGGGAAGGTGAAGAATCTTCACTGTGACCTGGACAAGGTCAACAACCGTCAATGAGAGCACACACACACCAGTCTCCCAAGCTTAGAAACAAGGTCGTCATGCTAGGAACAGGGGAAACATCTGACAGGGCATTACATAACCCGAAGACGTAGGTAATTTCTGAACTTTGTAAATAATTTTGGTGTCATCTTTTTATCTTGTATATCTGCATTTGAATTCTTATTTATTTTCCACATTTAATCAGTTAAATTAAAATTCAAGCATGATTAAATATTAGTTTAGGAAACTATGTGATGAATTGGTAAATATAGTAATTTGAATGGTTGATCGAACATGTGATTTTGGTGAATCAGTTAAATAGTTATGGATCAATAATAATTTAGATTTATATCTGATTCTGATCAATTTTGGAGTAATTAAAATCCTTAAAATTGATGAATTGATAAGGTCTTGGTAAATAGTTGAAAAAGTAGAACTTAAAGTGGTGTTTACGGATCAAACTCCCTCTCTAGCATTCCCAACACTAAAACCCTATTTTTTGTTGACCTAGCTAGGGTTTTAAGGGCAATTCTCTGTTTTTGGTTTCTCTATTGAATTTTCACATTCTAAATACTTTTATCCACTTCACTCCATAATGTTCAAGGTGTCTACTATGTTCCCAAAGTTCTTTAGCTTCCAATACGCTATTTTTGCAAATTTAGGCTTCTTAGTCTTTCAAATTTCTTGTCTACACTAACCTTCAATTTATTCACTTGTCCAATTTTGATCATAGATTTATTGGCTTAGGTCCTACTCATACACACCTATCTAACACTAATAGTCTTTCTCCATCATCTTACCAACTCTTCTATTCATTCTATAATTTTAAACCTCTTCCAATTTCCTTATAATGTGCTCAAATTGCTTAAGTTTTGGCTATCAGAAGGACAATTATGGAGAAACTACTATATGATGGTTAAGAGTCTTCTTCTCACCTTTTAAAGGCTTCACTAAACTTTCTCACACTATAGTTACTTCTCAATTCGCTCACTCACTCCCCTTTTATGATATTTTTGTGTTCTTGGTCTAGTTAGGTCCTCAAGTTTTTGATGGCCATCAACATGACAATCAATCAATTGATAAGTTTAAGGTTCCCTCGGGATTATTATCAATTTTCTAAGCTTTATACATGCTTAATCATACACCCATAAATCTCTTCTATCCATCACTTCCTATCTTTGATCACAAGACCACTGTCACACAACTCTAACCCGACTGTTACAACATATTCTCTGACTACGTATGCTTTTTTTAACCCCCTTCTAGGTTTTATATACTGAGTGGATAATTCTTTAATTCTTATGAATGATTTGTAAGGTTTTCCCAAGATCACAAACCTCTGAAGCTTTTAGAACCTACCTTTTCTTTTTTTAATTACCTTCAAAGGTTAAAAACTGTGAGTGCATAGTTAGTAGAACTGAACTTACCAATTGAGACCTTAATGTCATGCCTTATTTTCTTGTTGTTTCTTACATTTACCTTAGATCAACATGTAATATCTTGATAATCTAAAGTAAACCATGTTTCTAAACCCATGTTAAAACAATGCATAATTTCTAGAACTCGGAACAGAGCACTTCAACTATTTGCTTGTATTTTATTCATTCATTCCACAACTCTAAGCTATAAAGATGACTTAAAATATTAGCAACTCACTTGTGTGCAAAAAGTAAAATGATTATTTGTCCCTTCTTCATGATATTTGTTCAATTCTCGAAATTTCTACTCAACCCATGTTCACTAGATCACAGTTTTCAAAAGTTCTTAACCCTTAAATCACAAGGTAATGCATATATTGATTAAATATCATGAAGAAATGAAGATTAGACAACGTAGTCTTTCCCAAGGTAAAACTCTTTCCTACTCCAAGATATAACAATCCTTAAAAACACAGTTCATCAATATTTACGAAACTATACCTATCTTTCATGGTATAAGCATACTAACAAACAATCATCAATTTAATTATAATTATTTCAACTACCCCAACTATTACTACTTATTAATCTTATTCATCTTATTAGATCTTTCAAACTCTTGGCACTCATATCAACAATCAAGAAATGATTTGATAACTTAATGTGCACTCATATTGTCTTGGACTGATTTTATGATCATTCAACAATTTATAAATCTCTTTCTCATTCTTCATGTCCTACAAAATACTTTACTCATGAAAAACACATGCATATGACTTATTCACAAGATTTCAAAACAATCACTTAAAGTACATTCAATTGATATTTCAATCATACATCATTTTCAAGCTTAGAAGCCATTTTATGTATAATTCATAAATTGAACAACTTCAAGAGCCTCATGGGCTCTATTACATATGTTTTCACCTCTTCACACCTTCTTACACATCTCACACCTTCTCCCCATTTGAGTACATGATGCACTTTCCTTTTCAAATGAGTAAGAATAAGTTAGTCAAGGTTTTCACACAAGTAACCCCACTTGGATTAAGCTAACTCATGATGAGTTAAGGCTAGGTGAGTTAAGTGGTGGTAAAGGTGTCCCATCACCCTTATTACATCATACATGACTCTTATACTAACTCCTAACACTGCTTGTAACACATGAATGATAAATTCAAATATTTAAAATTACAAAAAGGAGGGAAAATATCTTATTCAAGTTCAAGGAGTCCAAAAGGTCTAGAGCCAACTATGATGACCCTAGATGGACTCAAGACATCGTAACCTCCTAAATAAATCCAATTTTTGCTATTTACATGATGCTCATGCATCAAACCTACAGGAACTTTGAAATTTTTAATCTTGAATAAGTGATAAAATTATGAACATTGAAGAAGTGAATTGAGAAATTGGTACAACTAATAAATGGTGATTACTCTTATGAGAAAAAAAACTGCAAGAGTGTTTCAAAACAATTAGAAAATTTGGATTTCAAACCACTATAAATTTGAATCGTGGAATAATGAAGTCTTATGATATTTGAAACTAAAAAAAGGTATTAAGGTAAACAATAATTGAGTTATAAAATAAGGAGTAATGCCAATATTCTCGAACATTAAGAATTTGAGGAAATTTTTAAAATATGTTTAACCTACTAAATTCAAATATTTAAAATTACAAAAAGGAGGGAAAATCTCCTATTCAAGTTTAAGGAGTCCAAAAGGTCTAGAACCAACTATGATGACCTAGATGGACTCAAGATACCTTAACCTCCTAAAGAAAGCCAAAATTTATGCTATTTACATGATGCTCCTGCATCAAACTTATTAGAACTTTGAAATTTGAAATCTTGAATAAGTGATAAAATTATGAACATTGAACAAGTGAATTGAGCAATTGGTACAACTAATAAATGGTGATTACCCTTATGAGAGAAAAAAAACTACAAGAGTATTTAAAAATGATTATAAAAAAATGGTTTTCAAACCACTATAGATTTGAATTGTGGAACAATGAAGTCTTATGAGATTTGAAACTAAGAAAATGTATTAAGGAAAATATTAATTGAGTAATAAAATAAGGAGTAAAACCAATATTCTCAGAACATGAAGAATTTGAGGAAATTTTTAAAATATGTTTAACCTGTTGGTGGTGGCGTTTAAAGCAACATATCCCTTTTCACTATTGGAATTTATTATTGTGGAATTCCTGTGTTTATTGATCCTCCAAGTGCGTGGTGTGTGTCGCATGATGGATGATGCTTTTATAAGGGAGGGAGAGTGTAGTGCCCCCTCCGGTTCAAAGAAAATTTTATTTTCTTTCGGGATTTTTGATTATTTAGGAATGTCTTTTATGTCGTGTTGTTTTTTATCCCCGCATGCAGATTGGAAATATGGATAAATCTCATTAGTTTCCAATTAGAGATATTTAAAATCCATTTTCAATATTTATATGATTACTGTCATGAGTATTCAATTCATAAAAAATTAGAAATAATAATAATAACATGAATTGATAATAAAATGATTAATAGAAAAAGGGGATTTGTATAATAAAAGGAGATAAATAAAGATGAGTTGTTTTGTTTTATAGCATTGAATGCCTTTGAGGAAATGATTATGTTTGTGGAGGCGTGTTGGGAGTCCTTTTTGAAAATGCCTCAAAGGAAGTAACCTCATCATGGCTTTCGTGGTGTTCAATTTCTCCCAAAAATAATCTTTCCAAGATGGTGAATCACCCATTTAATTTGGGGTGATTGTATGAGTTTTTTTCTTGGTGCTTGGGACAAAGGATTTTGTGATCAACAAATATTTTGTTATTACTCCACCTTATGCATCAAAAAAACCTCTATTTTGACCATTCCACTTCTTCCAACATGTGTTCCATCATGTGCCAATATGGGATCCTTAGACATGGTGTGGATGGTGATCAAAGAATAAAGAAATAAAGAAATCTTGGTAGTATTTGTAGTTGGAAATGCTCTAGTAGGTGGTTTTGCAAAATGGGATGGTTGAAAAGGAATTAAAAACTTTCATCAAATGCAATTGAAAGTGTAAATCCAAACTCCACAACCTCACCCAACGTACTCTCATGTCTGCACTAGAATGGGAGCTTTAAAGCAAGACATTGGCATTATCATGAAGCGTTGCTCCTGTTTCACCAAATGCTACCAATAGGTGTCTAAATGATTGGTTCACCTTTATTTGCATATTTACCTAACTCATGCCAAATAGAAAGCTTGATTTTTGTTGTTATTTTCTTGTTGGGCACAACCCATTTTCAAGGAGTATTGACAATAACACTATTCATATTCATGGCGTTATTACATCCATCCATATTTCAACTAATCTAGTGGACAAATTTCATATGTCCAATTTGTAACATTTCGAAGGAGAGTGCCCAATAAAAATAAAATATTTCAGAAGCTCAGTGTTCAACTAAGTCTGAATGCAACATCTCACAACTCGTGGCTTAATATAATCTCGGATGATGAAGATATGCCTCATAAGTGATATAATTTGATTCTGACCTTTTCAAGCCTCCTCCACCTACATAAAATCCAAAAATCATGAACCACTCAAACATGAATATTTAATCTCTCTCTTTCCAGAATAATTCATCATACAAGAAGCTTCTCAAATGAGATATATTGACATCCCACAAGAGGTTCTTTAAGTGTACGAATATTGGAAACCCACGCCTATTTTTAGGGAAGTACGATTGGAGAAGATGCTTGGAACACCTATAAGAATTTACTATAAATACGATGGTGTTAGCCATGCAAGTTCACATAAGCCAATCACAACTCTTGCAAAGGATTGGTATAATGCTAAGTCGTGTGTCAATAAATTATTAACCGAAACAATTGTTGTTCACTGGGGTAGTGAATTAGCTTTTGTATGCATTTTATTTGATCTCCAATATGAGGTATACAAATGTGGAGGCATGTGAACTATTTGACAAAATTCCTTAGAAAGAACATGGTCTCTTTTGATATAGTGTTTGTTGAGATACTCAAAATGGGGTCTTTAGACCAGTCTATGGGCATCTATTAGCAATGTTGAAAATGAAAATTTGGGTCATATGTAAACATGTGGAATCTTAGACAAGTCACATGAACTGCTTGACAAAAATCCTCTTAAATTGCATGGTCTCGTGGATCATGGTTGTGGATTGACTAGATTCCTTGTACCACTTCAATTCTCAGATAGGCATGGTCCTCTTACTTTTTCTTGCATAGTTTTTAGCTTTTCTAGTTTCCAAATTTTGATGGAGTTGTAAATTAAACTAAAAAATAATAAATTTTGTGTTATAATGAAACATGTTATCCATTAGCAAAATGCACCTCGCTTGGGTATGCAACTAGACAAGTTCCCAAGAATGTAAACACTACTCTCTTACCTCGTAAGATGGATGGATAAACTATGATACTAGTTTTAGATTTGGAAACCATGAGGTTGGCGGGTTCACATAAGCCAACCACAACCTGTTCCAAAGGATTGGTATAATGCTAAGTCGATGTCAATAAATTATTAACCAAAACAATTGTTGGTCAATGGGGTAGTGAATTAGCTTTTGTATGCATTTTATTTGATCTGCAATATGAGGTATACAAATGTGGAGGCATGTGAACTATTTGACAAAATTCCTTAGAGAGAACATGGTCTCTTTTGATATAGTGTTTTCTTGAGATACTCAAAATGGGGGCTTTAGACCAGTCTATGGGCATCTATTATCAATGTTGAAAATGAAAATTTGGGTAAGATGTAAACATGTGGAATCTTAGACAAGTCACATGAACTGTTTGACAAAAATCCTCTTAAATTGCATGGTCTCGTGGATCATGGTTGTGGATTGACTAGATTCCTTGTACCACTTCAATTCTCAAATAGGCATGGCCCTCTTACTCTTTCTTGCATAGTTTTGGTGTTTTAGTTTCCAAATTTTGATGGAGTTGTAAATTAAACTAAAAAAAATAAAGTTTATGTTATAATGAACATGTTATCCATTAGTAAAATGCACCTCGCTTGGGTATGCAACTAGATAAGTTCCCAAGAATGTAAACACTACTCTCTCTTACCTCATAAGATGGATAGATAAACTATGATACTAGTTTTGGATTTGGAAACCATGAGGTTGGCGGGTTAAACAAGAAACTTAGTAAAAACTACTCCTTGGTGACCTTATAGAATCTAAATAAAACCTATTTTCAGTGAGGTGTAAAATATATCTATAAACTCGAAATGAGAAAATCGAGCTTTACTCGTGTACCTTGTCACATGTAGTCTTCAATCTAACCCTGGGTTGATCTCTAGATATTTGTTTTACCTTGTTTCCTAACGCGTTTAGGAGCCTAGTGGGCTAGTTCACAAGTTTAAATAGATGCTAAAAGTTAAAAATGCAATTTGGTTTTGACCCACCGTTTTGGCCCTAGGTGTAGAAATGGATTTTGGTTTCTACATACCCCTAATATATCTCTATCAATCACTACCATCCCTTATTTTGGAGAAAACATCCCATGCAAGCTAGTTTTCTAGATAGGTTTTGGAGGCCTCCGGTCGTTGGGTGACGAGGTTGTTTAGGTGCATTTATGAGCAGTGGCACCGGAAATATGGGTGCCAATTGAACAAAATACACCAATTTTGGGTTTTGTCATCTCGAGTGTTTCCCTCTATAGAGGAGTAGGTAGGATTGGTTTCCTTGTGTATTTGAGTCTCGTAGTTTGTTTTTGAACGCTGATTTTTGGGCTACTTGTCTAAATTTGATGTTTTTTGGAAACTTGTACCTAATCAAGAAAGTTCTCATTGACCTTATCCAAACAAAATAACGATCAGAAAACCTTGTAAACACAAATACATGAATGTAGGAAACCATCTTGACGCTTTTTGAAAAGATATTGAATGTGAAAAGAAATGGTGTTTTCTCTCTCCTCTCTTTAGCTCTATCTTTAGCTTTGAAAATGAAATGAAATGGAATTTATATTCTTACTCTCCCTAAAAGTGTGTTAAGTATTATTTCATTATTATTGGAAAACTATGAAATCGTATATCATGATTGTGTTAGGAAATATATATTTCTCTATAGTTAATTTTGCTTTAACTATAATAATTGGGTATTTATTATTAATTGTAATATGGTTATATTTATATAACCATCTATTTTGTTTTATTTTGCATACGGGAGTTGTTGTATTGTTTTAACAATACTATTGTTTGTTTGTATTTAATTTGGTTATGCTTCCCGGATGTCATTTTTGGAAGCTTATGTGAATTAGTTTATTGTTGCACATGTGCAACATATTTTTGTGTATGTATTTAGTTGTATAATTCCTATAAGAATTGCAACACTCCATTGTAAGAATGATTCGGTTGATTAATAAAATATTGTCAGGCTTCCGTCCTTGTTTTACATTTGGTACCAGAGCTGGTTGAAGCTATTGACAAGGTTGGAGAAAGGTTGCAGAGGAAGGAAAAGTTTTGGAGAATAAAATTGCTTCATTGGAGAGCCAGTGTTGCATCTTGCAGCTTCCTAGAACTCCCTGCAGTCCCACAACCTCCTGTGCATTCTCCAAGCTGAACAAGCCCCCGACCGAGATATTTTTTTGGCCAAGTCACCTTCCATAGGTGAGCCATGTTATTTCAAGGTTTTAGACCAAACTCCTCTTAAGTCTATTGCATTAGGCAAGTTGAACGTCTAAACGAGGTCGGGTTGGCATTCCTCTTGGATCGAGCCACACCTTTGTAGTCAACGAGGAACTCATATGGCAAATACATTCAACACAGAACCTATGGCCAAGTTAAGTGTTCATTTTTTCCGTTGAAGCCAAGCCATGCTAGGGTGATTCATGTGAGCTCAAACACCACTGAGCATTCCATACAAGATCTGCATCAATAAACTACAAGTGGCAAGATCCCAAGCCGACTCTGTAATCACTACACCATCAAAACGAACGTCCTACAAAACAAAACAAATAACAGTGAAATTACATTGGTGGAGGAATAAAACTGCAAACAAGGTGGCCTTTAGCAATACCACATGAAAGTAAAAAGAGGAGGAAAACAAATCAAAGTGGAGTTAATAAAAAAAGAATAAAAAGCAGTGACAACGTATAAAAGTTAAGATCCGGTTTATCGGCATGCCATTACAAAGGCGTATCATTCGAATTACTTGGAACCACTTCCACAGGAAGCCCTAAACCACCAAAAATCTCCACGGACCTTCAATAGGGTGGCCAGGTCACCATTAAAAGGTTAGCGTTTTTGAATTTCTTTAAATTAAAATTGCTTCATCTCATTGCACTACGATTGCACAAGTGGTTAGTTGAGTAGCTTTGGGTATAGAAGGTGTTGGTTTGACTCCACCTCTAATTCAAATCTTTTGTTATATATGATTTGCATTTGGTGGAGAAAAACAACAAATCCGCCACAGTTAGCGGTAAAAACTCGCTAAAGCCCTAGTTACAACTAAATAGGCCTCTAAAAATTTTAGTGAGGAAAACCCTAATATAGGGAAATTTTTTTTTCTCCTAATAGGACTTTTTTTAATTCTAGACAAAATTCATAAAAGGGGGTACGGAAAAATTCATTTTAAGCAAAAAAATTATGATTTTTTGCTCACCAAGCCGTTTTGGGCTCTGAGGCCACCAGGGCCCATAAAACACGTTTTTTTTTTTTGCTTGCCATTCAATTTTTCTAAATTTTTGAATGTAATTACATGCTTCAATATATTGTACTAATTTGTAGGTTGTCATAGTCAACCAAAAATATTGTAACTACTCATAAACTGGCAGAGAGTTGTAATAAAAACAATAAAAATTGGTTCTAAAACACTCGCGAGATCCTAGATCTCATTCGCAACATTCGGTATATATAGTGCCTCTGGGAAGCGCTTACGGGTAAAGCCGTCACGACTACTACTACACTTAATGCCTAATATAGCTGCAAAATGTCATTTGGGCATCGTCCCTTTAAATCAATGGGGAGTAATAAGGTCACAGCGAACACACTATGAGCCATCCCATCCGTCTATGAATGATTGCACGACATAAATCCAAACTAAGAAATTATCCATGTATGTAGTGAAGTTACGCGCACGCGTATGAGGATATTTCTTTGAGCCGATGTCAATAATCACACATTGCACCCCTTTATATACGTCTTGGTACCACGTATTAAATTCTTTCACGTATGGTAATTCCTCTTTCATGTACTATCGGGTATATAGAAAGGGTGAGCTTCTTCCACGTACCGCCAGGTATATCAAAAGGGGCACGTATATAGAAATGTTTGGTATATTGGATGACGATATATAGATTGGGAGACCTTATACCGGAGTGATAAGAGCCAAACCCATCCGCTGATTTTTCGTAAAATGGGCACCAATGCCCCCAAATTTTTTCTTCCAGATTCACAACTACTCAAAGGAAGCAATTATGATGCATGGAAGACTAAAATCAAGACACAACTTGAGTTTGAATAAATCTGGCATGTTGTGAATGGTACTCTATCTAGATCAACTACTGATACAACACAACAATGATAAATTGATAGATCATATCAAAAGGCCAAACTCATCATCTTGTTTGGAGTGTTCAATGATGTGCAACCCCACATTTGAGATGCCAAAACAAACTAAAGAAGTGTGGGATAAATTGAGCACAATATATGAGGCCAAAAACAAGAATGTCATACTAAATTTTACAGAGTCAGTTACACACACTGAAGTTTAAGCAAAATGAGAAAATCGAAGCTTTCTTGAGAAGAGTTGTAGAGTTGAGGGCTTCACTTCTAGCCCTGGGAGAAGTGGTCACAGATGAAGCTCTTGTTCCCATTGTTTTGAGAGCTCTCCCTTCTTCTTACCGCATTTTTGTAACAACACTAAACTTGTTAGATACGACAGTTAGTTTTGACAAAGCTGGTAAACCTACTGCAACAAGAGGAAGCCATGCATAACAAGGATGATGAAGAGGAGCAGGAAATTTCTTCACATCAAAAATGGAAAGGAAAACCTAATTCCTATCAAAAGTCCCAACATCAGAATCAATATCAACATCAAGGGGAAAACAATAAAAGAATCAATGTCCAATTTGTAAAAGAGGACATGAGTTGAAAGATTGTTGGTATATCACATACAAGAAAGGTTCATCAAGTAACTCTAGACCTCCACAACAATAATATCACAAGGGAAATTCTAACTACAATCAAGGGTAGAAAAAGAGGAACTAGAAAAGAAGACCCCATCAACAAGGAAATATTGTTAAGCAACAAGAAGAGTCAGAAAATGAAGATTACTTGTACAATGCTCGATCAAGTAAACCTTCCATGTCATCTAGTGATGTATGGTATGTTGATTTGGGAGCCACTCGACACATGACCAGCCATAGAGACTGGTTTACTTCAATGAGGGAGACATCTTCAAAAAACCATTTTTCGTTGGGTGATGATTCTTCATATACGGTTTAGGCATTGGGAACATTTCTCTACCCCTTGGTTCACGCAACTGTAGACTATCAGATGTCTTATATGTCCCTGGGTTGACTAAAACCCTACTTTTACTCGGCCAATTAACCAACTCCTACATCACAACTTAAAAATTGACTTTGATAGTCATTCCGGAAAGAAAATGTGTTTAATTCGAGACAAATCACGAGGCTCGAAAATAGTTGCAAAAGCCTCCAATGTTGGGATGCATGTTCCATCTTGATTTTGTCCACATAGATGATCAGGAACTTGTGGCTAAGAACTCTACCTCAACATAGTTATGGCATCAAAGACTTGGTCATGTTAGTTTCAAGTATCTCGAGACACTTCGCCGGCACAATATGGTACATGGGCTACCATCTCTTCAGAAGGATATAGACAAGTGTCCTCACTACCTAACAAGAAAACAACATAGAGCTTCATTCCAAGAAGAGTACATATTGAGCTCATGGTAAGCTTGATCTGGTTCATACCGATCTTTGCGGTCCGATGCAACCAAGTCATTCTAGATTTCAATACTTCATGCTTTGTGTTGATGACTATTCAAGAAAAATGTGGATTTTTTGTCTTCGCAAGAAAAGTGAAGCTTTTGAAACCTTTCAAGAAGTTCAAAGTAGTTATTGAGAATGAAATTGGTCATCACATAAGAACTCTCCGCTTAGATCAAGGGGGAATTCACCAATAATGAGTTCAAATACTACCTACAAACTCATGGGATTTGTCGACAAATGCCTCCTCCACACACACCACAACAGAATGGTGTTTTGAGAGAAGAAATCGTACTATCATGGAAATGGTGTGATGCATGATCGATGACGGACTGCAAAGACATTCTAGGAAGAAGCAACAAAGACAATAGTGTATTTTTCAATAGAGTGCCCAACTTTTCTCTCGACAGAGTAACACCACAGATGAAGCATGGTCAAAGTGGAAACCATCTGTTGCACACCTTAGATTATTGAGGTGTAATGCAAGTATGCACATACCTAGCAGTAAAAAGAAAGAAATTGGACATGAAGTCACATAAACTTATCTTCATTGGGTACAATGAAGAGACTCTTAGGTACAGATTGATGGATCCAAAGACTAGAAAAGTCTACACCTAGCAAATATGTTGAGTTATTTGAGAAGAAGAATAAAGCAGAGTTTCCGTATGACAAAAATCAACATGTGACCTTCTTCACACCCGAACTCTCGAGGTCATACATCGAGATAACCGGTATGGAATGATTGTGAATGTGAACATGGTGATGGGAATCAAGCTAATTGGGAAATCTTATATCTTCAACATGCAATATCGGGATCTACGAGTCTTAGGAAAAGAATGCTCTCCTAACTTGAAGCGGTGTGATGTCTCAATCTAAGATAATAGCTTCTCGTAGACTCCAATCAATGTCAAGCTCAGCCAAGATTATGTTTGCTGGATGTTGAACACTTAGAAAGTGACCTATGACGACCTCACATATAGATTTCTAGACAAGGTCATGGAAGTAAGAATGAGAGGCACGATGAAGCCACATGTATTTATGGGTGATTTTCTCGTCTGGTCAGAAATTCTTAGCCTAATCAACTACTATGTTTAGTAAGGAAAGATGTGTAATAATATCTGGTGGAAGCAGAAAAGATCTGAATACTAATGTGCACAAACTAGTCTCAATGTCTAACTGACTGGCAGCCCGTTGGGTTGTGGGACCTAAGGATCACAACCAAAGACTCGTGGAGGCTATGGCCCTTGGATGGTCATGCACATAATCAAACCTTGTTGCCAGGAGCAGTTCAATAGTCGTAGGCTTGATTAGCATCGATATTTAGTGTATTTAGTTGTTCTATTTTCTCAGCAAAAGTTACAAGTGTGCGTAAGATTGTTAAACATAAGCTAGTATCAATGTCAGTTATCAATTTTGGCCCATTGGGTCAGGACCAATGGATCACAACTATATGTATTTTCTATTGTGGATTGTTGATGGTCATACAAAATGAAATAAAATGAATTTTAATAAGCAAACTAATTACTAAAGGAGATCTAATCTATGTTTTTGGAGTTTTCACAATATTTTGGATCAAAGCAATAAAAACAAACTAATCTATCAAAGGAAATCTTTTTGTTCTCTTTTCTAATCTTTAAGAAATGCATTCTAATCTAATTAATAAACTAAAGAAAAGTAATCAATCGGATATATGGTTACTTGTGCAAATGTTGAATCTAATCTAATAAACTAATTTGCTCAAAATCCTCCAAACCCTACCTCAGAGGTGAAGAACAAATCATGACCCCAAAAGGGGCTATTATTCATCACAACTTCCCTGGTAATGTTAAAAAGGAAAACTTACTAATGATTTGATCTATGATTTTCTAATGATTGAATGAATTCATTTGAATGAATGATTTTAAACTAGTGATTTGAAATTGATAATTCAACAAATAAGGCAAACAAACACACAATTCCAACCTCGGACAAGCAAGAGCTTTGGAAAATCTAGTTGTATTTTTTGTACCCTCAAAAGATGCTCCTTTATTTTTCCGAGTGTTTCCATGAGTTAAAGGGATTGGGAATGCAAGAATAGTAGGAGAAGGATGGCACTTGAGCAATGGTAACTTGATGGTAGTCCGGATGCAATGCAAGTAGAAGAGAGATAACACAAGAGATTAGAGCTTGGCTATGCAATTCCTAGCAAGATCGTAGGAGCAATACAATGCAAGACATACATAATAATTCTCGTGGCCTTTTCTTGAATACAAACATGGAATATATAGGAATGGAGGATGGGAGGCACCTTCATGCATAAGGCAAGAATGAGCAGTTCCAACCAATTAAATCTATTTAAAAATAGAGGAAGGAGAACCAAACAATCAAAGCTAATTTTAGATAATTTGGCTCACTTGATACATGTAAAAGTGAAGTTAATTAGCCATCACATGTAAAAACACGCGTGAAGAATTCTGGAAAAAGTGGACAAGACCGCCGCCCTACGCAGGTGGTGATTTAAGGACCGCCGCCTGTCTTGGGCGGTGGCCTTTAACCGCTGCCTGTAGGGCATAAGTGATCTCACACTAAAGGCCAAAACATTCACGTAAAGAGGTAGAAGCTAAAAATCATGGAAGGCTAAGTAAAGACATCTAGGCAACAAATATACACTGCGAATGGAAATTGGAGCTCGAACACCTTCTTGAAAGGACCTGAATCATCATTGGGGACTTTTGTAACCTTTTTCCGACAATGTAGCACATGTAATTTTGGGTGCATACATATTGTCCCCTCGAAGAAGCATCTTAGCCATGAAAATGCGTAAAACGTAGAGTTTGAGTATGGCGTTCCGAAATGGAGAGTTAGAAGCTATACCTGACACGCCGTGTGTCGAAATGTAGCCACCCAAACTCCCGCTACCTGTAAGAGAAAAGAAGACTCAAGTGTAGATAGATAAAATATTGAAAAACAAACACTAAATCAAAACGACAAGAGGACTTACCATCTACGGGGGTATAGAAATATACTCGCGCCAACGCTCCATCCCTACGAAACAAGAACACTAAAATGAGGTCAAAGTAATATATATATATATATATATATATATATATATATATATCAAAACAACTCATTTTTCTATTCATTTGTGCTATTTGATTTGGTGAATTTAGAGCTTTGGACCCACGGTGACCATTTTTACGAGAGTACAACCGATACGACCATGACGAGATTGTGATCATGCCTCCATGAGTGGGAGATCGACCAAATGCGGTCCAAGGTTAGTTATCTTCACTTTTGTATTTTAATACCTAAAATATAAAAACTTTGACAAATTCACCTAGGAGGGATCATTTTCAATTTTTTTTTGTCTTAAATGAGTCTCTAGGGGGGGCGCCCATAAGGCATTTTTTTATTTGGTTAGAAGTAGTCTTTTTTTGTCTTTTTGATCATTTTTAGGGTTAAAGACACATTTGGAAAGTTGGTCTACAGGACTCAGCTGCAAAAGCGGTGGTTTTGAACAGTAATGACCAAGATGTGTATTTAACTTGATTTTTTTTTGATTTTCGATGTTTTGTAACATTTTGGTGAGATTATTATTTGGTATATGTTACTTTCTTTTTCCATGTTTTGGTGAATTAAGGAAAGAGTACATCGATGGAGTTGGAAGAGAGAGTGTGATTGGCTCCTGGTATCCCTGGATCACCTAATTCGGGATGAGATGGATCTTCTCCAGGAGGGTCGAGATTTAGAGGATAGCACGGGTTCCCCACGTTTTCCTACTAGTCATATTCTATGTGACTTATTTTCCTATGGGGATGCGGACTAGAACACCTTAGGTTCCCAAGTGTCCTGGGGTGAGTGAACTATCACCTTGAAAGATGTGTACCATATTCTTGGGCTCCCGATACTGGGAGGAGACTCAATTTTGATACAACATGGTCCAAGGTTGTGATGACGTAGTGAGCCACATACATGGGAGATGCCATTGTCTCATCTGGCTCAAAGAAGGGGATGAAGGTTTGGTCCATTGCCACTACTCCCATTCCTGTCATACACAGAGCCATCATGGGCATCTTATCATCCCGATTGATCGGGGACAAGGGTGGTGACACCCTCTTGTATTGCTGGGCTCCTATCATTACATAGATCGAGGCATGGCCAGTAAATATGCCACAGGGTACAAATATCTTGGGGATCACCTAACATGATTTATACGGGGTAGTCATATGGCGGTGGGCGATCATTGAGCCACCCTACTCTTGTTTTGAGTTGGGTTTATGAACATTTCATCCCTTATGGTAGGAGTACTAAAGTGTCATATCCAAGGGCTATTCAGTAGCTAGATGGAGAGGTATGTCAAGTATTTAGGACGCCACATCAGCCAATGGCTTCCTTGACTTATGACAGACATGACCGCCCGCCTACTAGGACATGGCAAGTGATATGATATGGGGACCGGAGGTGACTATGATGGTAGCTTGCTCTTCGACAGTCATCTGGTTGACAGAGTAGGAGACTTGAGGTTCACCCATTAGATGGGTCCCCAGCAGCTTGGCCTTCCATACATTGGATATGCTCCCTCCAGCTACACCAATTTATATGACTATTCGGGAGGCTCCTTAGGGGCCTAGAGGGGGATCTTGGTTGACAATGGTCATTCCAGTGCACCTATTCATGTTAGATGAGACAGTGGTCCATGCTTGTTGGGTAGTTGATGCCCCGAGAACCCCTACTTTGATTACTGGGGCGCCTCCTCGCCACAACGGGGAGCGTGGATGAACCCATTGATCTAGATTCCACCTCGAGGAGGATACAGTGGGGTGAGACGGAGGCGGAGTCACTGGAGAGGACACCGAGGATGAGGGAGTTGGTGTTGGGACCTGCCGAGGCAACCCATGCGGAGGAGGAGAGTGACCCCGAGTGGAATGATACTGGGAGATGCCGAGAGAAGCATACGATGAGGCCGATCTGGCCGAGAGAGACCTTAGTCTCATAGTTGACACTTCCTCATGATGGAGAGGGGGACGATGAGTCCGTCATAGGATAACAATTTTCTCCCAACTTTTGGGAAGCCCCATAGCCACTGTATGAAAGCGTGGAAGTTAGTCAAAGCATCGTTTACTTGGATGCCCGAAAACCCGAGTAAGTTTAATACTTTTTTTTTCGAGTTTATTCGTTAGGAATGTTGAGTTATATCTTTTTCTTTATTTTTCTATTTTTCTAACTTATCACTTCTTGCTTTCTTCTTGCAGAAATGACATAAGAGTGGTGAGAGATCATCCATCAGGTGTGCATGGATACTCTACTGATCCCCTCAGGGAAGACCCAAGTTGAGCTAACTGTTGACTCGGGCCAGCCATTATCCGCAGTTGCACACACTCACGTGTTTTCCCTATGTGGAAGATAGCGGAGATAGTGACTTCCCTCTATACCCAGGTGGTGGGGTATGAGATTGTCAAGTGCTTAATGAGACAGAGCCATTCTCGCCGCGAGGTCATGGGAAACAGATGCCACCATGAGCACTAACATCATTCTATTCACTTCCAAAGTGTCACAATCCACGTAGGAGCCCTAGACGTGGTCAACACAATATGAGAGATCTCACGGTGTGGACCTGAAAGGTCATAAGGCCATTTTTATTGTTTTAATGATATTTTATTGGGCGTTTATACAATTTTTTGTATGTTTCGGCTATCATGCGTAGCATTTTGACCATGCCTAGTGCATGGTGACATTGTATACAAACTTGATTCACCACGATATATATCGACTCTTATTTTGGTTTGTGTTATGAAGCCTAAGGTGCTTCTCGAATAATGGTAGATAATGATGGAAACAAATTTGCAGACTTGCCACTCCACAAGTGGATAAAGAGCGCGATGCTATGACGCCCGCATTGACTATGAAGTTTCCAAACTGGGACTTGGAAGATATACATTAGAAAGTGACATGGCGATGGTTTGAGATTCAATTTATATTCTTGCTAAAGATACTTGAGAAATACAAGTCTCAAAACTATTAGCTCAAGGCCAAAAAGAATCAATCGTGGAATATGTTCAACATTTGATAAATCCCATATCATCCACCTTCCCAAAGACTTCCTAATGCGGTGGCTGCCCCGAGATGAAAATACTCTCAATTTGTCAAAGGAAATAAACACATTGGGCCATGTCACTAAAACTTGGCTTTGAGATTCTCATTTTAGGCCGGGAACGATCAAGACCATGGTTAAGCTTCATGAAGATGTCAAGTGCATGATTCTTGATCCAATTCTTTATTTCAAAGAAAATTTTGTTTCTACTATATCAAATTCGGATGAGATATTACCCAATCTACATGTGAGATGACAAGTATGGAATCGCCAACTTTAGCTATTGAAGGAATTCTCGAATTTGAACATCGAGGGACACATTTTCTTTGGTGTCCGCATCTCAAATCAAGAAAAAACTTCTCGAGGATTATATGATCCATTATGAAAGCATGAGTGTGAAGCCTTCACTTCACTCTCTTTGATTCAGAATTCATGGTCTGAGATTCCTTGTAACCTCGTGAAATGAGCATAATCAAAGGTGTTCATCTGAGTAGTGGAAGAGCAATTTTCACAATTGTTTAAGGACATGTAAACCCCACCAACAACTTTTCGCTCATTTCCATGGAGCGGTGCATCAAATTAAAGAACTTATTTGAGAATGCTCAATCCAAAATTGTTAATTTAAATGATATGCCATGTAGAATTTCGAATTGAATTACGGGTATTTTGTGAGGCTATTCTTCAACCAAGTGAACCTCCAGGACACATGCCGATCATCGCTCATCGACGCGTCTTCTTCCACCAAGGTTAAAAGTTGTATGACTATTACAGGTAACCCACCTATCTTGCAACCAAATCTTGTTTTTGTAGATACTCAAGAAGACATATCATCATATTTGAGGCAAGCTATTTGGGAAAAGTGCACAAGTAACCATCCTTTTCATCTCGCCACATCAAGATTTAGATAACGAAGAAGAGAAAGCCGCGAGAGTTACTAGAGTTATTCAAGCCCAAATAGCTCAAGAAAGAGAGTGAAGAGAAAAGGCTAGAGCCGGTCAAAACACACTAGTGATCCCTTCACCATAAAGATTCCAAACTGGAAGGAAAGAGGTTTATGCGAGGAGAAAAAGCTAAAGGTCAATCTCGACCCCACTTTTGACTTTTAAGGAAAATTTAGTTTCAAGTTATCTCCTCCAAATAAGAACACACCTCGTGGATCTGCAAGCCTCGTATCAAGTCCTAAAAGAGCAAACAAGGAAGGAATCACTACCATTCAAGCACTTTGTCCTTACTCACGTTGTTTTACCTTCGCATACCACCTTATATCAAATGGCAACAACATACCATGGGAAATGTCATAGGCCCATCGGGTCTTACCGCTCGACATGAACTCCCACGAGGATCAAGAAAGATTCTTCCCAAGTTCAACAAAGATGGGAAGACGTCACCAGATGATCATATTTCTACCTTCTTCGCTGCATGTGCTATTTTGTTGGTAGAATATGAAGATGTTGCTATTTGTCTCTTCATCGAAACATTGCATGATGTTACTACAGATTGGTTTCATCATCTTCCCAATGGATGTATCAAAAATTGGAATGATATGGAAACTAAGTTTGAAAATCGATTCAAAATGGTAGAAGATGAACATGCTCTTCTTGCCCAACTATCTCAAAGTGAAGAAAGAGCCAACAAACCCATGAGGAATTTTGTGGCTAGTTAAATTCATCAAGATGGTGAACAAAGTTCCCCGGGATTTGTCCCAACCTTGATGGATAAAAATGTTCTTTATTAATGCCACAACAACCAAAAGTGTGCAAAGTATCACCGAGAAGGGTTAGGGGTGGCTACTTGGAACTTGCTCAATCTTTAGCCTTAGAAATTGAAGATGACTTAATCATGGCAGAAAATTCAAGAAAAATTCCCCAAAGGAAAGAGTCAAGAAACTCCCAACACTCAGTAAACTATACTCACTATGTTGGCTAATGATGTGCCTAGCTTTGAAAAGCAAGTTTCTCAAAGTAGTAGACCTGCTTCCTTACAAAGACATCCTCGAGAAAGGAGCCACGTTCCCAACAAAGCCAAGATTGGTGTGCTCCAGCGAGGCTTGCTATGAAGCACCTCCCACAACTAATTCAAAAATGTGATGTCATTGAAGAAACCAATGATGAGATTAAAGCCATCGAGGTTGAGTGAGGAAGAGCTAGATTCTCGAGACATATGAACCTGATGTGAAGATCCCGAGGGGAAAGTAATAATCATTTCTTTGAGTATCATCTGGGATGAAGAAGATGAATAAGAAGAAATTATAGAAGATATAAATAGTCAATCCTTCATTTGGTCTTCATGCACTCTCGTAAAAGGAGCAGTGATACCACTAAGGTAGGAAATAAATAGGTTTCCAAGGAAACTCCCAAAGAATCCAAGACAAATAAGGCTCCTAAAGAGTCCACAGCGGCTCGAGGTTTCAAAAGTCAAGACTATCTTAAAGAAAGGAGGGCCTTTGTTAGATCAATCGATTGGTAAACCAACTACGAAGAAAGCTCCTTCTTCCACATCGACAACCAAGCCCGAGGCCAAGCTGAAAAGTGTGCCATCGTCAAGTTTGAAAGAACTTATAAAATTGTAGACTTCAAGTACGATTACCTTGCCTAAATTTGATATCATTGATCATATCAATAAAACAAAAATTTCCATGTCATGTGCAAGAGTACTTGAAGTCCAACAGATCAACTCGAGAAATTGGTCCAAATTTTATCAAAGGTGACTCTACATTCATTCCTCCAAAGGAATTCTGAAAACTCCCAAAGATGGGAAAACTCAAAATATTGTGGCGACCAATTACACCTTCCAATGAAAATATTGAACCTTGATTTGAGTCCTTTCGATCAACGAATGCAAATTAAGTAATCGTGATTATAGACTGCGGAGCCTCTGATAATGTGATGCCGTAAAAGTAGCACATGATCTTGGTTTGAATTGGTACGAGAACATTCAGATCATGTTACTCCATGGAAACCAAGCAAGTTCCTCTAATCAAAGTGCAGATTAAAGACGCCCCAAATGGTTTTGAGCCCAATTCCTCAAAAGTGAGTTAAGGTAACTATTTTAGTTTTTGATATTCTCACCTTGTATGGAATGTTGTTGAGGAAGAAATTTTGTAGGGATTTGGGTGGTGAGATTTAAATGGACCTGGGTCTCTTATGCCATGATTCCTATCAATGGAGAAATGAAAAGCTTATGCCGAAAGCTCAGTGAAAAGTCTCACATGTAACTAAAATTAAAGATCCTCATGCACGCATCCTTTTCCAAGGCTCAAGTATGGGTAATTATATGATGACTACAGAAATTCATACCCCGAGATCACTTCACAAGATTCCAATGAGATTTGAACTTTTGAGTTTGATGGAAGTTGCTTGATGGGCTCTAGATCTGCAAGAGTGGTGCTTCTTATCTCCAAATGGTGAAACATTTCTTTTCCTACAAACTCGAATTTTCAAATACTAAAAACACCTTCGGCAGTAGTATGAGGCATTAATCCCAGCCTTCAAGCCAAAGGAGAAAGGGATAAAATTTGGAAGTCTTCGGAGATGCGGAATTGATTGTGAAACAATTAAGAAATCGGTTCCAAGTAAAGAATGATCGTTTGAGACACTACAAGAATAAAGTGTGGATGCAATAGAAGTCTTCGACACTTTTTCCATAAAATTTGTCCTCAGTGAAAAGAATGACAAAGCGAATCCTCTAAGTAGTCCTCACTTCATTAATGATTCCTCATTCAGAACTTGATCAAGTCAAATACACCATGGGAAATGGTTTTTAGGCTGAGTGCTCCTGACAATGCAGTAAAATTGGCAAGTATTTAATGATGATCAAAAAATTATTGCCTTCTTGGAAAAGAGAAAATTTTGAACATTTGTACTTTCAAGGAAGTGATTCTAAATTTTGCGCATCAACTACCTTTCCCATCTCAGGAAGGAGTTAAGAATGAATATCCCGTGATGGCATCATTCAACCTGCTAAAGGAAATAAAATTCCCAAAGGATTGGTTTCACTTTGAAGAATGTTTTGACAAACATGATAGGTTTATCAAAGAGAAAGAGCAGGGCAGGACCTACATTGCAATTTTGCCGACTATGAGCAAGTTAATATCGGGTACCCATGATAAACTCTACTTTGATCAATATTGGTAAGTGTTGCTCACCCGAGGAGTGTAGGAAATTCATAAACCTCCTTACTAAATATTCCTCGACATTTTGGCTTATTCATACGAAGACTCTAAGTCTTTCAACCCAGGAAATGGAACATGCCATACCCTCAAGCTGTAAAGTAGCCCATTCAGAAAAAAGCAAAGACAATATAATCCCAAGATCGCAGTGCAGGACAATATTTCATGAAGTTCAAAAGATCTTTAGATACACGAATAGTGTTTCCTATTCGACATTCAACTTGGATAGCTGATATTGTACCTTGGTTCGCAAGAAAAATGGAGATATTAGGATTTGCAGTGGGATTTCCGCAATCTTAAACATGACTTCCTGAAGGATAACTACCCAGCGTGAGTCATGACCATATTTTTGTAGGCAGAATTGGATCGGAAATGCTATATATGCTAGATGGTTTCTCTGGCTATAATCACTCAGAAGTGGCTAGAGAAGATCAACATAAAACCACGCCTCACTACCCCCGGGGTACATTCGCATATAGTAAGAATGCCCTTGGTTTGATCAACTGTGCACAACTTTTCAAAGGGCCATGGATATGGCATTTGCAAATTATAAAGACAAGATCATCATGGATATACCTAGATGACTTGGATGTGTTCTCCAAGAAATGAGAAGATCACCTAAGAGATTTGGAGAAAATATTACAAAGGTGCGGTACTTCATAAGATTTCTCCTCGAATCCAAAAAGTCGATGTTCCGTGAAGTTACAAAAGGGAAACTCCTAGGTCATATTGATTTCTAAGGAAGGAACTAAGATCACTACACGAACGTGTTCAAGGTATAAAAAATCTTTCCTTGCTACAAGTAAGCTTCACAGTGAGTCCATTCATTCTTTGAAAGGTGAACTTTTTGAGAAGGTTCATGCTAGATTTTGTAGGAGTTGACTAAGAAAATCACTGATATGATGAAAGGAAATGAATCCTTAAATGGTCAAAGGAAGGTAGTAGAGGCATTTGAGAAAATCAAAGGTGCTATTTGCAAAAAGCTCCTACATTGGTATGTCCCGATTTTAAAAAGGATTTTATAATTTATTGTTATGCTTCTCCGCACACAATCTCCACCATTTTGACTCAAAGATAATCAAGAGGGGATCAATCTCCATCGCATTCATGAGTTCGGGATTCAAGAAACATGAACTTAATTA
>CM031234.1:807781890-808027135 GCA_018340775.1 Taxus wallichiana var. yunnanensis | reverse complement strand
ATCAAAGTCACTAAACTTGCTTTCAAGAGGTAAGGGTTTATGTGAGCAACTTGCTGCGACATGGAATCGAAAAGGTAATGAAGACGTGATACTCCTAAATGCGAAGGGAGGATGTTGATCAAGTTTGACCTGGTTATCCGAAATGAAGAATTTCATCTTCTCAAGAAGCATACACGACAAACATGGATAAAAACCAAAGACCGACTTTCCGTCTCAATCTATCCCATATGTTTTGGTAGATAGCATTCTCTTTTCAAAAGATTTGAACGGCGTTCTCCTTCGGTGCATAGGACCGGAGCACTGTAAGTAAGATCTTAGAAGAATTTCATAATGGCCTATCGGAGGACATTATTCCCGCATACAACTTAATTTACCAAGATTATGTGAGCTGGCTACTATTGGCGATTATTCAAGGATGCCCATCTTTAGGTAAGGAAATGCAAGGAATGTGCCTTTTTCATGAGGTAAGCGAAGTTAGCGGCTCTTCCCCGCATCAGTTCAAGTGGATCAACCCTTTATTGATATGGGGTTGGACTTCATGAATGATTAATCCTCCATCCATGGCGAACATATAAGTGGTCCTCACCGCACTTGTGAGACTATTTTACTTGATGGACGAGGCGTGTAGCATTAAAGAAAGCAATGAAAAGCGTGCTTCTAGATTTTTTGGAGGGTATAATGATGAGGTTATTGTGTTCCATTCTGCAATCATTTTGCAATAACGCTACTGGCTTTTCTTGGTATGAAACCGAGTGAATGGGCTGTTAAAAATGGGGTATACCTCAAAAACTTCATCCAATTACTATCCGCAAGGAAACGGATTGGGTTGAGTCTAGCAACAAAAACTCATAAGGATTATTAAAGCGCACAATAGAGACTCAACAATAGGACTTGGCATACCACGACTTAAGACCGCCTTATAGGCAGATCGAATCACGCCTAAAAGGGCCATCGGAAATTCTCCTTTCGTTCTTGTATATGGAAGAGAGGCAAAACTCCCACTCTCATTAGAGTTACCTTCTTTGGAGTTAGCTCATTAACTTGAAGTTCTAGAGAGTGATCCTCGCTGATGGAAGTTTCTTGAACTCATGGAGTTGGAGGAAGTACGAGACAAAGCTATGAAAACTTTGGAGCAGCATCGAGGCTCAAGTTAAGAAATCTTTTGACAAGAAGGCGTCGTGAGCATTTTTAAGAGGGAGATTTAGTTCTCAAATGGGATGAAGACGAGGCAACCAGCGAGGCATGCAAGTTTTCACGCTCTCTGGAGTGGGCCATATATCATCACAAGTTGTAAAGAGGTAAATTCATTTCATCTATCTAAGCTCAATGGAGAAGAACCGCCCATTCATGTGAATGGGATACATCTCAAAGCTTGTTTTTGAGAAGCGTTCCCACCCCCTGTCTGAGCTTAAATTAGGTGTTTTCCTCCAAGTGCTTATGCACACATTGTTACGTGTTGTTGTTTTTCTTTCCTTGTTGTTGTGCTTTGTGTTGTTACGCACATTGTTTCATCATGGAAGGTGTCAAGGAAAAGAAAGGTTCAAAGTTTCCATAACAGTTCAAAATGCTTCATTCAAATTTTTGCAGGTGTTCCATGGATGTCAAGCATTCAATGATTCAATTATACTTCATGCTTAGCATTCTGTGAGGAGGCCCAGGATATCAACAATGTTCAAGGAGATTAGGGATGTGTCAAAGAAAATCATACTACTTCTGAGGATTCCAACATAGACTCCATACCCAATGGATGACTTAAGGCTCTTGGAATCATGCGTAGCAACAATCATCCTCAGAGGTTGCCAAAAATGTTATCCAATTTTGCACACTGCAAGATTGGACAATGGGGTCCTATCACGTTCAAAATAAAATAATAGTCCCTGGGAACCCACCTTCGGTTATTATCAAGATGCAATAATTAAAAATAATTCCTAAATTGCATATGAAGAGATCACCTGAAGCATCGAAAGGCACCCGGTTGATCTCAACTCGGTGGAGAGTTAGGAGGTCAAGTTGAGAAAGAACCCGTGTCAAATTGATAATCATCTCAAAATCATCTCAAAGTGGAGACTCTCAATTGTAAGAGCTCAACAAGGTCTTGTTAATGCAAAATATAGCTCATCGAAAATTGACAAACGAAGGGAACTCTATAAGGATCTCAGTAGAGATCGATGCATGCGGAAGTGAAGGCCAAGTCAGGGAGAGTCAAAGTTTGAGCTATCAATAAAGTCTCAATGAATTGGAAAGGTTCAAGCCACAGGCAGAAGCGAAGGCAGAGATAAGGAGTTCGACTCATCTTCGTGACTCGTTCATTTTGGAGATCATGTGGTGAGCTTCTTTTAGGACACATTCTGCAGAGCTAGGGTGATTCAAATGCAAGCCAAGGCATCAAGAGTGCCATAAAATGAATGGAGATCGTTGCGTAAACAGAGATACGTGATGGAGCCCTATCAATGGGACTCATCGAGCATGATGGATAATTCAAGGCAACTCGTTTCGTGTGGATGCATTAAAGATGGTTTCTAGGATACAATTCCAGGGCTCATTGATTAATGCAAAACTGGGAGGCCTACTCGAGATAATTTTTCAATGGTAAGCTCATAGAGACAGCAAGAATGCCGGGCCAGGGTATTAGTGAATACAGTATATATATTTTCATCTGGCGTTGTTCAGACCTTCCTACTGAGCATTTGTGCACATGCAGCTGACTGATTGACATGTCAGCAAAGATAATGAAGTTCTTTTGAGCACTTCCAGCAGAAGAGTGTCACCCAACTATGTTTTTATCTGTTCAGCATCGAATGCATCCTCAAATTCGGGATTTTCCTTCAAGATATTTTTATAAAAATCGATTAAGTGATACCAGGAAGAGTGTTACCAGGAGACTTGATTAAATTTATTTTACGATGCAACTCATGGAAGTGGATCTCATAGAGGTGGAACTGTTTCATATCAGAATATTCATGGAGCATAATTTGCTTTGCAATTATATGAGCATCTTCAACGAGTCACTAAGTTGGCGAGCATAAAGGTTTCTGTTGAAAATTCTCACACCTTACAAGCTACAGCTGAAATGTTTGCACTGAGAGTTTAATGTTATCCTCAAATCTGTTGAAGGAAAACTCGGCAGGAGAAGATTCATGAAGATCCCGCGCGCTGGTGGAAATTGTGGAGATAAGGAACAAACTTGCCAAATCTGCGTGGCGAAGTTGAGGCCGGGGCCCGTGAATTAATTTGGCCAAGCCGTTGGATGTGGAAAATAAGGTGAGCATTGCCAAGGGAAATGACGTGATGTCAAGCCAAAGAAGAAATCCCGGGCGTGGGAGAAGTTTGAGTCTACTGCCAAAAATGGGAGAAATCTGGTCAAACTGCCAAGCGTGGAAATATTGGTTTGGCAAACCATGATCAAACCTCCACGTAGGGGAGAAATCGGATCAATTGCCAAGCGGAAATATTACAATGGCAATCCGTCATGAGATTTCCACACGGCTCGAGGTGTAAAGCAGAAATCCGCAGCACTGGAGTGGTCAAGAGAACTCTTTCAGCACGGGTCGTGGGGAGGATTAATAAGATAGTTGCGAATCGGAGTGGGTCATGGAGAAAACAACGCGACGTGATAACAGATTTGATGGAGGCTATAGGCCGCTCGATCTCATTATGCAGATATTTGTCAAATGATATCGAGTAACATGGCTGGGGGTCAGCACGCTTGCAGTTCGAATGCGTGGGAAGAGGAAAGCAATTCGGTGGTCGTGAGAAACTCCCACGCATAGGCAGCAAGCAGTTGCAGGAAACACATATTCACTGCCGTGTACGATGGATTGGAGTCACGCTGTTCAAGGCTTCATAAAATTTCCTTGAATCTGGAGATGTTGGTTTATTATGGTGCAGAGTGAAACGATTCATATTGCTCAGCACTTCTTCTCCTAGAAGCGAATTGAATGTGAAGGTCAACTCTGAAAATACCTGGTCGGCCGTTTTGTATGCCACATCTCTGTCACTCGTAAATGGTCTCTTTGAGAAACTCTGTGGGCAGTAGGCAATATTTATACCCTTCCATTATATACGTCCAATCAGACAATAACAGTTTTCTTTTACCAGGTTCAGAGAAACTGTGTTATTTTTAACAATGGACGATTATACTGTAGTTTCGAGCTGATTTTATCTGCTTATTTCTATTAGCTTTGATTCACGACTAAGGAAGAATTCATATGGTTGTTACCTGTACATTTTTCCAAGGTCCTCTTGGTTGCCCCCAGTTGTTCAATATATTTCTTGAAGGGCTTATTTTATGTGTTGCAGATTGTAACATAAAGGATCTTTTAGTTTCTGGAAAATGAGTATATTGTGTAGCTCACAGCTACCTATGCCATACTAAGATCCCAATAGTGGCATAATTGTTGATTGGAGCCGAGATTGCTGAGTGCACTACCCAAATACCGAAGGGCTCTTTGGCCAAAAAATCAATCTAATGCACAAAGTTGATCGGCCAGATGATTCAGTAGCGAAGGAAGCCTGATATGAAATGAGCTATGGCCAATGCAAGGCTCGTGGAAGTCAGATCAACGTGAGCCACATGAGGTTGAACTCGACGACGAGTTGGAGTCAATGGATTTATAAAGTTTAAGTTGTTTGAGCTTTAGAATAATCACCTATAGAAGCTTGGTTATTTTAACATGAAAATGATATTGACTCGGTGTTAGGAAGAGCTCAACGTGCCATTAAGGTACCAAATCAAACCAGAGTCGATGAAATGATGTGTGAATTTGGCTCAGAAATGAACTCATGAAAAGGGCTCGGATGACCAAGTCACGTTTGCCAGGAAATGAGTAAGTGAGTTACCCGAGTTAAATTGAGATGGGGAATGAAGTATCCGGGCGAGTTAGGCCCGTCGGAGGAAATTCACAAGCGAATCAAACAGAGTTTTGAGACTTTCAATCAAAGTAATACATGGGAGGCTGAGAAGCTCGAGTCAATCGTGGAGCTCAGCAAAAATGAGTTGAGCTCGGTGGAATGTTTGTTTGAGCTCGCAGCTGTTGGGGGTCTTTGGGAATGACAAGGTGGGTTCATTCGAGGTAGACCAACGCAGCGTCAAGAGAAGTTTAATGTAAGGAAGCTCGGATCGTTGAGTCAGTAGATGACAAGGAATAAGAGGAGTTTGGTCATGGAGTAAAAGACAAAGCTTATTTTAGAGCTCGATGCATTGGTGGTGAGTTGGCATGCAAGCAAGATGAAAGAAGGAGCTCGGGCGATGCGATGGAAATGGACTCGGCTAGTACATAGCACAGAGGAGCTCAGACCCAACTCAGTGAGTTGGCTCGGTGAGCCAACCACTAAGTTGGGATCTTTTTGGCCATTTTCTCATGATTCTCCCCTTCAGCAAAAACCGGTCAACAGTGTGGCCCACATTATGTTAATTAAATTAATATTTTTATTTAAATATTTTAATAATAATATTTATTATTATTATTTAAATATTTAATTTAAATATTCTTTTAATTAATTGAGAAGACTAGGTCATCAGGCAATTAATGACCCATGATGGAACCTTCTCAAGTTCAACTAACTGCATTATAAATACATCATGGGCCTTCAATTTAGGAATGCAATTATGAAATTTCTCTTCTTCTCACATATTCTTCTATAAATGTAAGTTAGGAGCTCATTTCAAAGGGTTCCAACAGCCTCGCACAAGTTGGGACAGCTTAGATATCTCAAAGAGTGTATACTTTTCAAGGGTCCTCTCTCTCCGCAAGTTGTTCTTGTGTGTTGAGAGAACTTTCAAGCCTCCTCTTCAAGACTATAATGGCAACTATTGCCTCTTCCGAATGTATGATGCATTGTGCATGTTATTGAAGCAATAAAAGTGTGTGTTTGTGACTAATCTCGGTCCTTTCATCCTGTATGCTTCTTTGTGCCTTCTCGTACTTCGCAGTACATCGTGCAAGTTTAAGTTTCTATCACAGGTTCTTGGAAATTTTGCTTATTGAGTGGTGAAGTATTGCATGCAGCGAGTTGAGTTGTGGTGTCCATTCACCCTTCTTGAGTTCATCCTTCTTCACCGGGAAACTAGTATATTTCTGCCTCGATAAAGTTTAACAAAGGAACGCGTGTCTCTTAACCTGTGGTATCCTGTACCCTCTCTAAGTCAGCAAAGAGTGAAGTTGACTGTGGTGCACACACCCTCTTCAAATTAACCCTTCCTAAATCTGAAGACACCCTTTATTTGGTGCATCACCATCCCTAGTATAGTTTCATTTCGTAAAACTCTTTCCCTAAAACCATATGAAAATGTTAGCATAGGACTAGATAATCATTTTTGTTACACTAGAGTAATACAAACACTTAGTTTAGGAAGAGGAAGTTGGCCTTCTCAGGAGGTTCACCTCGAGGTCAAGTCCCATAGCTTGAGAGGTGATCCCATGTGTCCCAATCACACCGAACGTCCTATTCACATCCCGGCCATTCGGGGTGCGGTGATTTGGCGACAACAATAACACCATGCATAAAAACAACTCCGTTCTTCTAGTGCATGTGAAAAATCCTTGGAAATATTTTCATCGCAGCCCTGAAGTATCTGAAAGAAATGTGCCACACCTCCATTTCGAAAGATATCCCATATCGTTGAATCCCTTTCAGAGAAGTACAAGAAGACGGTTCTATCCTAACACGATTTCCACCCATAATGGTAAAACTAGAAACACACCCAACAATAACCAACAGAGTAAAAATAGACTATAAAATTCCCAACCCGGGTAATAAAGAAATAGAATCCCACACAATTGGAAATGATGAAAAGGATTACACAAATCCACCTCTCACACTTAACATTAAAATCCCTCATCTTTTTGTACAAAGGACAAACTTAGTATCCGACGGTAAGTCCATCTCATTAAGCCATACATGCTCATGATGGGCTTGAACTCCCACACTTGCTAATGAGTCAGCACCAACATTAGCTTCCCGAAAAACATGTGTGACACCAATCTCCTCAAATTTTGATACCAAATTCCTAACTTCTTCCATGATGGGGTTTATATTAATATGATGCTTTAATTCCCCTTGTATAGCTTTGATAATATACAAGGAATCCCCTCCACATATAGTTTTTTAACCTGATGTCTATTAGCCCATCTTAGACCATAAAGAGTTACAAATGCATCTCGCATAATTACTAGTTTTATTACCAATGGGCACAACATAAGCCATAACTAAGGAACCCCTATCATTTCTAATAATACCTCCAACACCCGCCAACCCCAAACTACTCTTAGCAGCTCCATCAAAATTTAACTTCAACCAGCCATTCCTTGGTTTTTCCCACTTCACATTATGCCTATCATTATTATTTATCACCAAAGTTTGTTGGACACAATTACCATACCCCAAAGCTTTAATAATCTCCCTTTCCACACTTGAGACCTCCTTAACTTCCTTAAATCTAATAATAGATAGGTTACTACACAAAGCTCCCAATATCAAATTCCCAACCTTCTCGAGGATTTCTGAGTTTCCCTAAAAATTCTATGATTTCTTTCAAGCCAAATACCCCATAAGAAATGAGGTAAAGCACCAATTTCTAGGATTTTTCAAACACTTAGAGATAAAAGGGCCCTTCCATTGATCATAACATTCAACAAGAGTTTCTAGAAGCACCCACGAAACCTTAAAAACCAAGGATTTTAGAGCTCACTTTTCGAGCATAGGGGCATTGAAGAAACAAATGTTGAATAGTTTCATTATTTGATTTGCATAAAATGCATCTATTCAGAATCATCATACCTTTAACCTATAGATTATCAATTGTAAGAATTTTATTTTGTATGACATGCCATAAAAATAAATTCACCTTAGGAATGAGATTCTTATCCCATAATGATCTCCACCATAAATTTGGTTGTGGACCATTACGGATAATTTCATACCCATATTTCACTGAGTACTCCCCATGCTTAGTTCCAACCCATATACAAACATCTGGTTTATGCCTTGAAGGAATACAAACACCTCCCAGATTGATATTAAGATTTTGGAGAGCCTCCTTAATGTCTTCTTCCTCTCCCTCCCATTGAAGAGATCTCCAGGTCCAACCTCCATCCAACCTAATCCAATAGTCCCTCAAAAAGGCTTCCCCGGTAGATATAAAGTAGTTTGCAACATTTCTCCATATCATTTGATTTATCAAAGGTTCTTCATTAATCCACCAATCCTGCCAAAAATTTATCCTATTACCATCCCCTATTTCCCATTTACTTCCTTTTATCAACAATCCCCTACATTTAGTCAACCCATTCTAGAAACAGGAACCTTGTGGAAGGATATCATCTGACATAAAATCAGCTTGCTCACCAAACAAATATTTATCTTTAAGGATCTTATCCCATAAACCATCCTCATGTTGAAGCCTCCATCCCACTTTAGCCATTAAAGCCCTATTCATACATTTTAAATCCTTCAAACCCAAACCACCTGCCTTTTTGCCAAAGTGACCCTATCCCAGCCATAAGGGGAATTCTATCCTTTGATTCCATACCTGACCATAGAAATCTCCTCTAGATCTGAGTAATCACCATTCTTATCTTAGCATGAATTTTAAATATAGACATAAGATAGACATGTAGACTTTGTAAGGAGCTCTGAAGAAGCTGAAGTTTTCCTACCTGTGAAAGTAAGGTCCCCTTCCAAGTAACCAGTTTTTTTTGAAATATACTAACAAGAGCATTCCAACTCTCAAGACCCATCCTGCCTTTAAACAAAGGCATACCCAAGTAAGAACCAAGAAGAGAGGTGATTGGACATTCCAACACAACAACAATTCTATTCTGAACTTCAACATCCACATTCAAGAAAATTATAGAGCTTTTTTCGAAAGTTGACTAACTAGCCAGTAACTTCCTCAAAGTCTTGAAGAATACTCTTAAAGTCCATTTCCTCAAAAATAGTAGCTTTTCCCAATAAAAAAGTATCATCAACAAATTGCTGCAACGTTATAGGATCTAGCCTATTAGATATAACAAGACCATGAAGACTCCTCTTGTCTCTATGGGTAGCACAAAGTCTTCTCAAAGTCTCCACCACAATGATATAGAGAAAGGGAGACAAAGGATCCCCTTGCCTCAAACCCTTCCTGAAGAAAAATAACCTTTAGACTTACCATTAACCAAGATAGAATACTTAGGAGTAGTTACACATTCCATGATCAACTTTATAAAGTGTTCATGAATTCCCAACCGATGCAAAATGATACTCAAAAATCTCCATGAAATCCTATCATAGGATTTATTCATGTCTATTTTTACTAACATAACTTCCCTCTTAGAAACATCCACTGAGTGAATAATTTCATGAATTGTAATAACACTGCCAAAATTTGTCTACCTTCAACAAAAGCTCCCTAGTTTGGGGAAATAAAAGCATTCAACAAATCCTTAATCTGAAGGAGATTATCTTGGTTATTATTTTATAAACAGATTGCAAAGGCTAATAGGTCTAAAGTCAGTAACCTTACTAGCACCAAGAATCTTTGGCATAAGGGTTATAAAAGTATTGTTAACTTCTTTCAAGCAGTTTTCCATTTCTAAAAAATTCTTGGACAACTTCCTCCACATCCTTATGCACAATATCCTAGAACTTGAAAGAAAAAGGCTGAGAACCCATCTAGTCTCGGAGACTTATCTCCTTCAATATCAAACACAACCTCCTTAACCTCCTTAACCTCCTTAATCTCGGATCGAGTAATAAATGGTTGAAAAAGATCCGCAATTTTACTCTCTTTAAGAAGATCTGGCTGTCCTCCCTTTAATAACAAATCCCTAAAAAAACTTATGAATTCACTTGATATCTCAGCCTAATTTTTCAATTTTACACCTCTTCTATCCTCTATCTCCAAAATGGAATTCCTCTGTTTATGGATAGAGGCAGATAAATGAAAAAATTTTGTATTCCTATCCCCCTCCTTTAACCATAAATATCTCAAGTTCTATTTCCAATAGGATTCTTCTTTGGCTTCTAAGTTATGAAACTCCACCAAGTAACCCTCTTTCTTTATTCTTGATTTCTTGATCATAGTGCCCACTCTCAATAACTTCCTCAATATTTTTTAAATCCTCAACAACTTTTTCTTTTTGGGAAAAAATATTCCCAAAAACTTCCTTATTCCAAATTTTCATTCTAGCCTTAACATTATTTAGCTTGAACATAAGTTTGAACATAGCTTTACCTCTAACTTGAATTTTCCAGCATGATTGAATCTCCTCCCTCAACAACAGATGATGTAACCACATTCTAAAGAACCTAAAAGGTCTCCCAACAACAGCTAAACCACTATTAGATTGAAAACAAATGGGACTATGATCAGACCCAATTCTGGGCAGAACAGAGAGAGAACCATCAAGGACAGAGAACCAACTTGTATTAATAAGCAACCTATCCAGTTTAATCTGGATAAGCTCCTCTCCCATCCTTCTATTAGACCAATTTTATCCTTGTATATATAAGTAGATAATAATACATATGTATAACACTAAAATTCAGGCATAAAACACCAATTTGTGATTTAACACTAGTGCTAGTTATGTAGTAGTTGTGTTTGTAACACTAAAATTGGTTATGACATATGACATCGAAAATATAATGTTACACATGCACGTGCACACACACACACACACACACATGCACACACACACAACATAAAATCTGGTTTTATATAAGTATTGATATTTTTGGTGTTAGATTTAAGTGTTACAAAACAACTACCACACAACTAATACCATTTTTGTTGAATCACAAATTTGTGTTTTATGCCTTAATTTTAGATTTATATTAGCTAAAAATATTGTAGTGAATGGTGTTCAATAAAAGGAACAAACTTATCTCTATTATATTACAATTTAGTTGGAAAAAACCAAATTGGATGACCTTTTTATACTTGTTTGCTAGTGAGTTTGATAAGTAAAGAGTTAATTAATAATATAAAAATAGAGACTTATCATCATCAAATCCCTTCCTCATTGGGTTAGGTGAAGAATAACATATACATCAAGGTTACCAAGTAATGTAAAATCACATTTGGTATTAATAAACATTTCATTGACGAAGTTATCATGGATTGTGTTCTTATTGATGTGTGTGGTTGTTAGGTTGTGGAGCCTATTTTCATGTGTGAAAGTGTTAAAGACTATACACTAAAAGTTGTGTACACTTTCCACAATTGTCTCAAAGTAGGGTTCGGGAAAATAAAAATTGGCCTCAAACAAAACGTGCCCAATATACCGGGAAATGTGCTTTTTCTCATATGGGTGGTTTTTTTACCCATAGGTTTATGGGATGGTTTTAAAAGGAACGATAACCAGATCATGCCAAGCCAAGAACACAGATGCTAATCAAACATCACAATCAATAAGATGAAAGAAATTCACCAGAATAACTTTACATAAACCTTTGCAAACAAATGAGCAACAATATCATATATTATTATGGAACTCAATGAAATACAATGAGAATGGACCTTGCTTATATAGGCAAGGAATAACAATCTAAGAACCAGTCAAGGTTGTAGATCAAGCCATAAATCATGGAAAGAACTAGTCATCAAAGAACTAGTCAAGTCCATATATTTATGAGAGAATTAGACATTAAAGATCTAATCAATACCATAGATCTAGGAAAGAACTAATCATTACTATAGATCAAGGAAAGAACTATACCTTACAACTAGATAATATCTCCTAATATCTAAATAAATACAAAGAAATATCCACACACATAAGTAGATGACTACATGCGAAGTAGATGACTACATTATTTACCTTTATTGTATTTATCCTCAATGGCATCTATAACCTCCTCATCAATCTCCTCAAAGAAAGGATCCTCAAGATGAGATGAAGAAGAATAAGGAATGTAAGAAGATGAAGAATCATGAGGAGTGAAATGCTCATCAAACTGAACATGTGTTTGAAAAAGAACATCATGTGTATCGGGATCAAAAATACGATAAGCTCTCATGTCCTCACAATACCCTACAAAGATCAAGGGTTTACTCTTCTTATCCAAATCTTTCCTTTTCTTCTTTGGTACAAAGGCCCAAGCTTGGCTCCCAAAGACTCAAAAAAATGAGACATCCGGCTTAGTGTTGGACCAAGCTTCCTATGAAGTCAAATGCTCAAGTGCTCTGTGGTGTGTGATTCTGAATATAATTAGCACAATTAACTCGTTTCTACCCAGTATATAGGAGGTAAATATCTAGACTGCATCATACAATTAGCCATTTACTTCAAATTTCTATTCATCCTTTCTCTGCTTTAAGCCATTCTATTGTGGAGTATGAGGAACAAAATGCTGGTGAATAATGTCTTGAGTTGCAAAAATTTAGAAAACTCATCAACTGAAGTACTCCCCCATTATCGGTGCGAAGGTTCTTTATGCAACTTGAAGATTGTTTCTTGACCAAAGCCTTGAAGACTTGAGAAAATAAACCCAAGTATGCCTCGAGAAATTATCAATAAACGTAAGTGCATACTTAGCTCCATTAAAAGAGGGGTAGGAAAAACCATCAAGTCACTATGCACAAGCTCAAGTGGTGAAGAAAATCTCTTAGAAAATTCTTAGGAAATGGATCTTGGTTTTGTTTCCCTAATACACATCCAGAGAAAACTCCCTCAAGACAAGAAACTCTAGGAAGACCATCTACCATACCATGAGTGCTCAACTCCTTCAAATATATGTAATTTATATGTCCAAATCTTTCATGCCAAAGCTTACTCTCGAATCTTCATGAGAAACCAATCCTGTCCCTATAGAGGAAGTGTCATCAAAACCCTTAAAGTGATATAGTCTAGAACTATGATCAATAATACCCCGAGCAATAAGTGAATTTGGCTCCAACAAAATTCGTACTTATGCCCCGTGTGGTGTAAAAGTCATTGTTTTCCCTTGACTCGTAATGAAAAATTTGATACACGTAAAGAAAATTTGTAGTGATGTTAGGAACATATAGTGTATCTTGGATACGCCACCATCAAGTTGTTTATCACCTTTTCCTTTAACAAAAATAAAGGAAGAATCTCCAACCTCAATTTTGGAAGTAGAACTCAAACCTAGAGAAACAAAATACTCCTTAAAAGAAGTCATGTGATGAGAAGCACTAGAATCTATAACCCAATTGTCTACAAGTGGTGACTGAGATCTCCCAACAACATTAAGTGCTTTTCCATGCTGATTAGAAGGAGGTGGAATAGAGATAGAAATTTTGTGTTTCTTGAATGCATCCTCTAAGGCTTGCATTCGCTTATAACACCTATGTTCTTCATGATTACTACCCCCACAAAAAGAGCATGAATGGCTAGACTTATTCTTGGATTTAGAAGACTCCTTGGGTTTTGAGTTGTTTTCTTTGGGTTTAGGAGCATTTTGAGATGGAGAAGGGGTGGATTTGGTTTTACTGTTTGGTTTTCCCTTGCCCTTATGATTAGATGCAACTAATGTCATTTGAGAGATGGAAGACTCAAGGTGAGACAATTTGGATTCTTCCCTAGTAAGTCTTTCACAAAATGTTTCTAAGTTAGGAATTTTAAATGTGTCACCTAAGGCATCCATGCTAGAGAAAAAGGTAGAAGAAAATATTTGAAATGGTCCTCTCAACTTGGATAGAATCAAGTAAACACACTCTTCATCTTTCTTATCTCTTCCACTCCCCTTCAACTATGTCAACAAATGCTTGAACTTGGTAAGATAGTCTATAATTGTTGGAAAATATTCAGGATTAAGAGAGGTGATCTCAATTTCAAGTTGCATGGCTCTCATATGATCCACCTTACTAAATAAATCCTCCAATTTCTCCCATATTTTGAAAGGAGAGTCACATTTTTCCAAATGAAACAAAATACTGTCACTTACATAAGTTCCTATCAAACCCATACACTCATCAAATTTACACTAGTACTGAAATTTCTCATATTCTCTAGTGAATACTTGGTTGTTCTAAAGAAGTTAAAGCCCATAATCCTTTCTCGCTTAATTATTGTTTCCATTCTTGGTTTCCATGTGTGGTAATTATGTGTTGTTAATGGCTCAACATGATATAATGCAGAAGTAGATGCCATCCTCAAAAAATCACCAAAATAAATGCAAGAACCAAGCAATGCAATAAGACCCCAAAGCAATGCACCAAGATCCCCCCCAGATTTTGGCACTTTATAATTATAGGGAAATTCTCAAAATAAATATTTCCAATGGAAATAGCACATTACAAGCTTTTCAATATTATGCTCTATTATTTATTTTAGTTGCCACTAAAACAGAATAAAATGCTCTTGCTTTCACCACACAAATAAAATGAAAGGGGGCTAGAGTTAAGCACCTACTAGTAGGAATCACAATCTTAAGCCCTCATATGACCATACTATATGACCAAGGGCTAAGGATTTTTATGGGTTTACAATCGATCTTAGGGTTTTTCCACCTTAGGATCCAATGGAATAATTTGTTTTGCAAAAATGCACGCTTCAACAAAATACGAAAAATTCTCGAATATATGAATATAGAAAAAATGTTTGCAAAGCGAAACTTACAGATGGATGTCAACAACAATCTCACCTTTCGATACCATAAAAGGAACGATAAGCGATTGTGCCTTTTAAGCTAAGAACACAGATGCTAATCAAACATCACGATCAATGAGATGAAATAAATTCACCGAGAATAACTTTACATAAACCTTTGAAAACAAATGAGCAGCAATATCATATATTATTATGGAACTCAATGAAATACAATGAGAATGTGCCTTGCTTATATAGGAAAGGAATAACAATCTAAGAACCCATCAAGGTCATAGATCAAGCCATAAATCATGAAAAGAACTAGTCATCAAAGAACTAGTCAAGTCTATAGATTTATGAGAGAACTAGACATCAAGGATCTAGTCAATACCATATATCTAGGAAAGAACTAGTCAATACCATAGATCAAGGAAAGAAATATACCTAACAACTAAATAATATCTCCTAATATCTAAATAAATAAAAAGAAATATCCACACACGTAAGTGGGTGAGGATAAATACAATAAAGGTAAATAATGTACCTAGGTGAATATGAGCTAAGGTAAATACCTACTCTAATAGGTTTTGGCCCATGGTTTTGATACCCACAGCTTTGTAAAACTTCTTAAGTAGTTGTCTACTTATGTGGTTTTGTGCATATAGTAGGAATTATATAACATTGCAGAGATGTGTTTTGAATTCAGTGTGAATTTATAGATTTTGTTGAGCATAGCTCCAAATAGATCTAGGTATTGTATTGAGAGAGTGGTGGCTTGTAATAAAACTGAGTAAGTGATTCTTTGTGTACGTATCCCAAATTGGGTGAACCACGTTAAATACCTGTCTCTTTGTGTTGTGTTATTATTATTCTACACTTTTATTTGAGATCTCGTAGTATTTTATGCATATTAGTTTCTCTTGTTGGTGATTTTGTGAGGGATTATTCCACATATTTTATCCCTTATTTCCTAACAAGCTGGTGTAGTTTTGGCATACCGCACTTGTATATCGGGATGCCATATTCACAAGGAGATCCAACTAGTACCACTTGGTGAAGGATGGTAAGAGCTACCTCATTTCAGCCTATAAGGGATATTCAAAAATCTCTTTGGTAATTTACTATGAAGCTAAGAAGATTATCAATGACAAAGTGGGAAATTTACCTTACACTTTTCGAGATATATTCAAGAAGAGAAATTGTTTTCATCTAAAACCACTTGTAGCATGTTTACTGACAAAGAAAAAAGTAGATGAGAGAGTTGGTACAATAGATTCAAGGAAGTCTTCTAAGATCCTATAAGGCTACCCCCAGAGTTAGGCCTATTGATCATGGCATACATTTGTTACCCGATAGTCTACTTCTAAACCTTAGTTTTTATAGGTAGTATTTGAAGGATTCCAATAAGGTAAAATAATAGTTATTGTATTTATTTAAGGTATAATTTGTCTTAACATTTGTCTTTGTGGTTCTCGATTGTTTTAATGCTAATTAAAAGATGTTTTATGGATGATGTGTGTTGATTATAGATCATTAAACAAAATAAAGATCAAGAATAGGTACCCTCTTCCTCATATTGATGATATTTTAGATCAATTATAACATGCTAAATATGTTACTAAGCTTGATTTGAAATCTAGGTATCACCATGTGCATACCTAGGAAAAGGAAATTTGGAAAAAAAATGTTCAAGACAAGAAAATGATTATATAAATGGTTAGTATAACCATTTTGGCTATCCAATACACCATCTACCTTCATGAGGTTGATAAATGAGGCAATAAGAATATTTATTTGTTCCTTTTTCATTGTATATTTGGATGATATTGTTGTTTTTAGCAGAAATTTTGATGAGCATATTAACTATTTGTATCAAGTTTTGCAAGTTTTAAAGGAGAACTGGTTAGTGTTAAATGAGAAGAAGTGTGAGTTTTCTCAATAATCACTTATCTTATTGGGGAATGTGGTTGAATATGAATAATTGAGAATTGATCAAATAAGACATAGGCCATTTTGAATTGTCCTATACCTTCTAGTTTGACCAAGACAAGGAGTTTTATTGGTGAAGTTTAGTATTTGAGGAAGTTCATCAAGAACCTCTTTTCTATAACAATGCCTCTACATTATTTGATAAAAGGCGGTAAGTTTTTTTGGGGGAAGAACCAATAAGATGCATTTGAGACATTTAAATAAAAGATTAGTCATACTCCCATTTTAGTATTGCCTAGATTGTAGATTCATTTTGAAGTAGAAACATATGCTATTGATTATGTTATGGGGGTTTTCCTAGTTCAAAAAAGTGTGTCAATATATCACCATTCTAAATTATTTAATGGTGTAATATTGAATTAATATACATATGTTAAGGATTTGTGTGCTCTTGTTCAAGAAATTGGGAAATGGAAGCACCATTTGATGGATAAGGAAACTATCACACACATGGATCATCAACCTCTTCAATATTTGCAATCTCAAAATAAAATTCAACAAGCCAAACACTATAAATGGATATGTGTTTCTTGAAAGCAGCTTTCATTTTATCATAAAATGTAAGAAAGGTTTGACTAATAAATTAGTTGATATGTTGTCTTGACCTCCTTTACTTTAAGATTTAGGCACGTTAAATATTTTTGATACTTTTTTCTCGTGAATTATATAAGGAAGGTTATGAGTAGGATCCATATTTTGGAGAGATATTCCAGTAGAAGCCTCCAAGTGAGGGATTTGAGCTTAAAGGATAATATTACTTCCAAGATGGCCTAATCTACAAGAATGGGAAACTTTGTGTGCTTAAGTGTGAAAGAGTACAATTGATGAGATAAGCACACAATTGTAAGTTTCTGCTCACTTTGGTGTTACAAATATTGTTTCACACTTACAAAGGTATAATTATTGGCCGAATGTATGAGAAGAAGTTGCTAAGTTTATCAAGAGATGTGTTTTATGTATTACAAATAAGCCTAATAATTGAAATTTAGGTTTATAAATGCCATTACTAGTTCCCTCAAGCCATGGGAAAAATCTCCATGGATTCTAAAAGAGGATATGATTATATTTTTGTGGCTTTATACCAGTTTAGTAAATATTTGTTATGTGGTTTTGGTGTATATTCAACATTCTTATAATATGGAATTTCATGCTTCTACTAGTAAGACTCATTTTGAGACTTTTTTTGATAATTTTACTAAGAGTACATTTGATATTGTTTTGAGACTATCATGTAGAGAAAATGGGAGAGTAGATTTGGAATTCCAAAAGTTGAGAAGTTCATTGAAATTATTCAATAGATATACCTCTAGGTATAGGAGATGTTGAAGGAGTCATAGGACAAGTACAAAGCAAGGCATGATCAACATAGAACTAAGCATTATTTCCTTGTTGGTGAATGTACACCTAGAATTGGATCACCTATAAGATGTATTAGTAAAATAACTAAATAAATACTACTAAAAATTATGGGATGATGCTGCCATTTTTAAGAGAAGGATAATTATGAGTTTGTTGTCATGCAAATGTGTAACTACAAAATTGACAATTTTCGAGCATGACAACTATACCCCGTGTTGAAACTTTCAAGTTTTACCCTTCCAAGGCCCCTGTGTCTACATTTTAGGAGTTCTTGAAAATGCAATTTTTGGTAGTTGTGGGAAGGGCTACCGTTGGCCTTCCCAAGACTGGATGAAACCCCTGGAGAGTAGAAAGGAGGAGACAAATGACATGGAGGTGAATTGAAGGTCATAGAAACATCATGGAAGTGATTTTGGAAGATTCGGGAAGGATTTGGAGAAGTTGGGGTAGTTTGATCAAAAATAGGGTTCATAGGCCTAGGCAGTGCACATGGCCAAAAGAGCTTGAACTTTGGGAGGTGATTTGGGAGATCTGGATGGAGTTAGGAGCCAAAAAAAACATCTTTGAAAAGGAATTCAATATCTATAAGATGGTGAAATCATATTTTTCACAACACTTGGGAAATAGGTTTATAATGTAGTTTTTCTCATGCATAGGTAAGGGACTAGATCAAAAATATAATTTTTAGGGAATAAATGGAGGAATAAAGATCTGATACCCCCACCATTGGATTTAAAAGGCCATTTTAAGTCAAAATCATATAAATTTTTCCAAAAATTCCATCGGGAGCTCAAGATATCATCGTTTCAAGTTTCCCTCAGGTGAAGTTCTCACAGTTAGTCAAATTTGATGAGGACACGTGTCAGCTCCAGGAGCTTGGCACAATTTCATGTCCCTTTCATCCCTCAAGCTAAGGGACATGAGGGACAAAAAATTCACCCAGCCCCAATAATCCCTCTGGTCACACATGGAACCTCTCGGATCACCAATTCAGCCCCAGGTGTTTAGAGCTCATTCCCTCACTCACTCAGATCGTGACAAGTGTCAACACCAGGTGCATGTGAAAATTGATGACCCTCATGTCCCTTTTTGCTGAGGAACATGAGGGACATAAAAATTTTCCCAGCCCCAAGAAGCCTTCAGTCACCCATGTCCTCTTAGTGTAAATTTTCTCAGCCCCCAGGAGCTAGTGGAGCTAAACCTCAACCGTTGGATCTCCACCAAGTGTCAAGCTGAGGCGCTACATGAAAATTGATGACCCTCATGTCCCTTTTCTTAGGGACATGAGGGACAAAAATTTTCCCATCCCAAGGAATGTCTCTGGTTCCTCATGTGACCATTTTTCAGCCCCCCAGAGTGCTTCCAACATGCTTTTTGGCCAAAACCTCCACCGTTAGATCTCCGCCAAGTGTCGAGATGAGGTGTGACATGAAAATTGATGTCCCTTTCATCCCTTAATGCTTAAGGGACATTAGGGACATAAAATTTCACCCCACCCTGGCATGAAATTTTTTAAAGCATTTTTGAATTTTGTTTTAAAGCTAACTTTCCGCTTCTTCTTCCACAACTTACTTCTTCACCTTGCTCTTTAACTTTCTACAACTTGCTCATACTGAATACACCATAGTTCACCATTGCTGCTCCAAACCAGCTCCACACAAAAAAAATCTCAAATCCATGAGAACACATAGGTTTTAGAGAAAATATTGATCGAAAAGAGTCAAAGGAATGAAGAAGAAAGGAGAAAAGTGAAGAAATTCTTTTAAAAACTCCATTTGTCGTGAACAAAAGATTCAAATGGATCTTGCTAAAACTGTGTGCATGAAATGAAACCATTTTTTTCTGTGTTCTTTAATCTCAAATTCCATTAAAACCTCACCTTCAAATCCTCCTTCTTCGTAGCATAAACACTCATAGTGAAGAAATCTTCCTTTCGGCTCAACGAAGAAAAAACTTGATTTCCCATCAAACCGACAATCGGTTTGAAGAGAAATTTCACCAAAGTGGAATAAGAAGAAAAAACCCAAAAAAAAAAATATTTTTTTTCAAATGGAGAAAAAACCAGACCTATAATTTTCAAGGTCCATTAATGGTTGTCATGTTTAGAGTTGCCACTAAGTCAAAATTTTGAATTTTAAAATCTCCCAAACCACTGATGGTAAGTCCAAGATTTCAGAGGGGTGATATTGGGAAAAAACCCATATCAAAAAATTCATTCCATAGAAATCCGACCACCAAAAGCTCACTTTCTAAAAATAGCATAGGTCTTCTACATAGGGACTGCTATTTTGGGAAAGTCATCAACTGAAAGAACTTGTGAAAAGGAGGCGGTGAACACAAAAGAGGTATTGCAGTGGAAAATTCATCAAAATGGTCATCTTGGTCCAAAATTGACACTTACTAAAAATAGTAAGTGGTCCCGAGCACCTGCTAAAAATAAAATTGTCTAGAAGGTGAGGGAAATAAGGGAAGGAGGATTTCAAGTTACCACAAAGAGGTTTGAAGGAGCTGATTTTTCATACTTACTAAAAATAGTAAGTTTTTTTGGCACTTACTAAAAATAGTAAGTCTTTCAGAGGGTAAATTTCACAAGAGGAGCATTCTGAGAGTGGATCAATCAATTTGATTTTTGAGTATACACTTACTAAAAATAGTAAGTTACTTTTTTTTTGAAGAAACCATGAAGTACAAATGGACAGGACAGAAGAATCAACACAACCTTTCACTTTGAGTATGAGATAGAAGATAATGATGTCTCATATATGGACCTAAATGACCTAAGGGCTCACATGACAACCAAGGAATGAGGGAAGATTGAGGATCAAGTATTCACAAGTGGATTGTTTGCAGCTATAGGACACCCCATGTCTGTACAAAGCCTTGAGTTAGTCTTGGCTTGCTCACACCACTATGAGCCTGAAACATGAAAATGATTCAAGATGAAAATGGAATGAAAATGGTGGTCATTAGTCCCAAAACCATCTCACTTTCTCTGCAAATCTGACATCACCTAACATGGTTTTCATCTCAAAAGACAGGGCCTTGCATGACTGGGAAATGATGGATGCATATGTACAAGGGGTTGCACTTGGATCATGGATGAAGACAAGGAGAAATCCCTCAAGGATCCCAAGACCCTTCCAAGGTGTGAGTTTTGTGAGGGATATTTAGATGCAATCACCCTCCTCAATAAGGTGATGGGAGAAGAAAACACAAGAGACTTCAGGAGTGGATGGGCCTTTTCATCTTGATGTGATTGAAGGAAGGAAAAAAAGAATTGACTGGGGGGTAGATCATCAGTGATAATCTACATCTATAAACTTTAGGTGCCCATGAAAAGAAGTTCCACATGAATTCTTACTTGGTCTATCTTCTGCTAGCTCAAGATCATTCAAAGGATTGGATCTCATGTAAAACATTTCTACCAAGGTGCCCACATTGAGAAACTTCCATAGTTGGTGATGGAGGAAAGCCACAGCACTTCACTCATTGTGTGAATGATGCATTCACAATGTATGTGGTCCAAAACTTGGAGGGTGATTTGGAGGCAAGGATGTCACCACAAGTGGCATCCTTAATCAAAAAATATGGCTCTTACTTCATCCAATTCTCAACCTTCTCCTACGTGAGTTTTCGGCTTTGACCAAGCTCCGCTAAGGTTTCCCAAGTACCTTAGTGACCAAATTGTACTATTTGAGCTCTGCAGAAAATCATACATAGGTAAACAATAGGCTCAGAGAGTAAGAAGAAGAAGTTGATCTCATTTCCCATCTCTCTAGGGTATTCACATGTAAGAATGCAAATGATGCATCTCATCTAGAGGCTTCCTTCACTCATTTGACTTTGCATTCCTACACTATCAAGCCTAATTTTGACATCCGAGATGATCCTGATTCTTTCCACATTCCAGACTTTACACATGAGCCAAAATTGAGGACTATTGGGCCAATTGTGTTGATGAATTTGAAGTATGAGAAAAGGATCATATGAGGATGAAAATCAATGAAATGAAGAAATTCAAGTTCTCTTGGTATGAAGATATTTACAGGATGATGGGACAAAGATGTATGATCTGAGTACATGGTAGTCAAGGTTTCTCCATTGCCTCAAGTCAACTACATTCATGAATCAAGGGGATATAAAAAGGAGTGAACTGAGAAGGTGGTCAAGAGAATGAGGGATTGGTTTTAGAGGAAGAGAACCATGATCATCCAATCATGAGGTATGCCCATAGGTCGAAACAAGCCTCTCATCAGTCATCATCAAGAGTCGTGGAAGTTTCCTCAAGTTCAAGGCATTTTGGAGCAAGTTCTAAATGAAGATCCATAGAATTGGAGACTTCTTCTCATGAAAGGTCACCAAAGAAAGCTAGGGTGGAAGAAGAAGGCTCAATTGCAACAATGCAAGAAGAAGAAGATCAAAGTGTAAGAAGAGGATCCAAGAAAAAGCACAAGTGGAGAACACATAGTTCAAGACCTAGTCTTGAACCACCATAAGAGGCCTCACCTCTTGTTAACACCAATCTCCCCCATCAAGATGTGCCTCCTCTTCCAAAGAAGGGAATGGTTGATGCACTATCATAGAACTTGAGTCCGATGAGATGTTCCCATGGATGCAGGAAACAATAGCCCTGAATCTCACATTATTCAACAAGTGGCACCCCTACGATTTATCAGCAATTGCTCTCTTTAGATAAAGGAAAGAAAATAATTTTTCACACACATGGCCTCATGGTTCTACAATGGGGAAACATGTAATCAATACATTGAGGTAGCCCAACCAAAGGTGATCAAGCTAGTGGATGAGATGACACCGAATGATTATGAGATGAGCACAATCCAACTAGGGTTGACTACTCATGAAGGGGATTTACATATGTATCAACAATCTTCTTCTCACATGGTGGAAAGGAATAAGGAATATAAGAAGAAGATTGATGAAAAAATAAACATGTGTGAACTTTGTCATCCTATGTGCAACATCTAGTTGATCCAAATGCCCATGAACAATTCCCATTGAAGAAGTTGCACCCATCAACAGCTTCAATCTAGAATCTATCAAGAGGACACATGAGTTCACAATGTAGGGGTGAGATAATAATGAATGGATGGATCAATTCAATTTAAAAAAGGGGAAGTCAGTGCTCCAAGAGGTCAAATTCACCTACATGTGTGTAACAACAAATAGGATGATGGGCACTCAAAGAAGACTTGGAGAAAGAAAGGGACTACTGGGATCCTCTAGGTCCAAGTAGTGAATGAAATGAGCAACACTCATCATCAGGAGTTGATCAACAAGAATATTTTTGAAACTCCTTTAGAAGACTTGTCACATGTATGGGTGAGGTCTTTGGAAATCATATTTGAAGCAATCAATCGGGCCATCACTGAACTAGAGGAAAAAGAGGGGACAAAGTATACAAGTTGCAGGATAGTATAAATCATCAAATTCAGAAACTTGGAGTACTGCAATGGGAGAAGACACAACTGCTTGATGAGTTAATTGGTCCATTTGAGGAATATGTCAAGAAAGAGGAAGAAATCCATTTTCCTTCACTAAGGATACCCTAGAATTCCTCTCAGAGATTTGGGCCACCATTGCACTTATCGCAGAGAAACATCCATCATGGTTTGGAAAATGCAAAGATATCATCAAAGTGTGTTTGATGGATGGATAGAGACCCTGAGAAGTGTGTTCACATTCCTCATGTTGACAAAGTGGAACCTGTAGCAAGCTCATTTTAGTAAGGAATTTGGAGGGAATGGAGATCTTCTCAAGAATGCGAGATGGAAACTAGTTAAGGAGTGAGATCAAATCCACTACATCGGCTCATTCTTTTGCATCATAATTCTTCTTTCTTCTTCTTCTTTCTTCTTCTTCTCTCTCTCTCTCTCTCTCTCTCTCTCTCTCTCTCTCTCTCTCTCTCTTCAATGTTATAATTTTTGTTGGGGTTTACACTTTTGATATATCTTTAAGTGACTTTAGAAACATAATGTAAACTTTAAGTCACCTTGTTTTTATAAAAGGGACTTAAATATTTAATTGGAATATGAACAGTCTAAAGTCAAAATATGGTATTTGAAAAGTCACTGGGAAGATGAAGAGTTTCCTTCTCTTCTATAAATTGTAGCAAGCTCCTCATTTGAGGGTCTTCTTAGATCTTCTTAGACTTTTGAGCTATTTTTTGTGAATTCATGAGAGAGATATCCTTGTGAAGAGAACAAAGAGATAGAAAAAAATTTCTTCCATTTTTCCCTATTCTAAAATGTCTTCCATTCTTATGCTATGTACAATTTCTTCTTGAGCATCAATACAAGAAGAAGGATTTTTATCCTTTTTTGACTAAGGAGTTTAGTGATACTTTGTGCTCATTAAATTTATTTGGTCTTGTTGTTGTTATGTAGATTTTTTTTCTTCTTAATTTTAGTGCATGTGATGAAATTTCTAACTGGTGTATGCAAGTCTCTGATTTTCTACTTGCAACATTAGTTTCCCTTGTCTAACATTCTCACTCCCTTTCCTGCTCTCCTAGAAAATTATTCCCTTGCAGATATCTGTAATATTTTTCCATAGGTCAGTGGAGTGCCCCCTGTTGGATCCCCCCGAAAAAGGCCACCAGAAAATCCCTTTTTTTCACTGCATGCATGCATATACGAAGTTGCACCGGTTAAGTAGAGGGACTTAGATTCCTAGAGCATTGGAAAGAAATCCACCAATTTTTCCCCAAAAATTTTTTGCCAAAATTTTTGGCACCCACCATGGGGAAGATTTAGCAACATCTACACCCAAAAAATGACCTTGAAAAATAAAAAAAAAAAAATCCAAAAATTCAAAAAAAAAAATTCTGGAATTTGAATAGCTATCACCGAGCCTTATGTCTTCAAACCATGGCTATTCTGGGAAATCCTCCTATTGAAAGACCTGAATTACTCTTCCACATTCAAGAGGATATTGCTTCAGATTTGTGAGAGGCTATTTGGCATAATAGGAAAAGTGTCAACCACTACTTCATCACCACAAGAATACTTGACCTGAAGAAGAAACATGTTGTTGAATTAGAAAGACAAAGAAAATTCAAGCACCACAAAGAAGAGTATAAATTTCAAGTTGGTGGATAGAAGATACACCCAGAAACAAAGGCAAGGAGGAAAACCGATCCCACTTTTGAAGAACTTCAAAGAAGACAAGAGTTGCTCCAAATTCAAGAGGTCTCCTTTTCATCACACAACTGGTTCTATTGGAATTCCAAGTGTATCAATCCATTAGATGTTGAGTTTCCATACATCAATGAGAACCTTGAAGATTTCACTGATGTAGAGACCAAAGAAGAAGAAGCTAGAGAAAGAGAAGCAAGAAGAAGTGGAAATAAGAGCTCAAATTGAAGAGATTGAAAGACTTCAAGCCGAAGTGAAAGAAAAAAGCAAAATTGAAGCCATAGCCTTAGAAAGGTTGGAAGCTAGAATCTAGGAATGGAATGGATGGATCGTGATCATGAAGAACACATGCAGGCCAAATGTACCATGGGGTGGAAACACTGGTCCACTTTCCCTTGCTCAACCTCTCCATGAGCTACCAAAAGGCTCAAGAAAAAAACTTTCCAAAATTTAGAGGTGATGGTTCTCAACTTCTCGAGGAACATGTAGTAGCATTCATCACACTACTTGTGTGTGTTGGGCATTGAGCATGAAGATGTATCAGTCTAGATTTTTGTGGAATCACTTCAAGAAAAATATGCTACAAAATGGTTCTACATGTTTCCTCCAAGGTCTCATCACCTATTGGGAAGATATAAGAAGTGCATTTGAACATAGGTTCAAATCCATGGAAGACTATCAGGATCTTTTGGTTCAATTGGTACAAATGAAGAAAGATGCTTCGAATCAATGAGAGATTTCATCACCAAATATAACTAGATGATAAGGAGGATTCCTGAAAGATTTGTGCCTCCTAAAAATAATTTGAAGAGATTCTTCATCAAGTGCCTTACCACCGGAAGTTGGTTTCTTCCTCAAAAGAGCCCAACCTAGAGATTTGAAAGGAAGCACAAGATTTTGTGATCGAGACAGAAGATGATTTGATCTTTTTTGAAAAAAGTAAAAGGTCCAAATGGAAAAAAAAGGTCAGAGTTTGGGCTCAGTTACCATAGACCCAATGTTCCAAAAAATGGCCAATGACTTAATTGTTATGAAGAAACAACTATCTCAGATCACAATGTGAAATACTCCAAGGAAGCCAAATCCTCAAATAGACCAAGAATCACCCCACCTCCTCCTCGTTGGCTCACTCTCAAAGAAGCACCACCACCATCAATCAATGCTTGTGACACCGAGGAGCCAAAGGAAGAAGTAGAAATAGAAGAACCTGAGGAAGATGATGTGGGTGATGATGATAACTATCTCGAGGTTGAGGAAGTTGATGGTGATACACACAATGGCCTAATTGAGTATGTTGATGGAGATGAAGATGATGATGATGAGATCCCCAAGCTTCTCATGTGTGGTATTCACTCATGCACAATCCCAAAAAGGAGCCTCATCCTCAATGGATGGTGAAAGAAAAGAAGAAGAAAGAAGATCCTCCTACATGTAGAAATTCCTCAAAACAAAATCATCAGCAGAGGATCACCACTACCACCTTCAATGGAGTTGGCTAAAGAAAAACTAGACCCACTAGTTGGTTAGAAAACCACACTACCATACCAAGTAAGTCATCTAGTCCTTCTCCTAATCCTAAAATTGCTAAAAATAATTCTTCTTCAAATGTAATTCCTGCAAAATCATCTAAGTTTCAATCAAAATCTGCATCCCCATCTCCTTCCAAGCCAGTTACTACACCTGTAAAAGAAAATCCAATCCCCAAAGTAGAAAAACCTTTTCCATGTAAATATTTTTCATTCCTAGAACCTACCTTGCCTTCCCACCATAACCCCATTTGACTTTTTGGAACACGCAAGAAAAACCAAAGTCCAGATCACAGAGCTAGAATACTTACAAACATGCACCCCACTCAACTTGATAGGTTCATTGATGTAGTCCATGGTGGTAGCCCTATAGAATCAAATGCTAATTCCAAAGGTCTACTTCCCACACCATCCACACCACCTTCTCAAAACATGCTAGCCCTTAGTGCCTCCAAAACAACAAGGTTGAACCTTTTTACTTGTCACTTCTCATCAAAGGTTTCCAACTCAACAATTACATCATAGATTCTAGAGCCTCAGATAATGTGATGATGCCCATCAAAGTTACAAATTCTCTAGGCCTCACCTTGACCCGAGAAAATGGATCATGTTATTCTATGGAATCCAAACAAGTTCCATTGGTAGGAAGAATCAAAGATGCACATGTAGCACTAGCTGATTTTCCAGAGAAGAAGGTGCTTCTCACCATCCTGGTGGCTAGACATTCCAACATCCTTTGGGATGCTACTGAGCCAAAGATTTTTCACAGAGATTTGGGTGGAGAAATCAAAATGGATTGGTCATCTTCCACAACTATTCCAGTAAAAGGTGAAATGAAGAAATTGTTACTAGTCAAGAAGGAAGATGAAGTACACATAGTATGAAAATATGATGATCCAAGGGAAAACATTCTATTTCAAGACAACGAGCTAGGAAACTACTTCCTCACATCAGAAAAAGATGAGAATTTTCCACTTCTTATGGAGGAGGAAGAAGATCAAGTCTGGACAATGGAATTTGATGGTAGTCACTCTAGTGTAGGTTTGGGAGTAGGTGTGGTGTTGTGCTCTCTCCTTTGGTGAATTGTACCCATTTTCCTACAAGCTACAATTTGATAATACAAATAACATGATAGAGTATGAAGCTCTCCTCTTGGGCATGGGCATAGTAGAAGATATGGGAATCAAGAATTGAAATGCCAAGGTGATGTGGAGGTGATAGTAAAGCAAGTTTGACAAGCAATATCAGGTGAAAAATCCAAGACTCGACATTATAGAAATAGAGTATGGGATTGCATTGAATCTTTTGATGCATTTTCCATCAAGTTTATTCCATGAGAAAGAATGAAAAGGTTGATTCCCTTGTAGTGTCATCTTCCCTAGTGACACCTCATCCTTCTTTTTGGAAAAAGAAAAGTGACCATTGAGATGGTGTTTAGGCCTAGTGTACTAGATAATGCAAATCATTGGCAAGTCTTCAATGATGATAATCAGCTCTTCTAGCATTCTTGGACAAAGAGACAATTTCAATAATCTCTTCTTTGAAGGAAGTGAGAATCCACACCGAGAAGAAGTAGTAGCTGAAAGAGGAGAAAGAAGGAATTGAAGGATTGATGAAGAGGGAGTGATCAAATTGAAAGGAAATAAGATTCCTAAAGGCCTAGTTTCTCTCTGGAGGACCTCTTTGATAAGCATGATAGATTCATTCAAGAGAAAGAAAAGCAATCTTCAAAGTGCCCAACTGATTTTGAAAAGGAGAATATTGGCACTACTAGAAAAATGAGGATGGTCAATATTGGAAAGTGTTGTTCACCCAAAGAAGAGAAGGTTTGTTTCTTTGTTGAAAAAATATTTAGATGTTTTGGCCTACTCTTATGATGAGCTCAAATCCTTCCAACCAAAGGAAATGCATCACTCAATCCCTTGAAGTCGGATGCCAAGCCATTCAAGAAAAAAAAAGGCCATACAACCCAAAGATAGTAGATACATCAAGGAGGAAGTGATGAAGATGCTCAATGCAAGAATCATCTTTCCCATCCATCATTCACATGGGTGGCAAAACATTGTGCCAAGTGTGGAAGAAGAATGGTGAAATAAGAATATGTGTAGATTTTTCACAACTTGAACCAGGCATCATTGAAAGACAATTACCCCCTCCCCATCATGGATCACATTTTGCAAATGGTCACCGGATCTGAAATGCTCTCATTTCTTGATGGATTCTTGGGGTATAATCAAATCAAAGTGGTAGAGGAGGATCATACCAAGACAACCTTCACAACACCTTGGGGAACTTTTTGCATACAAAAAATGCCTTTTGGCCTTGATCAATGCAGAGCTATGTTCCAAAGGGTGATGGACCTAGCATTCAAATATTTGAAGCATTGCATTTCATATACCTGGATGATCTCACAGTCTTCTCAAAAAAAGGGGAGACCATATTCACCATTTGGAACAAGTACTCACAAAATGTAGAAAGCATGACATATATCTTTGAACCCAAAAAAGTGCATTTTGGAGTTATGGAAGGAAAGTTTTGGGGCACATTGTGAATAAGCATGGACACATTGACCCAGAAAGAGTGAAATCCATTCAAGCACTATCTCTTCCCACAAGCAAGAAAGGATTCCATTCCTTCTTTGGTAAGGTAAATTTTTTTTTACATCGCTTTTCATTCTAGAGTTTACAGAATTAACAAAGCACATCACCACCATGATGAAACCTCAATTAAGCTTCAAGTGGAATAATGAAGGAAAATAAATTTTGAAGAAATCAAAAATCCATTTCCAAAGCTCTAACTCTCATGTCTCTAGATTTCAAAAATAATTCATCATGTATTGTTATGCATGAACACACACTCTTTATTGTTCTTGTCCAAAAGAATGATGAAGGTGTGGAAGCACCCATTGCTTTCATGAGCTTCCCATTGAAAAAACATGAACTAAACTACAACCTAATTGGAGAAACATGCCTATGTAGTGGTCAAGGCTGTAAAAAATTTCAGATTCTACATACTCAACTCTCATATGGTGGTGATGGTCCCCGATAGTGCAATCAAGTCCATCTTGACACAACAAGATCCTGAGAGCTAAAAGAGGAAATTGGGTTGTAAAAATTCAAGAGTATGATTTGGAGATCCGACCCTCCAATTTGGTATGGGGAAATGGCCTATGTAGATTGATCACATTGAAGATGAAGCTCTCAAAGCTCAACATGGTGAAGAAATTGTACTTTTTGCTCAACTTCTTTGAAGATAATCCACAAGTTCTCTTTGTAACCACTACTGATGAGTGGTATGTTGATATTTCCTATTATCTAACCTATGGAGAATTCCCTCCTCATCTTGATTACAAACAAAGGAGAACACTCAAGCTTAAGGAAAAAATTTTGTGATCTGGAACCATGTGCTCTACAAAAGAGGTCTAGATGGATGCTTTCTCAAATGTGTAGAAAAAAAAAACAAGAAAATTTCTTAAAGCATATACCATGACCAGTGTGTGGTGGGAATTTTTCAAGCAATGGTCACTACACATAAGATCCTCTAGAGGAAGGTATTATTGGCCCACCCTCTTCGTAGACACTCAAGAATGGGTTTCCAAATGTGAAGCATGTCAAAAATTTGTTGGGAGACCACAACTTACAACACTACCACTCAGGCTAGTTTTCATTGAAGAACCATTTCAGCAAGTGGGGGCTAGACTTCATTGGTGTTCTAAATCCTCACTCAAAGCAGTGGGGCACACCTACATGCTCACAACAAACAGATTATTTCACAAAGTGGGTGGAGGCCATCCGGTCAAGCAAGATAATACTGAAATGGTATGTAATTTCATCAAAGATAATATCATAGTACATTTTAGAGTGCCACAAAAGATTGTAGTAGACAATGCTACCTATTTTTCTTCAAGGGAGTTGACTGAGTTTTTTGCTATGGCTATGGAATCTCCTATCCCACTCATCAAACTACTATCCACAAGGAAATGGTTAGGCCAAATCAAGAAATAAGAACATCGTGACCATTTTCCATGCAAGCTCATGGATGAAAACCAAAGGAATTGGCACAAAAAAGTTGTATGATGCATTGTGGGTGGACATGATCACTCCCAAGAAGGCAAAGGAAATAGGTATGTCACCATTCTAAATGCTATATGGAGTGAAGTAGAAATTCCCATCATGGTTGAAATGCTAGCTCTCAAGTTTCTCTAGGGAATAGAAGATGGATAGTACAAGGATTCCATTGACAAGAGGATCCTTTTTCTTGAGAAGCTAGAAGAAAATAGACTCGAGTGGTGGACCGTATCAAGAGAGCATCAACTAAAGGTGAAGAATATTTTGACAAGAAGGCCAAGGTGAGAGAGTTCAAAGTTGGAGACCTTGTCCTACTATGGGACAAAAGGAGGGAACCAAAAGGAAGCCATGGAAATTTTGATTCATTATGGCTCGGCCCATTCCAGATTCGTGAAGCTTGTGGTGAAAACATTTTTCTACTCTCATATCTAGATGGAACGCCACTGGAATTGCCTCGTAGTGGGAAATACCTAAAACAGTTATCATCAAGTGAAAGTGGGTTGTCCCCCACCTTGTACCATAGGTGATTTTAGGTGTGTTTCCTTTTTTGTGTGTGTTTCCTTCTTTTGTGTGTGTGTGTTTCCTTTTTCATTTTTTTGTGTGTGTGTGTTCTTCTTTCTTCTCTCTCTCTCTCTCTTGTAAATTATACATGACTCCATAGGGCCCAATGGATAAGGAACTGGTATTTGTATTGTAAAGTTGAGATTATAGGATTCTTCATGTCATGTCTTCACTGTGCTCATTCCATACCATGTCCCCAAGCTAGAGAGCCAAGTTATTTCATGCAAATGTGTAACAAGAAAATTGACAATTTTTCAAGCATGACAACTATACCCTATGTGTCCAAAAATTTCAATTTTTACCCTTCCAAGGCACCCAGGTCTACTTAGTCAGTCCAATGACCTCCATATGATGTTAACTCAGTCCCCTAGGTGATTTAGGAAATTCAATTCAACCCCCTAGGTGATTTTAGGAGTTCTTGAAAATACAAATTTTGGGTAGTTGTGGGAAGGGCTACCACTAGCCTTCCCAAGACTGGATGAAACCCCCTGGAGTGGAAAAGAGGATCCAAATCCAAACATGGAGGTGAATTAAAGGTATAGAAACATCATGGAAGTGATTTTGGAAGATTCAGGAAGGATTTGGAGTTGGGCAGTTTGATCAAAAAAAGGTTCAGAGCCTAGTAGTGCATTGGGTCAAAAGAGTTGAACTTCGGGAGGTGATTCTAGGAGCTCTATGGATGGAGTTAGGAGCCAAAAAACATCATCATCAAAAAGGGAATTCCAATCCCTATAAGATGGTGAAATCATATTTTTCACAACACCTTTGAGAAATAGGTTTATAAGGTAGTTTTTCTCATGCACAATGTAAGGGATAGATCAAAAACCCACCATTATTGGATTTATAAGGCCATTTTAAGTCAAAATAATATAAAATTTTCCAAAAATTCCATTGGGAGCTCAAGTTATCATCGTTTCAAGTCATCCTCTAGGAAGGCTTCAATAATTAGTCAAATTTTGAAGAGGACACGTGTCAGCTCCAAGAGCCTGGCACAATTTTGTGTCCCTTTCATCCCTAAAGAAAAGGTACATGAGGGAAAATAAAAAAATTTTCTCAGCCCCAAATAACCCCTCTAGTCCTCACATATGACCTCTCTGGATCACTAGTTTCAGCTTCCCTAGGTGCTTTCAGGAGCTCATCATTCTCATCAAATCGTGACAAGTGTCAACACTAGGCGTGCCATGAAAATTGATGACCCTCATGTCCCTTTTTCTGAGGGACATGAGGGACATAAAATTTTCCCATCCCCAAGAAGTCTTCAGGTCACCCATGTGACCCTCTCAGTGCATTTTCTCAGCCCCCAGGAGCTAGTGGAGCTAAACCCTCAACCGTTAGATCTTCGCCAAGTGTCGAGTATGAGGTGTCACGTGAAAATTGATGAACCTCATGTCCCTTTTTTTTAGGGGACATGAGGGACATAAAAATGCACCCAACCCAAGGAATGTATACTGTTCCTCATGTGATCAGCTTTCAGCCCCCAGTGCTTCCAGCATGCTTTTTGGCCAAAACCCTCCACTGTTGGATCTCCGCCAAGTGTTGAGCTAAGGTGCCATGAAAATTGATGTCCCTCATGTACCTTAATGCTTAAGGGACATAGGGACAAAAATTTGCCCCATCCCTAGCATGTAATTTTTTAAAGTAGTTTTAAATTTTGTTTTAAATCTAACTTTCCCACTTCTAACCTTCCACAACTTTACCCTGCCATTGCTTTGCAACTTGCTCATACCTACACAGTTCACCATCACTACTCCAAACCAGCTCCACCACATCAAAAAAAATATCAAATCCATGAGAATACATAGGTTTCAAATAAGGGATTGATTCGAAAGAGTCAGAGGAATGAAGAACAAAGGAGAAAAGTGGAGAAATTCTTCAGTAGAAACATTGTTCATAGAACAAAGATTCAAATAGATCTTGTCTAACCGATGGGAGTAAGGAAGAGACATTTTTATGCTCTCTTATCTCTAAAAATACATTAAAACCCACCTCAAAATCCTCTTTCTACATCACAAACCACTCATCAGCGAAGAAATCTTCCTTTCAGCTCAACAAAGAAAATGCTCGATTTCCCATCAAACCGGTAGTCGGATCGAAGAAAATTTCACCAGTGGAATAAGAAGAAAAAACCACCAAAAAATAATTTTTGTTACAAATGGAGAAGAAAACTAGACCTGTAACTTTCAAGGTCCATTAATGGCTATCGTGTTCAAAAGCACTCGTTAGGTCAAAAATTTGAATATTTAAACTCTTCCAAACCACCGATAGGGTAGGTCCAAGATTTTAGAGAGGCAATATTGGTAAAAAAACCCATATCAAGAAGACGAATTAATAATATCTAATGTGGAATAATTCCTCATAATCACAATAATAAGAAGTATGAATAGAATTACATAAATGAAAATGCACAACACGAAGACAATATTTAACGTGGTTCACCCAATGTGGGCTACATCCACCAAGAACACTTGCTCAGATTTTATTACAAGCCAATAGTCTTCACAATTACAATAATCAGATCTTGTTTGGAGTTGTGCTCAACAAACCCTCCCGAATTCACACTTGAATTCACACACACTATTCACCTTCACAAAACACACTCATATAAATCCTATTGTATGTCCATCTATTTATAAGTACATCAATAGGTAGCCAAAGAGGCGGTTTTACAAAACAATGGGTACCGAAAACCATGGGCCCAAAAATAGCCCATAACGGTTACCCATTACCCATGGGTTAATAAACCACCCATGAAAATTTGGGCTTTTTTCGGGGCTTCACCCCCAAACCCTCGACCCACTCACCGGAGTGAGCAGGGGACCACCGTAAAATATCCGAGTGTAACACATGGAAGGTGTACCAAACTCTAACATGAAAATAGGCTCCACAAACATAACAATCTCCCACTTGGAGACTGATTTCCACTGAGCAAGCTTCTCAACCCTTCACTGTCATCCGCGAAGGCCAACCAAAGTTGAACATAGCTTTAGTTTATCCTTGTGACCACCTTGGTCATCATGTCCGCAGGATTCTCGACCGTATGAATCTTCTCCAACTTCAACTTATCTTCCTCCAAAGTTGTCCTGATGAAGTGATATCTCAACTGTATATGCTTCATCCTGGAGTGGAAAGTAGAGTTCTTAGCTAGGTGTATAACACTCTGACTATCACTATGCAACTTACATTCCTCCCGCTATGCCCCAACTCCTCAAGCAATTGTTGTAACCAAATCATCTCTTTGCTTGCCTCGTGGCAGCAACATACTCAACCTCCGTGGTCGACAAAGCCACCACTCTTCGTAGTCGTGAAATCCAGCTCACCGTTGTCCCACCTATAGTGTAAATATAACTCGTCGTGCTCCTCCCCGCTGTCTACATCTCCACCATGTCTCGAATCTACATAACCACGTAAAGTGGTGTCTCGATCCATCAGTAGCACAAAACTGTCCCCATGGTCCTCTCAAATACTGAAGGATCCACTTTACTGCTTGCCAATGCTCTTTACCTGGATCACTCATAAATCTACTCACAACTCCCACTGCATGGGCAATATCAGGCCTAGTGCACACCATAGCATACATCAAACTACCAACCACTGATGAGTAAGGTACCTTGGACATCTGGTTTCTTTTTCCTCGCTCTCTGGGACACCGCTCCTTTGATAACTTAAAATGGCCTGGCCAAAGGAGTCCCAACCGGTTTAGCATCCTGCATGTTAAACCTATCCAATACCTTCTTAATGTACTCTTCCTGAGATAAAGTCAGCTTCCATTCCTTCCTATCCCGAGTTATCCTCATACCAAGGATTTGTCTGGCTACCCCCAAATCCTTCATATCAAAGGATTCACTTAGTTGTTTCTTGAGTACTTTTATTTCCTGCATGTTTTTACCTGCAACCAACATGTCATCAACATACAAACACAAGATAATATAACTTCCATCCTCAAATTTCTTTCAGTATACACGCAATGGTCGAATGACATCTAATATAACCTCGCTCCATCATGAAGCTATCAAACTTCTTATACCATCGACGTGGAGCTTGTTTCAGTGCCATACAAGCTCTCTTCTTCAGCTTTTTGCACACCATCTCCTCTTTACCTTTGACTTCATATCCTTCTGGTGCTGCATATATAGCTCCTCCTCCAAATCACCATGGAGAAATGTAGTCTTTACATCTAATCTGTTCTAAGTGCAAGTCTTCTCGCGCCACTATTCCAAGAACAGCTTGATAGAAGTCATTTTTACTACAGAGAAAAAATCTCATCAAAATCTATACCTTGTTTCTCGTGCAAACCCCTGACCACCAACCGGCCTTATATCTTTTCTTTCCTCTTCTTCATCTTTAACTCGTACACCCACTTGTTCCGCAATGCTCTTTTTCCTTCCTAGTAGCTTCACCAAATCCCAAGTCTGGTTCTCCATGAGAGACTTATGCTCCTCATCCATGGCTTGCTCCCACTTTCTACCGGCATCTACCCGCATTGCTTCATCAAAGCTCTCTCGGCTCTCCACTATCAAGTGAGTAATAAATAATAAAGAGAAGGAGAAAATGTTAGGTTCTTTTCTTACCCTAGAAGACCTCCTCACTGTAGGAGTTTGGGGTTCCTATTGAGTAGGTTCCTGAACTGATTCATGGGTCACTATCCCATCCGGAAGATCCTCTACCACTGCATATTCTTTCTTGGATTCTTCCTGTTTTTCCTGCAACTGTTGCTTATACATGACTTTCTCATTAAAGACCACATCCCTAGACCGAATGATTTTCTTGTCCTTAATACTCCAACATTTAAATCCAAAGTCATCACCACCATAACCAATAAAAGTGCATTTTTCTGATTTAGCCTCTAGCTTGGTCCTATCATCCTTGTCAATATGAACAAACACCTCACATCCAAAGACTCTAAGAAATGAGTAATTGACTTTCTTACCATACCAAGCCTCCTCAGGTATGCCTCCATCCAAGGCACTTGAGGGTCCTCTATTTATCAAGTACACAACTGTGCTCACCGCTTCTGCCCAAAAATAAAGAGGCAGTCCTGCATGTATCCTCATGCTCCTAAAGCACGTTCCATTATTGTTTTGTTCATCCTTTTTGACACCCCATTCTGTCATGGGGTTCCCTGGAACCTATCTTTTCCCGGATTCCATTCTTAGAACAATAATCATCAAATTCATTGCTGCAATACTCCCCTCCATTATCTGACCTGAGACATTTTAACTTAAGACTTGTTTCATTCTCTACCAAGGCTTTCCATTTAACAAAAGTATCAAATACATCAGATTTGTTTCTAATACAATAAACCCAAACTTTCCTTGTTGCATCATCAATAAAAGTAACATAATAACTTGAACCCCCAAGAGATGATACCTGAGCCGCCCCCCACACATCAGAATGTACCAGCTCTAACTTACTCTCTTTCTTCGTAGGTCCAACCTTGAGAAACCTTACTCGCTTCTATTTCCCATATATGTAGTTCTCATAGAAATCCAAACCTTTTCGTATATCCAGGAAAATTCTTCTTTATGATGTCCATGCCCTTATGGCTCATATGACCGAGCCTATAGTGCCATAATGTTGTATCTACATCCAAGCCACAAGATTACAATCATTAGTACTATCAAGTGGTTAAATACAAGGTTCCAACCTTCTTACCTCGCCACCACAAGAGCACCCTGGTAACCTTCCAAGAGTCACTGTAAATATCACAAGACAACCATCACTTCCCAATTGCCCCGCCGATATCAAATTTCTCCTTAATGTAGGCACATGTCCGACATCCTTCAATAGCCATGTATTCCCATTCTCGCATCTTAACCCGAATGTAACCTTTTCCAACTATACCGCAAGGCTCATCATCACCAAGAAAAACATGCCCAAAATCCTCAACATAATCAACAAAATAATGCCTATGTGGAGTAAAGCATGAAAAGAAGCCCCGAATCTAAAACCCAAGATTCAAGTAATATTATGCAAAGAAAGAATCAAAGCATCCCGCATACATTACCCGATGCCACATTTGCCTCCTTGTTTTCTTCCCGTTGTTTCTTCTTATCCCAAAGCTCCCAACAGTCCTTCTTTTCGCATGCCTGACTTTCCACAATTCCAACATACAATCTTGCTCTTGGATTTTGACCTTGCTCGATCTTTCGATTTTCCACGATTTCTCTATTCTTTCGTCTCCTCTAGTTTCCACATCAAAGCATTCCCAAGTAGAAGATTCCCGAGCTTTTTCTTCACATTTCCTCACTTAGAATCACCCCTACAACATCCTCAAACTTCAACTTTGAGTTAGCTGAACCGAGTTGCTTACCGCCATTACTGTGCTATTCCAACTTTCGTGTAAAGAGCACATGTAATTAATAAAGCCCTAACTTCTTCATCAAATTCTATCAGAAACCGAAGCTAGCATATTCACAACCGTATTAAAATCATTTAAATGATCTCACATCGAACTATTCTCGACATCTTCATATTAAACAACTTTTTCATTAAAAATATCTTGTTAGAGGCAAGAGGGTTTTTCATACAACTTCCTAATGCATCCATTAGATCTTTTGTAGTCTTTTCCTTTGAAACATTAAATAATACCGAAGATGCAAGACACAACCAGATTGTCCCAAGTGCCTTCCTATCCAACAAATCCCATTCCGCATCTGTCATGCTCGAGGGTTTGTTCACCTTCTCAGACAACGGAGTATAAAGATCCTTCTGATAAAGGTAATCTTCCATCTGCATCTTCCAAAGACTGAAATTCTACCCGTTGAATTTATCAACCCTAGATCTTCCATCATCTACCATAGCTCCCACTCAAGCTAAAAACTTTCCCTATGATTCAACACTTCAGCAAACCAAACCAAGCTCTGATACCAATTGTTAGGAATTAATAATATCTAATGCGGAATAATTCCTTAATCGCAATAATAAGAAGTATGAATAGAATTACAGAAATGAAAATGCACAACATGAAGACAATATTTAACGTGGTTCACCCAATGTGGGCTACATCCACCAAGAACACTTGCTCAGATTTTATTACAAGCCAACAGTCTTCACAATTATAATAATCAGATCTTGTTTGGAGTTGTGCTCAACAAACCCTCCCGAATTCACACTTGAATTCACACACACTATTCACCTTCACAAAACACACTCATATAAATCCTATTATATGTCCATCTATTTATAAGTACATCAATAGGTAGCCAAAGAGGTGGTTTTACAAAACAATGGGTACCAAAAACCATGGGCCCAAAAATAGCCCATAACGGTTACCCATTACCCATGGGTTAATAAACCACCCATGAAAATTTGCTTTGGGGCTTTGTCCCCGAGCCCCCATCGGGGGCTTCACCCCCTGAACCCCCTCGACCCGCTCACCGTGAGTGCATGGACCACTCCGTAAAATATCCGAGTGTAACACATGGAAGGTGTACCAAACTCTAACATGAAACAAAACCATCTCACTTTCTATGAAAATCCCAACATCACCTAAAAGTAGGGTTTTTAGATCAAAGGATAAGGTCTTGCATGAATGGGAAACGATAGATACATATATACAAGGGGTTTCACTTATTCCATGGATGAAGACAGGAGAAAACCCTTAAGAATTCCCAAGACCCTACAAATGCAATCACCCTCCTCAACAGGGTGATGGGAGAAGCGAACACAAGAGACTTCCAAGAGTGGATGGGCCTTTTCATTTTGACTGTGACTGAAGGAAAGCAGATAATTTGGGTTAGATCATCGGTGACAATCTCGCATCTCAGAATTACTCCGGTGTTCCCATAATGAATAAGTTCCACATGAGTTATTACTTAGTCTATCTTCTCGCTAGCTCAAGATTGTTCAAATGATTTTATCTCACTAATAACATTCCTGCCAAGGTTCTTGCATTCAAGAAAATTCCACAATTGGTGATGGAGGAAAGCCACAGACACTTCACTTGTGTGAATGATGCATTCACAATGTACGTGGTTTGAAACTTGGAGGGTGATTTGGAGTCTAGGATGTCACAACAAGTAGCGTCCTTGATAAAAAAATTATAGCTCTTACTTCATCCAATTCTCGACCTTCTCCTACCTTCAAGTTGTAGGATTTGACCAAGCTCTACTAAGGTTACCCAAGTACCTTAGTGACAAAATTTTACTATTTGATATCTAGGGTAAATCATAAAGGTAAAAAATAGGCTTAGGAGTAGGAAGAAGAATTTGATCTCATTTCCAATCTCTCTCGGAGTATTCACATGTAAGAATGCAAATGATGCATCTCATTTGGAGGTTGTCTTCACTCATTTGAATTTGCATTCCTACACTCGTTAGGCCTAATTTTGACATATGAGATGATTTTGAATCCTTCCATGTTCCAAAATTACAACATGAGCAAAAATCGAGGATTATTGGGCCAATTGTCTTTGATGAATTTTATGTATGAGTAAAGTATTTTTGAGGTTGATAATCAATGAAATGAATAAATTCAGGTTCTCTTAGTATGAATATTGTTTATAGCATGATGGCACAAAGATGTATGATCTTGAGTACGCGGCGGTCGAGGTTTTCCCTTGCCTCAATTAAACTAGTATGTTTATGAATCAAGGGATATAAAGGAGTGAACTGAGAAGGTGTTTAGGAGAACGAGGGATTGGTTTTAGAGGAAGAGAACCATGATCATTCAAATACAAGGTATGCCTGCCGATCACAAACAAGCCTCTCATCAGTCCTCATCAAGAGCCATGGAAGTTATCTCAAGTTCAAGTACTTTTGGAGAAATATCTAAAAAATATCCATATAATTGGAGACTTCTTCTCACGGAAGGTCACCAAAGAAAGCTAGAGGGAAATGATGCAAGAAGAAGATATAGTGGTAGAAACACAAGCGAAGGAGAGCACGTAGTTCGAGACCTAGTATTTAAACCACCATAGGATGTATCACCCATCCAAGATGTGCCTCATCTACAAATTTAGAGGAGGGAATGATTGATGCACATGTCATAGAACTTGAGTCTGATGAGATGTTCCCATGGATGTAAGAAATAATAGCCCTCGACACCCACATTGTTCAAAAAGTAGTAGCCCCTAACCTATCAACAATTGCCTCACCGGATAAAGGTAAGAAAATAAAGTTTTCACACACGGCTACATGGTTATACAATGGGGAAACAAGTTATCAATACATTGAGGTAGCCTCGATTGAATGTGATCAAGCCAATGGATGAGATGCCACCGACCAATTATGAGATGAGTACGATCTAGCTACAATCGTAAACTCATAAATGGGATTTATACATGTATCAACAATATTTTACTCACATGGTGGAAAGGAATAAGTAATATAAGAAGAAGATTGATGAGCTAAAAGAATAGGTGTGAAATTTTTCATCTTATGTGTAACATCTGGTAGATCCAAATGCCATGAAAATTCCCATTGAAGAATTTGTACCCAAAGTAGCTTCAATCCATAATCTATCAAGAGGACACACGAGTTCACAATGCAGGGCAAACTAATAATGAATGGATCAATTCAATTTTTGAAAAGGGGAATTCAGTGCTCCAAGAGGTAGTAAAAATCTTCACCTACATGTGTGTAACAACAAATAGGACACATGCATTCAAAGAATACTTGGAGAAAGAAAGGGACTATTGGGATCCTCTGGGTCTAGTAGTGAATGAAATGAGCAACACTCGTCATCAAGAGTTGATCAACATGAAGATTTTTGAAACTCTTTCGGAAGACTTGTCATGTGTATGGGTAAGGTCTTTGGAAATCAGATTTGAAGCAGTCAATCGAGCCATTGCCGAACTAGAGGAAAAAGAGGGACAAGTGTACAAGTTGTAGGATAGTATAAATCGTCAAATTTAGAAACTTGGAGTACTTGCAATGGGAGAAGACACAACTGTTGATGAGCTGATTGTTCCATTCGAGGAATATGTCAAGAAAGAGGCAGGAAATCCATTTTCCTTCACCAAGAATATTCCTGAATTCCTCTCAAATATTTGGGCCGCCATTGTACTTATCATAGAGAAACATCCATCATGGTTCAAAAAAATTCAAATACATTAACAGCTGTGTCTAATGGATGGAAAGATACCCTGAGAAGTATTCTTATTCCTCATGCTAACAAAGTGGAAACTTTAGTAGCTCATTTTAGTAAGGAATTTTGAGGGATGGATATCTTCTCAGAGCACGAGATGGAAACCAATCAGGGAGTGAGATCAAATCCACTACAACAGCTCATTCTTCTACATAATTCTTTTTCTTCCCCCTCTTTCTCTCTCTTCTCTTCTCACCCAACACACTCTCTCTCTCTTCAATGTTATAATTTTGCTTTGGGTTTGCACTTTTTGATATATCTTTAAGTGACTTTAGAAACATAATGTAAACTTTAAGTCACCTTATTTTTATAAAAGGGACTTAAATATTTAATTGGAATATGAATAGTCTAAATTCAAAATATGGTATTTGAAAATTCACCAGAAGATGAAGAGTTTTCTTCTCTTCTATAAATTGTAGCAAGCTCTTCATTTGAGGGTCTTCTTAGATCTTCTTAGAATTTTGAGTTATTTTTTTGAATTCATGAGAGAGATATCCTTGTGAAGAGAATAAAGAGAACAATTTTCTTCCATTTCCCTTATTCTAAAATGTCTTCCATTTTTATGCTATGTACAATTTCTGCTTGAGCATCAATACAAGAAGAAGGAATTTTAGCCTTTTTTACTAAGGATTTTAGTGATACTTTGTGCTCCTTAAATGCTATTTGGTCTTGTTGTTGTTATACATGATTTGTTTTCTTCTAAATTTTAGTGCATGTGAAGAAATTCTAACTAGTGTATGTAAGTATATGATTTTCTACTTGCAACATTAGTTTCCTTTGTCTAACATTCTCACTCCCTTTCCCACTCCCTTAGAAAATTATTCCCTTGCAGATAGCTATAATATTTTTCCACACAGGTCGATGGAGTGCCCCTATTGGATCCCGGTTGAAAGGCCAACACATAAATCCACAATTTTACTCATGCATGCATATACGAAACCTACATTGATTAATATGATGGACTTAGATTCCCTTGAGCATTGACAAGAAGTCCACCAATTTGTCCCCGAAAATGTTTTCACCAACATGGTTATTTATTGAATAAAGTTGGTAAAAATATTCTAGATCCGAATCTAAACCCAAACACAATCACACTTAGAGTGATGTTAGTAGTTTCTAGTGGTTAAGGGACCTACCTTTGTTAGATCCCTAATATTTTACGTAAATGAAGACATTTTATTAAAGTAAAAATGCATTTAAATGACAAGTATACCGACTCGGATGGCAAGACAATCACGGTTGGGATTCACTAAAAATTGCAAGATGATCACAAGCCATTCATAATTATGACTGACACGTGTTGTAATTTCAATAAAACATTGATGTAGAAAATTTCACCTATCCATTTTTATCTATCTTCAATTCTCAAAGACCTACAAAAGAAAAATATGTAAGAAAGGGAGTAAAAACTCAAGTATGGGCTCAAGTGTACAAGGTGTTAGAGGTGGATAAGAGTGCTTAAAAGATGAAATGGTATGGGTGAGGGTGTTTTTATAGATATTGAGTACATGAGGTCATGGGAAACATATCGATGCAATGATAGGGTCCATATTGCATCGGGCATGAACATGGGTAGGTGCGATGGAAAAAATAAATTTTAGTAGGTGAGGGTTAGTAATGAGTGATGAGGTTTCATTTATCTCAATTTTGGGATAATTTGATTTTTGGTGTTATTATGATTTATGGTTTTTTGTATTTTTGGATAGGAGTCCTTATACACAAGGTGCATTTTCTAATGTCTAAATTTCCCCTTTTAGGTTATGTGTTACAATGCATAATATGCACCATAAAAATGAAGATGATATGGAGGTTATCTAACCCTATGACAATTGTTTTTGCAAGTCATGGGAATAGATAATTAACTCGGATAGATGGGAACCTAGAAATGTGATCAATGGGCCACTTCTAACTAAATTCTATGAAGGGATCGATAGGTTGATTTCGTAAGGAAGAGACTATTGAGTCAATTAACTAATATGATTGATGATTAGATGTCATAAGATTGAAAAGGAGGGTTTGATGTAATTTCCCCCTTAAGTGACAATTTTGGAGCTACAGTTGCCCCAAAGATATCTTTGTGGGATGAAAAGTGGGAATAAAAATAGTAGAAAATGAACTTTTTCAAAGGCATGATGATTGAAAGTGATAAAAATAGCTGAAAAGGTGATCATAAAGTGTAAAAGTTGGATGTACAAGAAGTGAGGTGGTAGAAAAAGGTAGAGTTGGTTTGATGATGAGCTAGGTGAGAAAGGTAGTGAGCTACGCGGTGAACTAGGTGGGGTAGGTGGTAAGCTACATGGTGAGATAGGTGATGCTATCGGTTTTGAGGGACACAATGGGCTAGGTGGTGAGTGGGACGAGATAGGTAGTGAGCGAGGTGAACTAGGTGGTGAGTAGGGTGAGCTAGGTAGTGAGCGGGATGAGCTATGCGGTGAGCTAGGTGAGAGAGACGATGAGCTAGGTGACATGATATGTGGAAATATAGGTGGGTCAAGTGACAAGATAGGTGGATATCTAGGTGGGTGAGTTATGTGGTGAGCTAAGAGGTGAGCTAGGTGGTAAGCTCGGGGAGGTAAGGTGGGTAGTTATATTAGGAGGCGAGCTACATGGAAAGCTTGTGTAGTGAGCTAGGTGGTTAGATCGAGAAAGTTACATGTGTGAATCATCAAGGAGGGATTAGATTTGGGTTAAGGAAGGCTCAAAGAAAGGGTGAGGCATGATGGCTCGGTGTGATATGAAGGTGAAGAAAGGGTGAGTCAAGATAGAGACTTGTCGGGGTGAGGTAGATGAGAGTCACTTAGGGGATAAGGAAGCATGTTTGAGTGGCGAGAGAGTTGGTAAATAGGAAGAATGAGCCGACGAGGTGAAAGTTATTGGTCCTGGATGAGATTTGAGGGTAGTGAGTGGAGGTGGGAGAATGCAAAGTGAGTATTATAGGTGACTCACTTTGTGGAAGGGAGTGAGAGGTAAGGGTGGGTGTTTAGGTACATGGAAATTCATTTTTGATTGATTCACTGAATGGTTGGGTGGGGATCGTGTGGTAGGAGTGGGTTAGGGTTTGGCTTAAGGGACTCAATGATGTTGAACCTTGGTCATTGGTGTTATCATTGATGTCAAGTGGCATTGATGGAAAAAGAGTGAGTGGTGAAGTAAATCTCAATCGAGGCATGAAGGTTGATTGGTAGTTCCTTCTCGGTGATGTATTATGCATTTAGGATGGTTTTTCAGTTGTATCAATGTACTTCGTGCCTAGTCTCTGGTGAGGAAGGAGTCCAGTGGAAGCATGGAAAAAATTGGTATGTGTGTCTCAGAGGTCCCATAGGTCATAGTTGATGGTATACTCATGGGAAAGATCTATAATAGGGTGTATCAAGTCATCTGGTGGAAAATGTAATTGAAACTAGTCCATTCATGCATGTTTCGGAGCCTAAGGAGGTGTGATAAGTTGGTACAGGTCATGAAAATACCATGTGAGAATGGAAGCAGCCTAGGAATTGTTTCTATGACACGTGTGAGAAAAAAACAAGGCTCAGTTTTAGCTCTTATAGGTAAAATTCAAAAGTTATCCAAAATTTTCTTGAGAACTTACAAAGTGTAAAGCTGAGGTAAATGAGATGGTTATGAGCTACACAGATAACCTATGGCTAGAAAAACATGGAATGTGTAGAGGGGTGTCTTTTAGTTCTTCATAACAAATTTCATCAAATTTTGAAATGGGGATTTTAAGTTATGTAAGTTTTTCTAAAACATGTCTATTAAGAAATGCAATCTAAGCACCTTGCCTTGTTAGCATCCAAAAAAATTATAGATCCTCCTTTGAATAGATCATATAATTAATTTTTGAATAGAAATCTGAGCATGATTTTTTCAAATTTTTTTAGGAAAATTGGCCTAGAAACAGAGAAGTTATGAGCATTCTTCAACAGTGGTTTGTCTATCCTCAAGTCTCCTTCTATGATATCCAAATGAAACGGGATTTCCTTGAAAAATCCTCAGGATATAGTTGAATTATTCTAAGATAGAATAGTGGCATCTTGGTTCTTCAGTTAACATGCTTCGTACTAGTATTCTCTTAGTTTGAAATTTTTTGTCCGTACTATCACAAATTGAAGACTTCAATCTCATCTCTTTGTCAAGAAGGTGATGGGTAATGTATGTCCACAATTTATGAAGTTTTGAGGGTCAATTCAGCTTATATTAATTATGTTATCAATATTCTCTTCTCTAATCCACCAAAATAACCTTCGAATTAAACCCAACATGATGCTTGAAGATAAAACAAGTAGTCAAGCATGGTTTTTGAGCTAAAATTAGCCTTGAACCATCTCATAATGATGTGTAAAATCTCACAACTATATGGTATGAGTGATACACACCTCAAATGTTAAAATTATTCTAAACTATTTGTGTGAGTAAAGGTTTCCTACCAATCGAGATTCACATACTCGTGGATAGTCCTATAACTTTGTGAAAATGAGCCTATACTGAGTTTAAGAAGCACTACCAAATATTGGTATCCATTCATTATTCAAGTAAGTGTTGTTGATAAAATAGATTATCCAAGTCTTGGAGCTCTCTCGAGGTCTTTGATATGTAAATAAGGATGTATTCCCATAAAAAGTGAATCATTACTTAAGATACTATATTTTGATGTCTCCAACAATGTCCTAAAATGACAAATCTCATCAAAATTATTGCAATTGATGAATAAAATGTCATGATATGTATGGTTAAGTGAGTAAATATTAAAAATAAGTGGTGTTTTCCTTAAAACCTCATATTTCACTATGAAGAACATTCTTTTGGTGCACTGTCATAATGTCTCCACATTGTGAATTGTTTTCTTTAAATTTGGGAGCTTCTGAAGTGTATCTAGTCAATTGAAAACATGGAGAAGGTGATAATCACTCACACAAGTCTACATAAACTTGAATTTTTGAATTCCATTAAAAATTGAATAAGGAAAAAAATATTACTCTCGAGCTCAGGAGTGTATGAAAACCTTGGTTCTAGGGTTTGTAAGAAGGAATTGCTTGAATATTCAAATCTATCCAAGAAAATTTCCTAAAATTTTGAGGTTATGTCTATGAGGATAATAAAAACTCATTGCGAAAAAAAAATTAAATGTTTTCATACCGAATTGGATGAGCAAAGTTAAAACATTACCTATGCTTGTATAGGAAAATAAGATATCTAAGTGTAAAATTCATAGTTTTAAATATGAAAACTTCAACCAAGGTATATGTATGACAAGGAGTAACTAAAGAAGGATCGGTTTCATCTAAGCCTTGTTTGGATTCAGTGAATTCTATGATAGTGGTGTATAGCAAGCAATTCTTCCTAACTAAAAATATTAGTGGAATGTCAAAACATAATTTCTTAGTTGTTAGCAATCCAAATCTCCTTGCAAAGACCCTACATGCTATGAAATGGTTCAGGTAACATAGAGTGTGCTTATTTTATCTTGAAAGATTGAAGTTACATTAGATTGGTTAGAGTTCTACTCAAATGTGTTTCCCTCTATCTCAGAAGTAAATGGTTGGTATTATAAGTGGAATTAAAGAGTCTCAAATATTTTCTAGTTAAAGAGAATTAGTCCAAGAAGAATGAAAAAAGACTTGAGAAGTTACAAAAACTTTCTTCTTACCTAGCTCAAACATGCATATGAAGATCTTATCCTTTTAATCAAACTCGGTGGTAAACGATAAGGTAGAAAATTTAAAAAAAAGTTAGAATATAAGTTGAATGGTTTTTTTTGTTTTTGAGCTCGAGAAAAAAGTTGAATGATTTTGGAAAATGTGAGAGTTGGAACCTGAAAAGAATAAGTTGAATTGACTGGCTGAATAAAAATAATGGATGTATAAGCATATGATTTGAAACACAATGAGATAATATAAGAAATAAGATAATTCCAAAAGACACATATGAAGAAGATATGTAAATTGAATTGAACAAGATTTGAGTGGTGTGGGTGAACTTGTAATCTGAGTATGAACAATGTGAGTTATGGAGTAATATATGGAAGTGAAAAGACCATATATTTGAGTGAAGAAGTAATGGAGTTTGTGGAATAAGGTAGAGGAGAAATACTAAGTTCTCTTGATCATCGTAATGTATTTTCACGAAGAAAAAATGTGAATCAGAGGTATGAAGTGAGGGTATAACTAATTAAAAGAGACAACAATCCTTGAAAGTGATATTATAAGCTAAAATAAGAAAATAGGAGACCAAACAAGAGTAAATAGAAGGTGAATGATAGAACTAATCTCTAAGAAATGTGAAGGAAAAGTGTGTGAAAAGTAATATGGTTGTGTAAGCATGAAGGTTTTTTGTGTTAGAGTGAAGGGAAGTATACAAAGATGAAATTCATAAAATAAATAATTACAATTACTAATGTCTCACTCGAGTTGAGATTTTGAATTGAAAACAAATAGAAGACCTGAAAAGATAGTGAACTCGGACATAGACAAATTGTGTGAAAAACAAAGGGATAATTTTGGTCGAGAGACTTAGAAATGTAGAGATAAATTGTGTGATCTCAAAGAAGAGTGAATTCAGAGACAATAGGTGACAATTAATGTAGATGGTTGTTATGATACAATTAGAAAGGACAAGATGCTCAAATTAAAGACAATAAAAGTGAATATGACAGAGAGATATGCATAGTGTGTAGAACTAAAACAAAAATTTTGAAGGTGTAATCTAGAAGGACTTTGAGATGTTAAGCCAAGATCGGTGAAGGAGTATTTCAAATAGTTAGATAGCATGTGGAAAAAGATATGGAGTTTTGATGAAATTGTAGGTGAAATGAAAATGTGAGATTACTAATTTAGGGGCATAATCGGTGGTTGTTTCATCAATTTGGAAGATTGATCAGATGTTGTTTCAAAAACCGAGTAACAACTCAGTCTAATCAAGGAGTTGTTGTTTCCTTCCAATTAGTAGCTTGCAAAAGGTTAGTAGTGGCTGACTTAATCAATTTGGGAGTTGTAGCTTCCAATATCAAGTAGTCGTTTGATTGTACTTTGGGGTTGTGGCCTCAAAAATTTGATTTGCAACTCAACTTGAAATATTTGTAACACACAAGATAAATTTTCCAAAGGTAGTTCTTTGATTTCTATGGGTTTTGTTCCTTTTTGGGTTTCCTATCTAAACCATTGTGTACTATCTCTCTTTCAGTTTCTTGTGCATGATTTAATATCTTTCTTAATCAGTTTATGAAGTAGAAATATCTAAAAATTTTATAAACACCCGATTCACCCCCTCTAAGTGTCCAAATTTCCAATAGATGAGTCACTTAGGTGACTTGGTGGTATGAGAAGGGGAAAGGTAGAAATGAGATTCATGTTAGCGACTCACCAATGAGAGACAGAAGATTTGTGGGTAGCACATGAGATTGGGGAAGAGAGAATTTGTGGAGAGATTTAGGAAGTAAGGTAAGAGTGGGAAGCGATTCGGGGTCGGGGAGTTCGGGTTGGGAGCACAACAGGTAGGATGTCCGAGTCAAGGGTATGGTGTTGGGTCGAGAAGTGGTACCACGGGAGAGGAGCACACAACGAGTTATAAACATGACTGCTAAGTGATGTTGACATGTGTTTATTTATTTTTCATTTATTTAAAAGGGAAATTAATGACAAATTATGATGAAGGAGAGAAAGAGTAAGCTTGCAATGAATCCGATAAGGTGGGACAAAGCATGGCATGAGAAAACTTGGTTGATACTGCCATCTTGAGGAGCTAGTGAGTGGCATAATAATAGTGGTGATATGAAGACATGTTAATATGATGTCATATCAAGTTTGGTAGGCATATGATGAGGAAATAAGGTCAAAATGATGAATACAAAAGTGCATGAGTTGAATTAGTAAAACTAGCTCAGTTCGATGAAGGCCTAATCCCTAGGCCTAGTAAGTAAATGAACCAAGAATAGTGGAGTGAAGTATTGAGAATTATTATGAAGCATGGTAGAGGCATGATAAACATGAATAAATCACGTTAAGGACGATACATGGTGAAAAAATGCAATTTCATGAGGTATGAAGTGAAACTAGCTCAATTTAGCATATTTTAAGGACCTAGAATGAGTGTATGAAGTAAAATAGGCTAGGTAGGGTAAACCCAAGAAAGAGAAGTGTGTAAGGACATTTTTTAAGGTCTTCGATGATGTTTAAATCCATAATACAACTTTTGGAGGCATGCTTAGGGTTAATTATATGACATGTCCCTTGAGAACAAGAAAGAAAACATGCATGAACTAGAATTGTCAAGAAGGTACAAGTGTATTTATGAGAAACCAAGCCTTGGGACATGTGAAGGGACCTATCATAGTGTTTTGGTCCAAATTTAAGGGAAAAAAAAAAATATCGTTTGAGTTATGAAGTTTTTAGTAACATTGAGTTATCAAAATGCACTCTCCCATCTTGAGGGTCAACTTTGAAGACCTCAAAGGCACGTAACACTTATATCTGGTACCATGATCCTCTTACCAATGTTAGAGCATGGAATTAAGACCACTCTAAAGTTGTAATGAGGAATATTTGTGGCCTCATCTCTATGAACAAAGTTTAATAAGCAAAGTCACTCCAAACCCTCTCAAAATCCTTCTTTGAGAGCGATAGGAAATATTTGAAGTATTTGAGCTCAAATTATATGATAGTGAAAAAATGATGGTTTGAGACCATGAATCACTACTCTTAGATCAGGTGTACATTATTTTCATCCTTCAAATGTAATTGTAAAGTATAGTTTGACCCCTATTTTGAAGGAATTTGGTTTATCTTTGTAAGGAATGACAAAATTGCAGAGGATAACCTTGATGTGGAAGCATGTATGGGAGATTTCCTTGATTCCCATGAAAATATTTAGGTGATTTATATGGAAATTTTTGATGAAAAATATAAAACAATGTCTCCTAACGCTAGAACCTAAACAAGCCAAAATCCAATCATATGAATTGAGAGAGGGTTGATGAAACTCATTTTGTAGAAGCCTAAACTAAGGATGAACATTGGAAAGATGCCAAATTAAACATATGCAAAAGAATGTATGAGATTGTTGTATGGATCCATGTTTAATATATAATAGTTTTATTTGACATAAAAATTAAGGTTTAATTATTTAAGGCCTTCTTATCTTAGACCGGTCCTTAGAGCTTAACACTAAGCCAGAGTAGTCCTTGGAAAAACAAGCTTGGTTGATCCCTTGTCCTGAGATGAAGCAATGCATGGACCTGATAACTTGCTCAAGACATAGAAATTTCCATGAATGTTGATTAGGATCCATGAAGGAGTGTTTGAGTGCATGATCAATCTTACTTGGTGGAGGAAAATTTTATGAGCTTGAAATCCTATTTGTGCCTTGTCAAAATCAGTTCCTCATTGCATGAATGGAGATGATTTAAGTTCTTAATTACTATTGAATATTAATCGCAGGTATTACATGAATTTTTCCAAGGTTTATAAGGATTTAAACATGCATATATCAATGCTAAATAGTCACATTTCATTACATTTGTTTTAGATCCTTCGTAATTGTGTACCTTATTTGAGATGAGAAGATATAATGAAGTGACATTGTCTTATGTGATGGTATTAAAGTACATATTTCTAATTTAGTCCTCTTGAAGAGTATTATAGATTGGTTTTGATCGCATGACCTAATATTATTGGTTTCTCCATACACCATTGTTCAAGATGTTTCTTTGAAATATTTTCACCTTGTTAGGAACATGAGTTTAAATAATGCCTTGATCTTGAAATGGAGAGATAAGAATCATAACAAGAGGATAGAGAGAAAGGAGGGTATTTTATTAATGTAATTGCATGTGTAAGATAATTGGCATTGAGTGCATCTTGCTACAAGACTAGTACTCTTCTTCAAAGGAAAAGAAAAATAAGAAGAACCATTACAAACTAGATCTATAGTTTTAGATGGAAGATTTACTGAGAGGGTGTCGAGGGTTTGAGAGTTTAGAACTCCTTATTAATAATCATTTTTATCATAATCATCTTGACACACTCTGAAAAGGTTTACATGTAACTGATCCTCTATTAAATGAAATCATTGCTTTTAGGAAAATTTTGAATAATGTCATATCCATCCTCTTATTACGGGTTATAGACTCAAGGAGGTGAAAATTCATGAAAGTTAAAATGTAAAATTTTATTAAGGGTGTTTATTTTTATATATAAACACTTTTGTGTGTTGAATATATTGAGATATGTTTTTGATGAAGACAGAGATGATGATAAGATGTGAAATCTAGTTGAGTTAAGGGAATGAAGTATGAGAAGGAGAACTTGATGATCATGTTTTGAAGAAGCTTGATGACATGAAAGACAAAATAATTTAATGAGTATTCCTTAATGAATAAGGTTGCTACATAATTCTGAATACATGCATGAGGAGGTGCTTGATAGTGTGATTTAAGGTGTGGAGCATGACAAGAGGGTGTGTGTGGAAGAAGCCTTGTATGATAGTGTTTTGCAACTGATTAGGTGATGAGAAGAGAGATGAATTAGGAGGGTAAAAAAAGAAAATATAAGAGCTGATTTAGAGATCATAATATGTTGTGTTAGACAACAAAGTAAGAGTGATCAAACCATCTTATTGAAGACTAAGTTGTGGCTTAGCAAGAGGGATTTGAAGCTTCCTTGTAAGTTGTTGCTTGCAAAAGATCAAGTATAAGCTTGAATTAAGTTTTGGGAGTTATAGCTTCCATGCAAGTAGAAGCTTGAATAAATTTTGGAGTTGTAGCTTCAAGTTGAGTGGATTCTCAATAGTGAAATAATTGTAACTTTTATAGGAAAATTTGTCCAAGCTATTGCATTGGTTTCAATGGGTTTTTATCCCTTCAAGGGTTTCCCATATTAAATATTGTCTCTATGTGTTCTCCTGTTGATTTCTTGTGAATGGTGTTTTTTTATAGTAACGAAGTAAATAAATTTGAATTGTCTCTCAAATTTTGAATTAGCACGATTCACTTCCCCCTCTTAGTGTCTAGAATTCCTAACAATTAGTATCATGCTCCTGTCCTCTTGGAACAAGTTTAACAACTTGGAGGATATTCTTTTAAAAAACATGGGTAGCCTAGATGAATTAGTTAAAGAAAAAAATTTAGATTTCTTAGTCTGCCGATTAATGGATTGAAGAAGGAAATCAAGATTATGGAAGATGATCATGACCAAGCCCTCAAAGAGATGGAATCTATAGTTGAAAGTGTGTCAAAGGATCCAAAGGAAAAATAATATGTTTTCCTCATACATTAAGAAGAGTTTAGAACCTTGAAGATTGAATTAGAATATGTAAACAATATCTTGAAAATGTATACAAACTTGGATAAGAGGTCTAAAGTTGAATGGAATTTTAGATAGTTAAAGAGAATCAATAGACAAGAGAAGACTAGGCTTCAAAGAAGAGCCTATGGAGAAGTGTGAAGATGACAAGGTTGGTCCAAGTAGGACAAACAACCATGAAGGATTCCGAAGTGTTGAAATCAAGAAGGTCTAGATCAATGAGATAATGAAATGTATCAGGTATGAAATAAATTTCATTGGATATTGCTTTTCTTGTCATAATTTTGGACATAGAGCTAAGGAATGTAGGAATCATGTCATGGTGAACATCCATGGAGAGATTTTAGAGATGAGTACTCAAGGAACATCACCTGTTTCAACTGTCAAGAAAAGGGACACACTACCAAATATTTCTTAGATGAACCATCTAGTCAGTTTTGGAGAGAAGAAGACTCAAGAGGCATGAAAAAGATAGTATGCTACAATTGCAATAAGGTTGGGCATTTTTCCAAAAAGTGACATCATCATAAGGCTAAAAATTTTGGGTGGAATCTTAGTCCACATCAATCTAGAAGAAAGCAAGAACAATGTTATTTGTTTTAGTTTTCATGAACAAGGACATTTTGCAAGACATTTTCATCTAAATGAACATTCTAAGGGAAAGAAACATACTTCATGTTTTAAAGGAAAGGGTAAAACAGGTTTCAAAGTGAAAACAAAGTCTAAGAATGATTCCAAGACATGCATGTATAAGAGATCCTCTGGAAAGAAGGAGGTGAAGTACACATTCAAGATCAAGGAAGCCAAATATAGAGTTGAAGAAGAAAAGGATGACAATAAAATAGTATGGGCAGATGATGAAGAGACAAGGAAATCAATGACAATCATAGGAGAGGAAATTTCAAGCAAGACATCAAAAGGTGATGATCAAGCCAAGAAGAAAGTAGACAAGCCAAATGAAATATAAGAAGAAATTTTACCCTTGGCGTGGTAGAAGAAATGCATGAGGCATCATGTATGTTTTTTAGGAATCCAATCAAAAGAATAAGACATAGGAGATGAGGTTATCACACCTAGAAGTGCATCCAAGAAGATTGATAAGGTCTCAAGGAAAGAAGAGAAAGGATAGAGTCATCATGTTTATTTGATGACTATTTATTATTCTAAGGTGATCTAACATCATGACATTCCTTCTCTAGGCTTCTTGAAGTCATTTTTCATTAGGAATAAGCTTGGTATGTTTTGAAAGTACACTTTCATCGATAGGTGTTAAACAAGGTCTTCAACAATACTTCATATGTATGAAGAATATGCCCATTCAAGCCCCCTATGAAGTTTTTATGCATATTTAGTTTATAAAGAATCTTGAAGGTCAGTGATCATGCAAATATTAGTGTCTCCATTCCCTTATATAAAATATCAAGGTCTTTATTAATCAATTTGTGGGTCTTGATTTATTTTCTTATAAAAATATGAAAAGTGTGTTGCCTATTATTAAGTCTCGCACTATCATACAAAGCCGATATTTCAAGGAGTCATATTTTATAGTGTGTATAAACGTTCTCAATAAAATGCATTAAAGATGTGAGTAGTCAGGCCATATAGTCTTAGTCAAAGTGTATCCATTCTCATACTAATGAGGCTTATGTAAGACTACAATATGCTTTGTAATATTATGATATATCCATCAATGAGGGGAGTAAAAGACCATTGGAAGATCAATAAATAAAGTTTAAGCCAACCTAAGTAAGGGTTCAATTAGTTATTAAAGAGTTAAAAATAAAGAGGTAAACAATGTAAAAATGCTTTGAGTTTGACAAATGCTCAATAGATGTTGTAGGTACATTCCATGAAGAAAGAATAGACTAACTGACTCTGAGAGGATCAATTGAAAAGCTTAAGTTTCTCAAAAGCATATTCATGATCATCACCCGTTCAAGGAATATCATGATGTCAAGCTTTATGAAGAAGAGAAATACAATCACAATGAAGGATAACAAAGTGATAGAGTCTATTTAAGGAGGTCTCCATAGTCATTAAATCCATCAATGTCCATTATGTCTTTCAAGAAGAGTTTGAGGTCAGAAATTTAAGAAAGATAAAAGTGAAAAGTGAAAGAGGTTTCAAACAACTAATTACAAAATGAAGGATAATGAGGTCCTAAGGTCATCAAATCATCGTGAGGTCAAGAAATTATGAAGTATGAGTATGATAGAAGAAGTGTACTCCTAAGTAGCTGAGTATGAAATTTTGAAACCTATCCCTTGTCATGTTGATCTTAGTTAGTAAGGTGGGAAGAAGATTCTTGTTCATATGTATTTCAAGTGCTCTTGGGCATGACTCAAAGTTAATTTTTCAAGTTGGAACCTATTGTCAACCCACAAGCTAGATTGAGTCAATTTGTCCTCTAAATGTGAAGCATGTCTCTCGAGTGCTGTAAAGAATATTAAATGTGAAAAAACCCTATAACAAGTAGATTCATGATGATATACCATTTTGATGAAGTATTGATTATACATTCACTAAGGTCAGTAACCTTCAAATAAGTGACAAAGGTTGTCATACATGTAGGATTTACATGAAGTTTGAATAATTGATAGTCTCTATTAGTTTATCAGTCATAGAGGACTAAGAAAGAAATTACTGAAAATTTTGAAGTTAAAAATAGTCTCAATATGTCATGAAGGAAAATATTTAGACCTTATATAACTAATTTGAAATGATCATCTTAGAAGATGGAAATTAGTGTATGATCATATCTATGAAGATGGATTGAATGACTAACCATCATTAGCAAATCTAGGATTAAGTTAATCAGTCATGGCTCATCATGGGTGCAAGTGTATGTAGACTTGTCTCAAACAAAAGATCAAAGTATCAAGAGGGTAGGAAGGACTATGGATGTATAAAATAATTACTTCATGAAGAATTTAATTTTTATCAAGAAATGATATTTTCATGAAGAAAAGGCCACCATTTGTAACTTATTTCGACCATCAAAATAGTATAAAGGTTACATACAAGTCTATGAGCACTACAAGAGGAGGGGGCTAGGAACAACCCTTAAATTGATGAAATGATAATAAAGGAATATTTAAAAGGGATTATGATGAAATATTGCTGTTTTTTTTTACAAGGGAGGCAAGCAAGACACTACACTATGTTGGAAAAGGAAGCTCTTAAAGCCTCAAAACGTGGAACCTACAGTGTCAGAAAAGACCTAGTGAAGAAGAAAAATAGAGTTTAGTATTATTAAAGTATTCTACATTTCACTAGGGATAGAAAAGATGACTAGGTGATTCTTGTAATAATATGGATAGGTATGAAATACCTATAACCAAGTAATGCATCATACTACCAAATGAGACAATAAACTCGACAAGATAGTTAAAAATAGTGTGATAATGTTGAGTTATCTTCATGACATAAGATTAAGAAATGAAGGCTTAATAATGCATATAAATATAAAAGGAGAAAGTATAAATACATGGGGAGAAAAAGAAATTATTTCATGCAATATATGATGTGCTATGAATGGACAAAATTGGGCTAAAATGCTCTAAAAAGTTGTTTTAGCAACCTAAGTCCTAAAAATTAAGTATAGTCAATATATGGAAGAGTTAGGACTAGATTTAAGTTGTCTAAGATAAGATAGGTCTATTCATGAGTCAGGAGGAATTTCTCACTCAAATTTTAAATTGATGTCATGTGTATGTGCCACGGATGCATCTTTTCGGGGAGATAATGAGTTTAATGAATGGTGAAGGCCAAAAATAGGGTTAAGGAAGAAGAGACAAGAGGGAGAGTTGGAGTGATGAGTTTGGTTGATGTTTATAACCAAGATGGAGTTAAAACAAGCTAATGGAGTAGAATACCTTGAATGTGGACATGCACTTTGTCATAAGGAAAAAAGGGGGAGAAGAATCAGGACATTTTCATCAATGACAAAGGGGAATTTGTTGGCATGTGTTTGTTGAGTTATCATTGATGTAAAAGGAACATTAATGACAAAGAAAGATGAAGAAGAGAAAGAGGAATATTGGAATCGATTTGATAAGGCAGGATAAAGCTCGACATGAGAATACCTAGTTGAGACATGACATCTTAAGGAGCTAGTGGACTTGTGAAGATGCATAGTGGTGATGTGAGGACATGTCAAGATGATGTAATAACAATTTTAGAATGAATATGATGACGAAAGAAGGTAAAAATTATGAATAACAGGTACACATGAGTTGAATTAGTGAGACTAGCTCAACTCGGTAGGCCTAATCCCGTGGCCTAGTCAAAAAATTAACATAGAATGGTAGAGTGAAAGCTTGAGACTGAAATTTAAGCATGGTAGAGGCATGAGAAACATGAATAAATAATTTTAATGTAGATAAATGGGGAAAATAGGGAAATTTCATGAGGTATGAAGTGAAACTAGCTCAATTTGGCCTATTTCAAGGACCTATAATGAGTGCATGAAGTAAAATAGATAGGAAAGTCAAACATAAGAAATAAAATTATGTAGGGACATTTTTGGAAGGTCTCATATGATGTTTCAAGCCATAATACAACTATTGGAGTCATGTTTAGGCAAATTTTATGACTGTCCTTAAGAACAAGTAAGAAAACATGCACAAATGACATTGGTTAAGAAGGTATAGGTGAATTAATGAGAAACCAAGCCTTAGGACATGTGAAGGGACAAATAATAGTGTTGTGGCCCAAATTTTAGGGAAAAATAAAGAACTTTTGAGTTATGAAGTTATTAGTAACATCAAGCTCTATAATGCACTCTCTCAACTCGAGGGTCAACTTTGAAGACCTTAAAGGCATGTAAAATTTTGTGTGGCACCCCTGAGCCTCTTACAATGTTAAAGCATGGAATTAAGACCACTCCATAGTAAGAATGAGGAAAATTGGTGGCATAATCTTGATGAATGAATTTTATGAGGAAACGTCACTCCAAACCCTCTTAAAATGCTCCTTTGAGAGCGATAGGAAAAATTTCAAGTATTTGGGTTCCAAACTACATGATAGTGAAAAATGATGATTTGAGACAATGAAGCACTTTTTGCTGATTAGGTGTACAATGTTTTCATCCTCAAATGCAAATGTACAATATATTTTAACCCTTGTTTTGATGGAATTTGGTTTGTACCAAATGAGGAATGACAGAGTTGAAGGCGATAACCTTGATGTGGAAGCATGTATGGGATATTTCCTTGATTTCGATGAAAATATTTAGGCGAGTTATGTGGAAATTTTTGATGAACAATTTCAAACAAGGTCTCCTACCGCTAGAACCTAAACAAGCCAAAACCCAATCATACGAATTGAGAGAGTGTTGATGTAAAATAATTCTATGGAAGTATAAAATGAGCATAAAAAAAGGAAAGAGACCAATTGAAACATTTTTGAGTGAACAACCTAGTGTGGTAAGGTGTTTTTGTGAACAAGCACCTTTGTATATCCAAAACTGCCATAGTAAGACAGTCTAGAAGGAATGTGAAATGTACATGAAAGCATGAAATTTCTCACACAATAGATGTAAAAGAATGTCAAAGCTTGTAGTATGGATCCATGTTGAATTTATTATAATTTGAATTGGCAGAAAAATTAAGGTTTAAGTGTTGAAGTGCTTCTTATCTCATCTTGGTCCTTGGATTTTAACACTAGTTCGAGTAGTCCTTGGAAAAACAAGCTTGGTTGATCCCTTGTCTTGAGATGAAGCAATGCATGGACCTGATAAGTTACTCAAGACATAGAAATTTCCATAAATGTTGATTAGGAGCCATGAAGGAGTGTTTTAGTGCATGATCAAGTTTACTTTTTGGAGGAAAAAATTATGAGTTTGAAATCCTATTTGTTCCTTGCCCAAAATTAGTGCCTCATTGCATGAATGAAGATTATTAAAGTGATTAATTTCTCTTACATATGAACCTAAAGTATTACATTAATTTATCCAAGGTTTAGAAGGATTTCAACATGCATATGTCAATGGTAAATAGTCATATTTTATGACAATTGCTTTATAGCTTTCAAAAGCGTGTGTACCTACTAAGAAGAGGAGATAGAATGAAGTGATATTGTCTTATTTGATGGTCTCCAAGTCCATATTTTTGTAGTGAAGAGATCTCGGGAGGAGTGAGCATCAACCGAATGTGCATGCAAATATTTGAAACATAGGCAGAACCTGGTTAAGCCATAAAACTCTCCTCTATCTCATAGATCAAAAGACGTGTACATATAGGAGGTGTTGAGTAACCCCCAGTGCTGCAATCATGACAACTCGAGTAGAGAGGGAGTTACATTCCCAGAATAGAAGTGTAACTCCCTAATGATGCATATGCGCACTAATCTTTGATGCCTTGCGACAACGACACGACACTTGATGTGTAAGGAATCTCATAATGACCCCTAAATGACACATGGACCTACGATCTCACCTAAGTGAGATGACTCACCTAATGATGTGGAAAATAACACACACCAACACCCCCTTCATCATAACTTAGGATGAGGTGGCAAGTTAGAAATGAGAAATGGGTCCCAGCACAAAGCCTGATGAGGTACCCATGTACAAGAAAGAAGTCCCAAGCAGTGAAGGAAAACCTAGTGGGAAAAACATCCACCACAAGAGAACAAAACACTCTCTAATCTAAGAAAGATGCCAAAGATGGGTCCTAGCTATAGATGAGCCTAAAAAGGTACCCATGTACAAAGAGGCAATCTCTGGAAAGAAGAAGAAGAGAGAAGAAGAGGGAGATGAGAGGAATGTAGAAGATGCCATGGATGGATCTGAACTCTGCAACTCTAGGAAGTCTCCCAGAAGAATTTCGATGACGAGATCCTGCCTCTGGGTGAAGAAGAGCCACCACAATGAACGTGTTCTGCCCTTAGGAAGGACAAAAATGACGTGTTGGAAGTCTGCCCACTCCACAAAGGAAATTGAAGGCAGCAACACGAAGAACTCTGAGTTTGGTGCACGGAAGTGTGACATAGGTCTAGTGAGTGAGTGCGAGGAACCGAAGGTAATGCCACATGTGTAGAAATGTCAAAGTGAAAAGAGGAACACCCTGTAGAAAGGATGTCAAGTGATGTGAAGGAACAAAACATCCTCCACAATGAAAAGGGATCCACAGCTGAGGGTGGATCAATGAAGGTCTCTGGAAATGTGGAAGTGACATGATTCCCGGAAGGGGCACTCCCAACAACAGAGATGATGAACTCCTCTGAAACACATGTAGATGGATGAGGGACCTATAGTGCATCACAAGTAGACTCTTCAAAAAGATGACTAAGGTCAGGAAGATACTCGTCCCAATGAGGGGGCTCAACAAACAGAAGAGTGATGTATGATAGGTATGAGTCATCCAATGAAGGTAGAGGAGTGAAGTGGGCCTCGCACACTGGAAGTGGAAAGGAGGCGGGTGTGATGACTATATGAGACTGAGTAGGAGACTGCTCGATATCTGATGAGATGTGGGAAGTGTCAACACTCTCTGGAATAGTGAGAGAAAGAGGAGAAGAGTCCTCTGTAGTACTCTCAACATCAGAACTAGATGCATAATCCTCATCATCAGAAGTAGAACCAAGTGAGTCTATGTTAGTGGAACTGTCATCACATGAAGAAATGGAGGAGACAACTGAATCAGCAGCAACAATGGTGGTAGTATGTGAAGGGTCTCCATAGAGGGACTGAAGAATGCTCCAGACACGGTGAGGTGGATCTGAGTGTGCCACGTGAAACCAGAGAGATCTAGAGACATGCATCATCATGTGACCAAAGATGTGGTCACAAGTGTCGAGGAAGTCCTCTAGATGATGATGATCAGTGGGTGTAGGAACTGGCCCAAGCAAGAAGGGTAAAAGACCCTCGTGGGTGAAGTAACGTTCCATGGAAGCATGCCAAGCTGAATAGTTCCCTCTCTCGGTGAGAAGTGGTGGAGGCTGTAAAGTGATCCTATGATGCTCAAGTCTAGAAAGAGAACTCTCCATGATGAAAAATAAAAAGTGCAAGGTGCACAAAAGAAAGATGTCGGACTCGGCCGATAATGCATCTGCGTGTGAAAGCCCAAGAGTACAATCAACCCCCAGAATGTGGCACTTTATAAAAGTAGTGCATTTACAAAAAATGATAATGCCATCACGTAATGTGTGAAAAATCATGCAACTTTGACTAAAGAAGTGCTCAAAAATGAGTAGTGAGTCAAAATTTATAGCATTAAAATGATTCCTGCAACTGATGGAAAATGCCACTAAACATTGCAAATGCATTAAAAAAGTACACAAGATGGGTGCAAAGGGTATCGTGTGGGTACTCGTTGGAAATGGCACAGAAATTTTAGTAGGGGTTTGTTTTGACTACGAGGGGGTTAGCCTCCTGCCAACCCCGGACCTCGCCCTCCGTCTTCGATGCTCATAGGAAGGTGAGCAATACAAGCCAAAAACCAAATTTTTTAAAAAATTACAATGCCAAATTGAATGATTTTTTTATTTTTTAATCACCCTAAAACATTAAAAAAGAAGGTGATAGGAGGGCCCACATTGGAAGAGTGGACAACAAGGAGATACCACGTCCCATGTTTGCTTGGTGTAACCACTATTGTGTTTTGTTGATAGTTTGGATTGTTGTGTAGGTGCGAGTGCCATGAGCTAACGAAGTAGGAGATCAAAGAAGATCAAAGCTGTCAATAGAAGCCACGTGTTGGGCTAGGTAGTGCATGTAACCGTAGAATGAAATGTTTCAATAGATGTTCCAAGGACTGGTTTGACCCAAGTGTGCGAGGACACCAAAAAAATGGTCTGATGGTGCAATGTTGAAACATGCTAAGTTGTTGAGGCTTTGAGGAGTGGATTGGAGATGTGCTAAGTGTTGGAGTGAGTGAAATGGCCTATGCAGGAACTACATCCAAAAAAATGTGAGGTGTAAATGCTTGTGCAGAGGGAGACCTGCAAAGCGGCTGAGCTATGTGCCCGAGATGCCCGAGATATGTGTAGGTGATCGTGGAGGCAAGGACGAAGTAATGAAGTGCAGAGCAGTGAAAAAACATTTTTCCAAAGAAAAAAATGTAGTTTTTACAATGACAAAAAAACGTAGTTTGGCAATTTGAAATGGTGTTTCATGTAAAGGATCCATCAAAGATTCCACGCAGTGAAGAAGGAGCTTTCAAACGAACGTGAGAACAAGGTAGGGTTGAGTATGAGCCCAATGCATGAAGCGAAAGAGAGAGAAGAGTGTCGATGGTGAACTTGATGCAAAGGATGAAAAAGTGAGGTCGAGCAAATGCAGCGAAGCGAGTCCAAAACCAAACACTAAGTTGAGAACAAAGGCCCAAGGAGCTTGAAAAAAATGAAGCTGTGAAGATTCCATATCATAACCTAATGTAGAATGCAAAATGCATATCAAATTGCAAGGCAGCATAGCACAATAGCAAGGAAAACACCGAAAACTCAAAACCAAAAAAACTGAAACCTTAGCAACAAAGTGTAAAACACCTGCAAAATGACACTAAAGAAAACCAAACACACATATAAAACCCATAAACCACACAAAAAAAAACCATGAAACAAACCAAGCAAGAGGTATAAAAACCCGAAATCAATGCGATGCAAGTAGAGCACACGATCGAGAATATCCATTACGACACACATGCAAAAATCTAATATCATATTGGAAGCTTGGAAAACATGCACATAAAATCGATGAGTGCGGATCCACAAGATCACTCGATACCATGAAAGAGGGTTTAAAACCCATAAGTGAGGATCACGAGGGATGACGTGCACATCAAGCGGACATGTGACAACAAGCGTGAAGAGATCTTGGGAGGAGCGAGCATCAACCGAATGTGCATGCAAAGATTTGAAACATGGGAAGAACCTGGTTAAGCCATAAAACTCTCCTCTATCTCATAGATCAAAAAGGTGTACATATAGGAGGTGTTGAGTAACCCCAGTGCTGCAATCATGACAACTCGAGTAGAGAGGGGAGTTACATTCCCAGAATAGAAGTGTAACTCCCAATGATGTATATGAAGGAAAAGACATGCTAATGCATGATGCACGATGGTTAGATGAATACCGTATGGAATCTCATAATGACCCTAAATGAGTTTATGAACCTCTGATCTCACCTTGATGACTCACCTAATTGTGGAAAATGCATGTGTAAGAAACTTCCTGCTATCAAAGTGCATGAAATTATTTACAAGACCACTACACTTTTAGAAAATTTTGAATACTATTCATATTTGTAGATCCTCTTGAGGGTATGAGTAAGGAAAGGCTTTAAGATCTCTCATAATGACCCTAAATGACACATGGTTTTAGAATCCTCTGATCTCACCTTTGTGTGATGACTCGTGTTAAGAGATGTGAGAGATTATTTTTATGAATATAGAGTTGATGAAAGTTGTTTCTTGCGAGAAGATCGAGTAGAAGATTGAATGGTTTTGGGAGTTGTATCTTCCATGTAAGTAAACACTTGCTAACGGTCAAGTTGCAGATTGACTAAATTTTGGAGTTGTAGCTTCAAGTTGAGTAGATGCTCAATATGAAATCATTGTAACTTTTATAGGACAATTTTCCAAGCTAGTGCATTGGTTTTAGTGGGTTTTTCTCCCTTCAAGGGTTTCCCACATTAAATATTTTCTCTCTATGTGTTCTCTTATTGATTTATTTTGAATGGTGTTGTTGTTTTATCATAACAAAGTAAAGAAAATTGAATTATCTCTCAAATTTTTAATTAGCATTGATTCACCCCCTCTCAGTGCCTATAATTTCCAATAGGTGAGGCCGGGAAGAGTCTTTGAGCATGTGAGTGCATGGTGATGATTGGTTAGAAAGTTAGGTACGGGTACGATGAGTGAGTTAAGATGAGTTGTGGAGGTAGTAAATTGAATGAAGATAAGGGAGTGAGGGTCTTGGGGAGGGAATGATGTGGCGAGTTAAAGGAATGACTCACCACCCAAGGGTAGGTAAGGTGAGTGAGTTGGGGAGGAGGTGAGGGATGATGTGGGGAAATAAATCATAGTGATTTGAATATTTTACTCACTAGGGAGGTGTGTAGGTTGGGTCATGGGGATGTGAGAGTTGAGTAGGGTGAGGTGGGAAGGGAGGATTAATGTGGTTGGGTGGTGAGAAGTGGTTTCAAGTAAAAATCGTAGGTGTGATCACTTAGAGTGGGTGAAAATGTAGGTGAATTTGGTGAGGAGAGTTAGTTCAAGGGAGATACGGGTGAGAGAGACTCACTTGGTAAGTTTTGGGTGAGGAAGAAATGGGGACTCAAGCTAGGTACTGGTCAAGGTAGATTAAATTCAAGGTATTAGTGAGTCATAGTGAGTGGAAGATGAGTTAGGGTGGGGAGGTTTGGATAATTATGAGGTGGAATGAAAGGAAGTGGTGATGAGAAATGGGTAAAGGGTGAGTCACACAAGAAACTTTATGAGCTGGGAAGAGTTGGGTAAGTGTGCAACATTTTTTTTTTTGGGTGAGCATAAAGAGTGGGGTAGGGATGAGTGAGGGAAAAGGGAAGGAATAAGGTTAGGGTGTAGGTTATCGGTAGGTAGTGGGTAATTAGGTTGGGATAACTTGGGCACAAGGTGAGGAGGAGAGGAGTCACAGAAGTGAATTGTGGGCATGAGAAAGAGGGTGAGGAATCATTGAGTTTAGGCGAGATGGATGAGAGGCAGTGCATTATTAATGACTCTCAAGCTAGGTGGGTGAGTTGGAGAAAAGGGGAGAGAGGCATGGTGGGAAGGAGTGAACAAATGAGTAGTAAGATTGACCCACCAGGTTAGGTGGGGAGAGTAGGGGTTAGGTGAGGGGAGTGAGGTGATATGGAGGGTAAGGTGAGTAGAGAGTGAGGTTGGTATAAGATCGGGTTGGGATGGGTTCGAGCAAATTGACCAAGTAGAGGGTGATATTTCTAGGTAAGGGGAGTGAGATAAGTTAGAAAATGAGGGATGTGATTAGGGAGATACCACATAAAGGATGTGTTTGTGATGTGGTGAAGAGGGAAGGTGAGGGTAGACAAATGATGGTAGGGATAAATTATTGCAATGTTGATGAAAAGAAAAGTGACGAGGATGTAGAAGATAGCAGATTCCCATGGATGTTCATTCCCACATGAGATAGAATGTAATTAGAAAATTTATATGGTTCTAATGATGAAATGAAAGGGGTATGTAGAGGTACAAACATGGTTTAAAAAAAGAATGTTTGTGAACATATGATGAGGTGTATGCCATAGGACATGAGACAAAAAGTGATCTAAAATGATAGCTTAAACATGGTCTAAACCGTAAAAGGTGACATAATATCCATGTGACTCTTTAAGATCCTGTGTGTGCACGTGTTTTTTCATGCAAATGTGTAATGGGAAAATTTATGATTTTGAGCATGACAACGATACCCATGTGTCAAAATTTTCAAGTTTTAACTTTTCGAGACACCCCACGTCTACCCATCCTCATCACCGACCTTATCTAGTTAGTCCAATGACCTCCTAGTGCATGTTAACTCAGTCCCCTAGATGAATCAATAAATTCAAGTCAACCCCCTAGGTGCTTTTAGGAGTTATTGAAGAATGCTAATATTGGACCGATGTGTGGAAGGTCTACCACTAGCCTTCCCAGGATTAGTACAACCCCCTCAAGTGGAAAAAGGATAAAAATCAAACATTTGGATGAATTTAAGGTATAATAACATCATGTAATTAATTTTTGAAGATACACAAAAGATTCAAAGGAGTTGGGGCAGATTCATCAAAAATAAGGTTCACGGGCGTAAGTAGTGCACACAACCAAAAGAGATACCGAGCTTTGGGAAGTGATTCTAGAATCTTTGGATGGAATTATGAGCTAAACAAGTCATCTTTAGAAATGTAATTCAGATATATACAATATGGTGAAATCATATTTTTCACAACACTTTGGTGTAATAGGCTTATATCTAGTTTTTCCATACTTAGCTAGGGAGCAGAACACAAATCCCATATTTCAAGGATTAAATGGAGGGATAAATATTTTAATCTCCCACCATTGGATTCCAAAGGTCCTTTTCATTCAAATTAATATAAAATTTCACCTTGAAACTCATCCAGGAGCTCAAGATATCATCGTTGCAAGTTCGCTCTCAAGTTCCCATACTTAGCCAATTTTTGAAGTGGACATGTGTCAACTCTAGGAGCCTGGCACATTTTTATGTCCCTTTCATCCCTTTAGAAAAGGGACATGAGGGACATGAAAATTATCCTAACCCTTTTTATCCCTCTGATTACCCATACCACCCTCCCCCGCCAATTTATCCCCAAGAGCTAATCGAGCCTATCCTCACAGTGCACGGATGACTGCCAAGTGTCACAACTTGGCATGATGTGTAAACCGACGTCCTTTTCATACCTTTAGATAAGGGTACAAAGGGGCATGAAAATTCACCCATCCCCTTGTGACCCCTAGGTCATCAAAGCGACCTTCTACAATGCAAACTTTCAGCCCCTAAGAGGTAGTTAGAGCCCTTCCTCTCACCAAACAAATGATTGCCAAGTGTCGTGATAAGGTGTGATGTGAAATTTTATATCCCTTTTGTCCCTTTATAAAAGGTAAATAGGGGAAAAATATTATTCCCAACTCCATGAAGCTTTGGAAATAAAAAAATGCAAAAAACTAACTGTCGTGTTGTTCCTCCATTGTTGCCCGTGAAACTCACTACCGGAAGAAAATTGTAGAGAACTTACGTCCCTCCATTGTTATACCCAACCAGCTCAATAAATTTCCTATCCATCTAAAATAATTTAAATCATAAAAATAAAGGATTAAAATGATAGAGAAATGAAGAGAAAATGAATATTTTTTTCTAGATAACCACAAAGTCTTCCAATTGAAAAATCTTCATAACTTTCAAAATACAAGTCGGATTGAGATGTCGTCTTTTACAGACTTCCTCATTTTTCAAGATGATCAAGATGCAACAAACGGGAGGTTGAATGGTTCCCTGAATCATTTGTTCCAAAAAAACTCCCATTTCGTGCCCTAGCTCACATTCGTCGGATTTCCCATCAATCCAGTTGATGAAACAAGCTAAAAAATTGCACATATACTCCAAATGAAAAACCTATCACAATGGAGTTGATTTCATCATGATCGGAGACAAAAATTAGACCTACAAATTTCAAGCTCCATTAATGGCTGTCATCACCAATGTCGGCACTATGATAATTCTTCACCGGGAACTCCCGTGCTTATGATTATTTACTAATGCACAACCTTTAGTTTGGTGGATGTAATCGGAAACAAAACAAAAACATAACACAAGAATACCATCGACTATGATAAGACAGAATGATGAAAAATCTGAAATATCAAAATAAATTATAATATTAACATGAAACTATTACAATCTCACCCATGAGGTATTTCAAGTGTTATTGACCTCACTTGCCTTTCACCAAGACTATGGGAGAAACTTTACAATTACACCTCTTAATGGCTTCTTCAACACACCTTTAAAGCGATGGCTTCCTTCGCACACTTCCTACAATATTTCTCACTACCTCCTTCTATGCTAAATGAGGGGGTGGCCTCTCTATTTATAGAACTTCCGAGCTTATCCATCTTATCTCTAAGATAGGATAAGAAATCCACTCTGACAAATCATATTCCGGACCTATAAAATACACAAAATATTTATGACCTCACTCCTTGTCTTTATTACCAATATAATATTTCTAATTCCTAATCATGTAGACCCTACTTCTCTAATTACCCAAACTTTGACATTTTAACATTACCGGACCACTTACGACAAATATTTACTTTTACAACATTCCTATTGTACTTTGATTGACTACCGTACTCCACATTATTGGCGGCACCATCTTGTGGTGCCGTTATCTTCTATCGACGCTACTACTAATTATACTTAACAACATCCTATTCCTAATACATACATTAATGAAATAGAAATTACGAGAGGAAAATTTTAGTGTCGACATCTTCCCCCTTCTAGCTTCTACTCCGTCCTCGGAGTAGACTATTCTAGTGCTTGGAAAATCTTCAACTTGTCGTGGTTGACCCATTTCGTAATGGGAGTGCCATCCAATTCCTCCAGTCGGTACGTACCATTTTCATGCACAACTGCTATTTTGTAGGGCCCCATCCATTTTGGAAGAAATTTTCTCTGTCTTCTTTTTTTGTATCTGGAATCATATACTAGAACCAAGTCATTCACATGAAATGGAGACCACCGGATCTTTTGATCAAAGTATTCCTTCTACTTCATTTTCTTCTTATGGCTTGTATCCTTTTCTATTTCTCTCATTTCCTCCAGCAAATGAAGATGTACCAACCTTTCTTTTACTGAATCACTTTCATCCATCCTTTCATTTTCATAACTCTCACAGTGGGAATATCAAACTCAATAGGAAGAAGCTGGATCAATGCCATAGGCCAACCGAAATGGGGAGTATCCTATTGCTGACTTTGATGTTGCCTGTATGCCCACAATGCTGCATGAATCCTTTTATCCCATTTATGTACCTGCAAGGCTGCATCTTTTGCTAGAATTTGACACAACACAAAAAAATTTCGTTCCACCTATCCATTTGTGCTTGGCTTGTATGTTGTTGCCTTCCATGCTTAATAGAAAACTTATTGACTAGGGCTTCTACCACCTCATTAATGAAGTGGCTTCCTTGATCTGTTACAATTTCTAATGGGCAACCAAATCTGGTGACAATGCGTTCATATATGAACCTTGCCACTTCATCCATGGAAGTTGTTTTCAATGGCTAGCTTCAACCCACTTGGTTAAATAATCCGTGGCAACTACAATATACTTATTTTGGCGTGATGTAGTTGGAAGTGGACCTACAATGTCTATTCCCCACTTTTTAAAGGGACCAAGGGAATAATAGGACATAATGGAGTTGATGAAGTCTTACGGTTACCATGTGTTTGACAAATATCACATGTCTTACAATAATTATAAAAATCTTTAAAAAGAGTGGGCGGTGATAACTGCATCCAAGATCCTTCTTGTTGTAAGTTGTCAGAGAAGTGCCCTCCACATGTACCATTATAGAATTCTTCTAGCAGTTCCTTCCCTTGATCACGTCCAACTGCCCTCTTGTACTGTCCATCAGGTCCTATTCGAAATAATACTCCATGCAGAATAGAATATGGACAACTGGCTTGAGTAATCTTTCTCTTAGTCTTTGCATTGGCACCATCGGAAACTTGAATTCATTCGAGATAATTCCAAATATCTATGTATTCATTAGGGATTTGTGTCGAGGATAACAATCTTTGCATCGGGAAATCATCATCACAAGATGATCCTAAACGATCATAGGCTCGAGAGAGTGCATCTGCATTGACATGCTTCTTTCTGGCCTATCTATAATATCAAATTCAAACTCTTGTAGAAAAATTATCCATCTTGCTATCCTCCTAATGGGTTAGGCTTATTTACAATATATTTTAGAGCACGATGATCATCACTAACTAGAAATTTTTGCCCTAGCAAGTAATTTCTAAACTTCTTTCTGACAAAAATGATAGCAAAGCCTCTTTTGATTCTGAGTATAATTTACCTCAAGACGGCTCATTTATGCGCTCACAAAGTAAATTGGATGTTCATTCCCATTTTCATCTTTTTGGCTCAAAGTACTTCCTAGTGTTGCATCGAGGCATCAGTGTACACAATGAATGACTTGCTCCAATCTGGATTCTTCAAAATAGGTGAAGACACCAGGGCTTCCTTTAATTGTCCAAAAGCTTCATGCGCCTTATTTCTGGTTCATAAGTAACATCCTTCTTCAAGAACTAGGTTAGTGGTCATGCTGATCTTTGAGAAATTTTTGATGAACCTTCTATAGTAACCCACATGGCCTAAAAATGATCTCAACTTACTTCTATTAAGAGGAAATGGTAAATCTTTGATTTTTAAAACTTTATCAGGATCAGTACCAATACCATCTCTGGATACAACATGCCCTAACAAAACACCTTTAGAACATCCAAAGACACACTTTGTAGGGTTTAGTGAGGCTTGTGCTTCATCTAACCTTTGAAATGTTGTCTCCATTTGGTGCGAGATGGTCCAACTTGCTCCCATAGATGCAAAAATCATCCGAGAATACTCGATGAAGGTCTCAATGTAGGGTTCGAACACCCTATTCATCAAACACTGGAATGTTTGGAGCATTACACAACCCAAAAGGCATAACTCTATAAGCAAATGTTCCCCAAATAGTGGTGAACTTGGTCTTGACTGATCTTTCTCTGCTTTATACGAACTTGGTTGTAGCCGCTTTATATCCATCAAAGAAAAACTATAGCACTCTGCCAGCTACTTCATCCAAGATCTGATCTAAAAATGGAAGAGGGCAATGATCCTTCTTTGTTGCCTTATTGAGCTTATGTAATCAACACAAATGCGTAGCTTCCCATTCTTTTTATTGAGATTACAATGGGAGAAACCCATTTTGAATTCTCCACATCAAATATGAATCTGCATCAAGCAACTTATCTATTTCTTCTTTTACAGTCTTGGAAAAATTAGGATTCATTCTATATGGCATTTTCTTTATGGGCTTAGCACCATTTACCAGCTCAATACAATGTTCTACCCAACTTACTTGACGGAGTTCCTTGTACTCAAAAGTGAATAGGTGTATGTACCTTCAAAAGAGCTGGAGGTAGGATTCCTTCTCACTCTCCATCACAGCATCACCAATCTTTATTTGTTGGAGACGATCATCAACTTCTTCTTCAGATAATTTTATGGGGTCATGAGTTGGTGTGACTAGAAGGATATCCATGACTGAAACATCCACCTCACTTTCTTCATCTTCAGTGTCCACTTCACTGGTACTAGAGTAATCAAAGGATGTCTAATCATCAGTTTCATCACTTGAATCCACAGGTTTTGCTTTATGATGTCGAGGGATCACGTTTATCTTCACCCTCTCTCTACCACGTCCAAGTGTCATGAAGCCTTCATTCCAATAGTTTCTTGCATGAACTCTCCTTAGCCATGGTCTTCCCAGCAGCATTGGGTACGTAACAGTACCATTTTTCATCACCTAAAAGTCTACCACACATACAACACCCATAACAGATATTGCCACATTTGAAACTACACCTTTTGGTTTAGTTTTTCCTTTATTTAATGACCTTAACATAAGTGTTGAAGGGCGATCAATTTTAAACCCAACATATTCATTACTGAGACTTGGTCATTACATTAAGCTTTGCAGCACCTCCATCAACTAAGACATCATGAATTGAAATACCATTACATAATACCTCGGCTTGTGGAGCATAGGGATCTACCTCTTGCCTCCAAAACAGGGACCTCAAACTCCTTCCTTCTTCGAGCATTGAGTCCACCTCGCAACTCCCGCCTCTTCTCAGAAGACATAGCCAAGAGTTGACCATATGTAATATTTGCAGGCATTTTGGACAGATCTTCCAAGATGGAGTATGGTCCTTGCCCTTGTGAAATCAGAAAATACTGCACACCCAACTTTCTTCTCCTATGTTTCTTACTAGTTTCTTCTTTCATCTTTTAGGATCATTTCCATCTTGATTATCTTGTTCTTTCTTTCTTTTTGTTACAAACACATCTACTTCATTATTTCTGCTCTTATCTACTACATGAAAAGAATTCATAGGTGCTTTTCCTTTATCATTATCTCCTTTACCAGATGTAGAAGCTCTATCTGGACAATTATACTTATAATGACCCTTTTTATAACAACCATAACAAACAACTTCAGAAATATTTCTTTTTGGACCTCTATCTCCTCCCTGAGAACTAAATTCTTTTCCTTGAAGAAGATTAATAGTTAACTGACCCATCTTTTTGAGCAAATCTTCATACTCAGTAGATGTACTAGGAGAAATATTTGTGCTCACCGGGAGTGGTTGTGGATTCTGGACCAAAGGTGCTAGTGTAGGCTCTACTTTAGCAACAATTTCTTTGGGCTCCTCTTCCATGCTTTCTTCTTGCCTTCTTGCAATCTCCTTTGCTTGTTCAATGGTAGCTGGGTGGTCATACTTCACTCGTTATCTGATCTCTGGCTTCATCCCAAGAATGAAGTGCTTACAGAGGAGATTATCCATGACATTCATCAACCCATCCGCTAGTCCTTCCTTCCGGATCTGGGCATTGAGCTTCCTCCTTAGCTCTAGAACACGAGCATGATAATCCCTTATCTTCTCCTTCTCTCCTTGGGATAGCTTTGTGATCTCGATCATGAGATCTACATATTTGTTGTTCACCAAATTCTTCAAGAAAACTTTCAGTTAATAAATCCCATGAGTTTTTCACATTATCACCTAGTGTTTTAAACCACCTAAGTCTTTGAACCATCCAAAAAGGTAGGAAAAAAATTTAGTCCATTGTTCCCTTCTTATGAGACCATTACAAATACAAGATCGTTTAAACTCTTGAACGAAAGAAGAAGCATCTTCATTAGATTGAGCTGAAAAACAGAATCTTTCCCATTTTCAAAAGTAACCACCATGAAATACCAACCCACAAGTACAATTAACAAGACTTATGTGCACAAATAATTGGAATCACTATACTAGAAAGTGACTTTACACCTTTCTACAAAAGTAAAATAGAAATGACCACGGTAAACTATGGTAAAACTTGACTTATGCGGTAAAAGCTGACTTTCTTGTGGTAAACACTATTCACAAGTAAAAAGTGAAGTTTCTTTGCGGTAAATACTATTCACGGAAAAAGTGACTTTTTGTGATAAATACTATTCACAGCAAAAATGAATTTATCATGGTAACTACTATTCATGGTAAAAATGACTTTACCATGGTAACTACTATGCATGAGTAAAAACAAGGTTACCCTCAATTGATTTTTGACTAAGTGGGAATATCTCTCCGAGAAAATCCACCAACGAGGAATGGTCCGACAACGGAACCAAAATGTCATCACCAATCCGGCACTATGATAATTCTTCACCGGTAACTCCCGTCTATGATTATTTACTAATGCATAGCCTTTAGTTTGGTGGATGTAATCTGGAAACAAAACAACAACATAACACAAGAATACCATCGACTATGATAAAACGAGAATGATGAAAAATCTGAAATATCAAAATAAATTATAATATTAACATGAAAGCTGTTTTAATCTCACCCATGAGGTACTTCAAGTTTTATTGACTTCACTTGCCTTTCACAAGACTATGGGAGAAACTTTACAATTACACCTCTTAATGGATTCTTCAACACACATTTAAACCGATGGCTTCCTTCGCACACTTCCTACAATATTTCTCACTACTTCCTTCTATGCTAAATGAGGGGGGTGGCCTCTCTATTTATAGAACTTCCAGGCTTATCCATCTTATCTCTAAGATAGGATAAGAAATCCACTCTGACGAATCATATTCCATACCTTAACTCTTATCTGTACATGTAAGCTTATCTTGTTAAGATAAGATAAACCTTATCATTTTACATGGGTTCCACATTTTTAGACTTTTTACAAATAAAATACACAAAATATTTATGACCTCACTCCTTGTCTTTATTACCAATATAATATTTCTAATTCCTAATCATGTAGACCCTACTTCTCTAATTACCCAAACTTTGACATTTTAACATTACCGGACCACTTACGACAAATATTTACTTTTTACAACATTCCTATTGTACTTTTTATTCTACCGTACTCCACATTATTGGCAGCACCCCGTCTTGTGACAGTACTGCCGTTATCTTCTATCGACGCTACTACTAATTATACTTAACAACATCCTATTCCTAATACATACATTAATGAAATAGAAATTACGGAGGAAAATTTTAATGTCGACAAAGCCGCCATACAGCTTCATGCCGAAGCCACTACCGAGAAGAAAATTCTAAATTTTATTTCCAAGCATTTTAGTGGGTGAAATCAAGTGAAATTCGGAGGACGTGACCACGATGATGAGATGAGTCCAAAAAAATATGTTCCATCACAAACCAAGCACCGAAAAGCCACTTTCCAAAAATAGTAATATTTCCTACACATGTTTGTTATCTTTGGTAAGTCTTCATCAAATGTGACTACAACAAAGATAATGTGCACGAGAGGTCTCAAGAAGTCCGAATGAGTGTTTAGAGTCAAAAACAATGAAAATTACGACTTACTAAAAATAGTAAGTCACCCAAGACGTGTCGAGATGAAGGCAGTGTGCACCACGAGTGAATGAGGAAGTTCATCTCATCGGGATGGTCAAGAAGAGGCAAAAATCACCTCTTATAATAAAAAGTAAGTATCCCATCTGGACACCTACTATAAATGGTAAATCACACTAAAAGAGTAGTTTTGGCACAAAGGTACATAAAGGGATGATTACTTAGGTCAACATCATCATTTGGGATCATCCATGGGAATTTCTCACAAGGCATTCAAGATCCATGTTAGGGAACTTGATGTGTCTCTCGAAACTCACTTTATTGCTCAAGTTGCAATAGTATCATGTTTCGGAGTGCAAATTCTGGTCATCATTGAAATAGTTCTTTAAACTTGGTAGTAGTGTTTTTGAACTCTTATCTCTTGAAGGGATCTTCGTGATTCATGTTTGTGTTCATTAGTATGACATTCAACAATTTTCTAAAACACTTAACCCAAAGTGTCCATAAGTCATCGAAGGATATTCTCAAGGTGGAAAGAGTTTAGGGATTCAGAGTTCATCACATTGGAGCATTCCATCAAGTCATCTGGAAGGATCAATAGAATTTTTCGAGTGAACGGGTTCTTCATCTGCATTGTTCTTCCTTCTTCTTCTCTCTCTCTCTCTCTCTCTCTCTCTCTTCTCTCCCCTAACTTTCTCTCTCTTCTCAATGTTCTAATTTTTTGTTGGGGATTGAATTTATTGTATGTATTAATGCTCCTAATGTAAAAAGTCACCTTTATGTTATAAAAAGGGACTTAATGTTTTCCTAAGAAGGTGAAGAGTCTTAAGTCATGTCAAGACATACAAAGATTTATTGGGGGTTATATGAAAAGTCTTTTCTCTTCCCAAAAACTTTAAATCCATTCCCATTTCAAATGGTTGATGATTGATTTTGTAAACTCAAGATTGCATTGTACTTAGAGAGAACTAAGGAGATAGCCGCTTTTTTCATTTCCCTCCCACTCTCAAATTTCTTTGATTTCCATACTATGTAAAAAAATTGAGCATCAATATAAGGAGTTTATGCCTTTAGTGATGAGGAGATTTTAGAAACTTTGAGTTCTCAATATTAACTCGTCTTGTTGCCATTTGTAGGGTTGTGTTGGAAAGAAAATTTGTCTTGTGGAAAATTGATGGGTTTCAAGCCAATGTTATGGGAATCTAAGTCCCTCTACTTGAATGGTGCAGCTTAAAAGTATGTGCATGCGTGAAAAAGTGGATTTTCTTAGTGGCCTTTTCGACCGGAGATCCAATAGGGGAACTCCACTAACCCTGTGGAAAAGCTAGCAATTTCTCACTTTGTAGAAGAACTTTGTCCGAGAAGGGAAAGGGATTTAGAATGGAGGTAGGGAAACTAATGTTACGAGTAGAATATCGAGATAATCACACACATTAATTAGAAACTTCATTTACATGCATTTATAGTAATAAGAAAAAAAATCCATAGGAGAAGCTCAAGATCGAATGAAACTCATTGGTCGCAAAGTATCAATCAATTCCTCAATTAAAAAGTCAAAAATTCCTTCTTTTATTATTGAATCTCAAGCGAGTTTGTACACAAAGCTTGAGAATGGAGAAATTCAAGGAAGAAGAAGAAAATAGAAGAAGAATGCCATTTCTGTCTTTTTCAGGAGTGCTGAGCACTCTGGTCTTTTTGAAATCAATCGCCAACTCTTGAATGATGTTGAGAAGCCATTATATTATTTTCAAGAAATCGTTCAACTTCACAAATCCTCACACCTTTTCAAATTCCTCTGTTGTGAAGAAAACGTTCATGGCGGGTTAAAAACTAGATCTTGCAAAGAAACCGTTACATTTGATTTCCCGGTTTAAATATAGACCATTAGACTTGATCCTCTAACTCGAAATTAGGTCATCCACATGGTAGGAAGGGATTGGAGTAGTTATGGGGGAAGCCCTTTGCATTTTGTGATTTTTAGAGATTTGGCAATTTGGAACAAATTAGCCCGCACCCCCGCTTTGACTTTTCAACTTAGACACGTGGCTGCTTCTAATTGAAAATGGGGTCATAGCCCTTTTCTCAACATTTTAACCTTTTTTGGAAAAATGCTCAAAAAATAAAATTCCTCCGCCAGCCCACTCTTCCGCTTTGACTTTTCAACGGTGGGCCCGAGACCTTGGCAGAGCCACGAGGCATTTTAGAAATTTTACTTCGCTTTTGGAAATTTGGTTAAATTTCCAAAAGTACCCGATGGCCCACTTGTCCACTTTAAATTTTCAATTGAGGGCTTCATCTTTGAATTTTTCCTTGTGGGCTCAAGCTTTGAATTTTTCCTTGCGGGCTCAAGCTTTGAATTTTTCCTTGAGCTCAAGCTTTGACTTTTCCCGTAGATATCTGATTGGGTTTTCGGAGTTACTTTTTAAATTTTCACCTTTTTACAAAGAAGATAAAAATATCAAATCCCCCAATGGTTTGCTCATCTACTTGAATTTTCAATGGTGATCTTTACCTCTCCAATGACTCTGACCACGTGGCCATCGGCGATTTGGTAATTGGCCCTTTGCCCCACCTGAGTTGCGTTATTACGACACATGGAGCTATCCGTTGAGCCTTCCATACTTAGCTGATTTTACCTTTATTTTGTACCTGGGACACATGGAAAGCTCGTGCTTAATTGAATACTATCCCTTAGAGTTGCACCATTGTGACACATGGAGCCATCCGCTAAGCCTAGACTTTTCAATGAAGATTCCGATTTTCGAGGTCATAGGACAAATTTACCATTTTTTCCAAAAGTGACCAAAAGTGTTAAGTTCACCAAAAATCACATTCCTCCCCATCCAATAGGATCTGACCATGTACTTGCATTCATTAGGGCCAAAATTTGATGGGAAAAAGACACCCATCATCCCGACTGTGGGAAAATACACAGAGGAAGAGAATTTTGTCATTTTGAGTCCAATTTTTGAATTTCCTTCGCAAACCAGAGGCATGGGGAAAAATAATGATTTGAGGACCCAAGACATATAACAAGTGAACAATTTCAATAAAAAATGGAGGTTGTAAAGAGGATATTACGTGCACAGACCGAGAAATGGATAATTTCTCAAAACGAGCAAAACAAAGATTTAAATAGCACTAGGGCACAAATTTTGCTAATTTCTTAAATCTCTAACTTGGCTTAAACACCAAAATGGCATGAGCTCAAAAAAATTGAATTTGGCTATGAAAACGTAGAGCAATTTTTTAGGAGACAACAGTTGGCTCTAGCTTGGGGACATGGCGTGAACTGGGCATGGCTAGGGCACGACATGAGGATCTAGAATCTCAAGTTTCAAAACATATTACGTTGACTAGTGCCTTATCCATTGGGCCTTGTAGAGTCATGTAAAATTTTGAGAAAGAATGGAAGAAGGAGGAAACACACAAGCCAAACCACACACAACAAAAACCAAACAAAACAAAACCAAAAACCACACAACAGAAAAGGAAAAAAACACACCTATGAAAATCACCTATGGTACAAGGCGGGGGACAACCCACTTTCACTGATGATATAGTTTCAAGTATTTCCCACTTCGAGGAAATTCCAATGGTGTTCCATCTAAGTATGAGAGGAGAAAAAATTCTCACCACAAGTTCCCTAAATTTGGAATGGGTCGAGCCATAATGAATCAAACTTTCCATGGCTTCCTTTTGGTTCTCTTCTCTTGTCCCACAATAGGACAAAATCTCCAACCTTGAATTCTCTTGCCTTTTCCCTCTTGTCAAAGATCTTCACTTTCAATTGGTGTTATTTGATTCTATCCACCACTTGGCATCTTCTTTCTTCTAACTTCTCCAGGAAGAGGATCCTCTTGTCAATGGAGTCTTTGTATTGACCATCTTCTATTTCTTGTAGTAACTTGAGAGCTGACATCTCAATTGTGAGGGGAATCTCTGCCTCAACTCCATACAACATTTGGAAAGGTGACATACCTATTGCATTCTTAGGAGTGATCCTATCAGCCCACAATGCATCATATAACTTCTTGTGCCAGTTCCTTTGATTCTCATCTACCAACTTGCGGACAATGGTCACAATGTTCTTGTTGCTTGACTCAACTTACCCATTTCCCTATGGGTAGTAATAAGAAGAGTGAGATAGGGATATTCCAAATCCATAAAAAAACTCGTGAGCTCCTTGGAAGAGAAATAGGTGGAATTTTCTACAATAATTTTTATGGCATCCCAAAACAAACAATGATATTCTCCTTGATGAAGTTGTTGTTGTTTTAGAGTTAGCTTGCTTGGTTGGGATGGATTCCACCCATTTAGTGAAGTAATCAGTTGTAATGAGTACATAAGTATGCCCTGCACTAGAATGAGGATTCAGAACACCAATAAAATCTAGCCCCCATTGTTGAAATGGTTCTTCAATCACCACATGCCTGAGTGGCAATGCAGCTAGTTGTGGTTTTCCAACAAATTGTTGGCATGCTTTGCATTTGGAAACCCAATCTTGAGTGTCTGCAAATATGGAGGGCCAATAATATCTCCCTCTGAGGATCTTATGTGCGGTGACCATTGCTGAGAAATGTCCACCACAAGCTTGATCATGATATGCCCTGAGAAACTTTTCTTGTTGCTCCTTATCTACACACCTAAGGAAATAACCATCAGGCCTCTCTTGTAAAGTGCATGATTCCAAATCACAAACTTGGCTACTTTCAGCTTGAGTGTCCTTCTTTGTTTGTAATCAAGATGAGGAGGGCATTCTCCATAAGTGAGGTAGTAAGCAATGTCAGCATACCACTCATCAGTAGTGGTGACAAAGAGCACTGTGGACTATCTTCTGAACAGATTGAGAAAACATCATCTTTTTCCCCTCTGAGCTTTGAGAGCCTCATCTTCAGCAATCAACTTGCACAAACCATTTCCTCTTACCAGGTTAGAGGGTCTAATCTCCAAGTCATACTCTTGGGTCTTTGCAATCCAACTTCCTCTCTTAGCCCTAGGATCTTGTTGAGTCAAAATGGACTTGATTGCACTTCTAGAGGACCATCACCACTGTATGGGAATTGAGAATGTAGAATGAAACTTTTAACAGCTTTGACCACTACACAAGCATGTTTCTCTAATTGTTTGTACTTTAGCTCATGATTTTTAAAGGAAATCTCATGAAAGGAATGGGTGATTCCAAACCTTCATCATTTTTATAAACAAGGACAATAGAGAGTGTATGTTTTGATGCATAGCAATACATGATGAACTCCTTGTTGAAATATGGAGATACAAGAGTTGGAGCTTTGGAAATGGCTTTCTTGATCTCCTCAAATGTTTTTTTCCTTCTTTATTCCACTTGAAACTTGCTTGAGGCTTCATCATGGAAGTTATATTCTTAGTCAATTCAGAAAAATCAGGCACAAAACCGAAAAGGAAGTTTACCTTTCCAAAGAATGAATGAACTCCCTTCTTGCTGGTTAGTAAGGCTAGTGCTTGGATATCTCGACCCTCTTAGGATCAATGTGTTCTCCATGTTTGTTCACAATGTGTCCTAGCAACTTACCTTCTATGACTCCAAAAATAAACTTCTTTGGATTTAGAGAAATGCCATGTTTCCTACACCTTGCGAGGAATTTCTCCAAATCATTGATATGATCTCCCTCCTCTTTGAAAAAACCATGAGGTCATCGAGGTAAATGACAATGCAATGTTTCAAATCTTTGAAGTCCAAGTCCATTGCTCTCTGGAAAGTGGCCCAACATTGATCAAGCCAAAAGGCATTCTCTTTATAGGAAAAAGTGCCCCAGGGTGTTGTGAAGGTTGTTTTGTTACAATCCTCTTCTGCCACCTTGATTTGGTTATACCCTGAGAATCCATCAAGCAAAGAGAGCATCTCAAATCCAGTGACTACTTGCAAAATATGATCCATGATTGGAAGAGGGTAGTTGTCCTTGAGAGATGCCTAATTCAGATTTTGGAAGTCTACACAAATCCTTATTCCCCATTCTTATTCCTTACTGGCACAATGTTAGCCACCCATGTTGAATGGTGGATGCGGAAGATGATTCTAGCATTGAGCATATTTGTCACCTCTTTTTTGATAGCATCAGCAATCTTTGGATTTAGGGCTCTTTTTTTTTCCTCGAAAGGCTTAGCTCCTTGCTTCAAAGGAATGGAGTGATGCATTTATTTTGGCTGAAAAGATTTGAGTTCATCATAGGAATAGGCCAGGACATCTAAGTATTTTTTAGCAGAGCAACAAAATTTCTCTTCTCTTCTGGTGAGAAACATTTACCAATGTTGACCATCCTTGGATTCTCTGAAGTGCCAATGTTTTCTTGATCAAAATCAGATGGACACCGAGAAGATTATTTTTATTTCTCTTGGATGAACCTATCATGTTTGTCAAAGAGGTCTTCCAAAGAAACTAGGCCTTTAGGGATTTTGTTTCCTTTTAGTTTGATTACTCCCTCTTCATCAATTCCCTCAATTCCTTCCTTCTCTTCTTTGGGGATTGATTCATGGTGTGGGTTTTCACTTCCTTCAAAGAACAAATTATTGAAGTTATCCCTTTGTTCTAAGAAGGTTAGAATCTGATTGTCATCATTGAAGACCTACCAGTGATTTGCATTGTCTGGTATGTTGGGTCTGAACACCATCTCAATGGTCACTTTATCCTTGCCAAAAGAAGGATGAGGTGTCACTAAGGAAGCTGACACTGCTAGAGAATCAGCCTTTTCATTCTGCTCCCTAGGGATAGCTTCAATGGAGAATGCATCAAAGGATTCAATGTAGTCCCACACTCTATTTCTATAGTGCTTGAGCCTTGGATTTTCACTCTGATATTGTTGGCGGACCTACTTCACCACAATCTCAACATCACCTTTGCATCTTAGATTTTCTTGATTCCCATGTCCTCCACTACATTCATGCCTAAGAAATGCTTCATACTCTGTAGTATTGTTTGTATTATCAAATTACAGCTTGTAAGAAAAAGGATATACCTCATTGGAGGGAGAGTATAATACTACACCAGCTCTGAACCTACTCTGGAATGATTGCCATCAAACTCCATTGTCCAAATCTTATCTTCTTCTTCTTCCATGAGGAGTGGCAAGTTCTCTTCTTTTTGTGATGTAAGGAAGTAGTTTCCTAGCCCACAATATTGAAAGAGGATGTTAGCTCTTGGATCATCAGATTTCCTTACTGTGAATTTCATTTTCTTGACTGATAGTAACTTCTTCATTTCTCCTTTCACTGGGATAGTTGTAGATGACCAATCCATTTTTATTTCTCCACCTAGATCTCTGCAAAAACTTCTACTCAACAAAGCATACCAAAAGATGTTGGGATGTTTGCCACCAAAATGGTCAAGAGTATCTTCTTATCAGGGTAATCAGCTAGTGCAACTTGAGCATCCTTAATCCTTCCTACCAATGGAACTTGTTTGGATTCCATTGAGTAGCATGTGCCATTTACAGGTCAAAGTGAGGCCAAGAGCATTTGTAACTTTTTTGGCATCACATTATTTGAGGCTCAGAATCTATAATGCAATTGTTCAGCTGGAAACCTTTGATGAGAAGTGATAGGTAAAAAGGCTCAACTCTGTTGGTGGTGGAGGCACTGAGGGCTAACATGTTTTGAAAGGTGGTATGGATGGTGTGGGTAATAGGCCTTTAGAGATTGGGCTTGAAGAAAAAGGGTTACTACCACGAACTACCTTGATGAATATGTCAAGTTGGGCAGGATGTGTTTGTAGGTATTCAATCTCAGAGAGCTAAACTTTGGTTTTTCTTGCATGCTCCACAAAGTCAAATGGAGTTATGGTAGATGAGGAAGAGGTTCCAGCAGTGGGAGAGGATTTAAATGATAGGGGTTTTGTTACTTTTGGTGCTAGGTTCTCCTTTTCAAATGTAGCAATTGGCTTGGAAGGAGATGGGGTGTAGCCTTTGATTGAAATTTAGATGTTCTTGCAGAAACAACATTTAGAAGAGAATTTCTCTTAACAAATTTTGAGTTGGGAGAAGAATCAGATAACTTACTTGGCACAATAGTGTGATCCTTGACAATTGGTGAATTTGATTTCTCTCTAGCTGATTCCATGGAAGGTGGTAATGGTGATCCCCTATTGATGATCTTGTTTAGTGGAGGCTTTGAAGAGCTATCTTCTTTGTTCTTCCTACTCTCAGTTACAACTGCTAAGGCTGAAACACCATTCTTGGACTATGTACATGAGTGAAAACACACATGAAAAACTTGGAGCTTCTTCATCACCTTCCTCCTCATCATCAACATATTCAATCAAGCCATTTTGCATGCCAACCTCTTCAATTTCAAGATAGTTTTCATAGTCATCCATGCTTTCTTCTTCAGTTTCCTCAATGTTTGTTCCTTCTTCTGATTCCCTAGTGTCATAGATGGCATTGACTGGTGGTGCTTCAAGAGAAATCCTATGAGGAGGTGGAGAAATTCTTGGTCTATCAGGAGGATTTGGTCTCCTTGGAGCATTCCTCATTGTGATTTGTGACACTACTTCTTCAAAGAAACTAGGTCATTTGCCATTTTTTGGAACATTGGATCAGTGGTGACTAAATTTGAACTTTGACCTTTTTTCTTCCCATTTGGTCCTTTCACTTTGCTAGAAATAATTAGATCATCATCAGTCTCAATTGCAAAGTCTTTAGCTTCCCTCAATGTTCTTGGTTGAGCTCTTCTGAGGAAGAAACCAACTTTTGATGGCAAAGCACTAATGAAGAACCTTTTCAAGTTGTTTTAAAGGGTACCACATCTTCTAGGATCCTTCTTGCCAACCTATCATACCTTGCTACAAAATCTCTCATTGATTTGGAGGTCTCCTTCTTCATCTGAACCAATTGGACCAATAGATCCTGACAATCTTCTGTACTCTTGAACCTATGTTCAAATGCACTTCTTATATCTGCCTAACAGTATGTGACAGATCTTGGGGGCAACATGTAGAACCATTCAACAACTTTTTCTTAGAGTGACTCCACAAAGAGCCTAACTGAAACATCTTCATCTTCAACTCCCAACACTCCACAAGTAGTGATGAATGTTGCTACATGTTCTTGGGAGCTGAGAACCATCCCCTTTGAATTTTGGGAAGTTCTTTCTTGAGCCTCTTGGGAGGTCATGAAGTGGTTGTGGAAGAGCAAGTGGACCAATATTTCCTCCCCATGGTACATTAGGCCTATGGGCCTCACGATCCCCATTCTATTTTTGTTTCTAGCTTCCCACCTTGCTAAAGTTGTGGCTTCTATTGCTACTCTCATCTGCCTTGGCTTGAAGTCTTTCAATTTCTTCAAGTTGAGCCCTTATTTCCTCTTCCGCTCTTGCTTCTCTTTCTCTAACTTCTTCTTGGTTTCTACGTCAGTGAAATCATCAAGGTTCTTATTGATGTATGGAAATTCACCATCCAAAGGATTAGCAACACTCAAGTTCTCAACGTGACCGAGTTGCTTGATGAAGGGGAGGCCCCTAAATTTTGAGCAACTCTTGTCTTCTTTGAAGTTCTTCAAAAATGGGGTCATTTTGTCCTCCTTGTCTCTATTGTCAGGGGTGTATCTTCTATCATCTAGCTTGAAAGTTTATGCTCTTCTCTGGGGTGCTGGAATTTGTCTCTGCCTTTCCAGTTTGACAACATGTTCCTCTTCCAGGTCTAGAATCCTTATGGCAATGAAGTATTGATTGACACTTTGTCTCTTATGCCAAATAGCTTCTCTCAGATCAGAAGCAATGTCTTCTTGGATGTGAAAGAGTAAATCAGGTCTCTCAACAGGAGGATTTCCTAGAATAGCCATGATTTACATCCATGTAGTCTGTGTGATTATTCAATCTCTAGAAACTTTTCTTCTAGAATTTTTTTGTATTTTATGACCTTGAGGTCATTTTTAGGTGCAGATGCTACAAAATCTACCCCACAGTGGGCGCCAAAAACTGTTGGTGAGAAAATTTTTCTTGTGGAAAAATTGGTGGGTTTCAAGCCAATGCTATGGGAATCTAAGTCCCTCTACTTGAACAGTGCAACTTCCGTATGTGCATGCGTGAAAAAGTGGATTTTAATGGTGGCCTTTCGACCAGAGATCCAATAGGGGCACTCCACTGACCTTGTGGAAAAGCTAGCAATTTCTCACTAGAGAAGAACTTTTCGAGAAGGGGAAAGGGAGTGAGAATGGAGGTAGGAGAAACTAATGTTGTGAGTAGAATATCAGATGCCCACACACATTAATTAGAAACTTCATTTACATGCATTTATAGTCAAAAGAAAAACAAATCGTAAGAGAAGCTATAAGACCGAATGAAACTCATTGGTTGTCACAAAGTACCAATCAATTCCTCAATCAAAAAGGAAAAAATTCCTTCTTTTATTATTGAAGCTTGAGCAGAGTTTGTACATAGCTTGAGAATGGAAGAAATTCGAGGAAGAAGAGAAAATAGAAGAAGAATGGCATTTTCTATCTTTTCCAGGTATAGAGCACTTTGGTATTTTTGAAATCAATCACCAACCCTTGGAATGATGTCGAGAAGCCATTATATTCTTTGCAAGAAACCATTACAACTTCACAAATCCTCAACGCCTTTTTAAAATTCTCTTGTTGTGAAGAAAATGCTCATGGCGGGTTAAAAACTAGATCTTGCAAAGCAACCATTACATTTGATTTGCCAGTTTAAATATAGACCATTAGATTTGCTCCTCTAACTCTGAAATTAGGTTGTCCACGTGGCAGGAAGGGATTGGAGTGGTTACGGGGGAAGCCCTTTGCATTTTGTGATTTTTTAGAGATTTGGCAATTTGGAACAAATTGGCCCGCACCCCGCTTTGAATTTTCAACTTAGACACGTGGTTGCTTTTGATTGGAAATGGGTCGCCCTTTTCTCAAAATTTTAACCTTTTTGGAAAAAGGCTCAAAAACTCAATTTCCTCCACCGCCCGCTCTTCCACTTTGACTTTTCAACGGCGGCCCGAGACCTTGGCGGAGCCGCGGGGCATTTTAGAACTTTTACTTTGCTTTTGGAAATTTGGTTAAATTTCCAAAAGTGCCTGATGGCCCGCTCATCTGCTTTGAATTTTGAATGGTGGGCTTCATCTTTGACTTTTCCTTTGGGCTCAAGCTTTGAATTTTCCTTGCGGGATCAAGCTTTGACTTTTTCCCAGATAGCCTGATCGGGGTTACGGGTTACTTTTTAAAATTTTGCCTTTTTTACAAAGAGGCTCAAAATATTAAATCCCTCCGATGGTCCACTCATCCGCTTTGAATTTTCAACAATGGGCTTTGCCTCTCTAATGACTCCAACCACGTGGTGATCTGGCGCTAATTTGGTAATTGGCCCTTTCTGCCCCACCCTGGAGTTGTGCCATTACGACACATGGAGTCATCCATGAGACTTCCATACTTAGCCAATTTTACCTTCATTTTGTACCTGGGACACATGGAAAGCCCGTGCTTAATTGAAGATTGTCCCTTAGAGTTGCACCATTGTGACACGTGGAGCCGTCCATTGAGCCTAGACTTTTCAACGATGATTCGGCTTTTCGGGTCCGCGAGGACAAATTTACCATTTTTGCCAAAAGTGACCAAAAGTGTTAAGTTCACCAAAAATCCCATTCCTCCCCATCCAATAGGATCTAACCACGTACCTACATTCATTGGGGCCAAAATTTGATGGGAAAAAGACACCCGTCATCTCGACTGTGGGAAAAATACACAGAGGAAGAGAAATTCGTCATTTTGAGTCCAATTTTTGAATTTTCCTTCGCGAACTAGAGGCATGGGGAAAAACAATGATTTGACAACCTAGGCCATAGAACAAGTGAACAATTTTGATCAAAAATGGAGGTTGTAAAGAGGATATTACATGCACAGACTGGGAAATGGAGAATTTCTCAAAACGAGCAAAACAAAGATTTAAATAGCACTAGGGCACGACTTTTGCTAATTTCTTAAATCTCTAACTTGGCTTAAACACCAACAAAGGGCATGAGCTCAAATTTTTTAATTTGGCTATGAAAACAGAGAGCAATTTTCAGGAGACAACAAGTTGTTTCTTTCTAATTTTAATGCATGTGATGAAACTTCTAATTGATGTATGCAAGACTCTGATTTTCTACTTGCAACATTAGTTCTCTTATCTAACATTCTCACTCCATTTCCCACTCTCCTAGAAAATTCCTCCCTTGTAGATATTTTCAATCCTTTACCGTAGGGTCAGTGAAGTGCCCCTGTTAGATCCCCGACCGCAAGGCCAACCCAGATAAAACTCAACTTACTCATGCATGCATATATGAAATTTGCACCGTTTAAGTAGAGGGACTTAGATTCCTAGAGTTTTGGTGAGAAACCCATAAATTTTTCCCCTTGATAAAAAAATTTTTGCCAACAGTTTTTGGTGCCCACCGTGGGGCACACTTGGCAACATTTACACCCAAAATATGACCGCAGGGTTTGAAAATAAAAAATCAAATATTCAAAAAACAAAAAAATGTATAAGATTTCAACACAAAATAATTTTTAAGGTGACTCCATCAAGGAATGAATCCCTGTCATGTTCCTTTCCCACAAAATGAATAAATTTCTAGATTGGAGCGAAGTACAAATGAGTGACGATGACAAATAAGAAGAAGAAGATCGTGACCGAGAAAATAAGATCGTTGATCAGCCATGGTTTCGGACTAGTGTTTGCAAAGGAAAGAAAAAATAACTTGCCACCGATGAAGAAGAAATTAGGGAGTTGTTGGAAAGGATTCAAAGGAAATATAAGATAAGGTGCGAAGCTCAAGAATATGCCAAATCCTTGCAAGAGATGTACAAACAACTTGAAGAAGTCCATAGCGAGGAATAATAAGAGGATATTTTTCCTATGGAGGAAGATCCTGAAAAACATTCGTACCACAGGGTTTTCATCCCTGAAAGGTTCTTGAATGCCGCTGAATAAAATCCTATCCTCGAGCCTTCCGATGAAGATCAAATCAACATTCAAGAAGATGACAAAAGATAGGATGGTACAGAATCCACTAAATAATATTTTTGCACTTCCGCACAACTCACTATAGAGTTGAGACCAATTCCCTTTTTCTACCACTCTCTCGATGAATTCAATGGATATGGTGATGGAGAAATGATCAAGATGAAAATAGAATATGTGGAAGGAATTTAAAGCATAATACAAGGAAATTCTCGACTTGAGGCGTATCAAGAAATTTGGAGGTATGCTTTGGCCTCGTAAGGTAGATAGAAACACCTTAAATCACTTCATGATGTCAACAATTAAGAAACTCAAGAATATTCTGAGATTTTTGTACTACAAGGTGTTCATTCCCAGAAGATTCTTGGATGCTCCTGAAGAAGATCTTACTGTGGAACCTTCCGATGAAATCCAAAGTAATGTCTTGGAGGAAGAGATATAAGACATGAAGATAGAACCACCATTACACAATTCCCTCTAGCTTGAGGCACAATCCATAAGGGGAATAATATATTCAATAAATAATTATTTTTACCTAATGGATGATTCATTTCTTTCGAAGACTTCACTAACGATGAAGAATATGACCAAGAATTTGTGCTTGCAAGGAAGTGAATATTGGGCAACACAAAGCATGGAAGAGGTGAACGAGGATATTTCAAATGAATCATGGACACACATGGATCATATTTTCAACCATTTCTTGAAAGCACAATATAGAGACACTTTCAATAAAAATGAAGATGAACCTATAGAAATACCAGAAGAACTATCTGTGTGCAAGACCTCTTGAAGACCATGGAAGAGACTGAATACCCTCAAATCAGCCTTGAACTCCTGATTCAGAGACGTGGAGATGAAAAATAAGCATGAGTAAAGTTGTTCTCCTCTTTTTGATATACCAATGTTTGATGCCAATATAGAGCTAATGGGTGGGTTTGATGAATTCCCCAATGCCTTTGTTGATGAGGGGGATGTGAAGATATTTATTTTTCTTCCACATTGTATGAGGAAGGTTGCGAATGAAAAATAAGTTCCTTGAATCTCCTTTGGAATTCCTCAATCTTGAAGATAACATCTCTGTTGTGGGAGATGATAACATGGAAAATATTGAGCTGATTTGCATTGAAGAAATTTGTTCGGAACATGGAAAAAATCTGCAAGAGTGTTAGGAGTATATTCAAAACCAATTTGTTCCTACCACTTTGGAATGCTTCACCAATGCAAAACAAGAGTTCATATGGAAAAATCCATTGGAGGGTAAAGAATGCTTATATGAAAAAAACAAGAGTTGTAATTTTGTAAATGATACCAAGGTGGACTTCAAGCAGACAGATATTGATAATAGTCACCGGGAGAAATGAAGTGAGAATGTGCATGACTCTCATCAAGGAATTCAAAATCATATTTCACTCACCATCCTCCAAGATTTGATTTTTATTTAACATGTTTTCCTGCTGTAACAATCTCTCAAGGATGATGAAGACCTTAGATCAATGATTTAACCTCCATCTCTAAAAGTAATTACATCAAGAAACAAGATGGTATGTTTAGAAAGGTGATTGGATGTGAAGAAGAAGATTTTGGTCTCATTCCTTGAGGTGTTTTTCTAATGACGTAGATGATTTTGCATTGCAAACCCAAGACAAATTATATTTCCATGATAAGGTCGATGATTCCAATTCTGAAAACATGGAGGATTGGTTTCTCACGATCGCAGGACAACAAGAGAAATATTCAAGAGGCAAGAGTTTCAAGAAGGTGACCAAGTTCTCAATGGATACAAGAAAATTCTCAGTGTAGTGTGAATATGAAGATGGAGTCTTGGTGCATCTCCTTCTTCTCAAGCCATACAAGGCCATCAAAAAATCATGGTTTGATCAAATAAAAATCTTTATGCTTTAAAGGTCAGACTCCAGACCACTATTCCACGATGGCATGTACTTTTCTCAACCCGTTGTTAGGTATATGTATATTATTTCCCCACCTATGTAGATATCCCTCCCCTTGTATATAATTTCCTTTTATTTTTTGTTTTGTTTTCCCTTCCGGTGTGTTTCCCTTTTTCTTTTTTTTGGTGTGTGTTTTTGTTTCCTTCTTCTCTCTCTCTCTCTCTCACACACAAAGTTGTACATGACTACACAGGCCCAATGCATAAGGCATTGGTCATTATATTGTAAAGTTGAGATTCTAGGATTCTTCATGTCACATCTTTGTTGTAATCATTCCATATCATGTCCCAAACCTAGAGCTAGTTGTTTTCATGCAAATGTGTAATGGGAAAATTTATGATTTTCGAGCATGACAATGATACCCCTATGTGAAAATTTTCAAGTTTTAGCTTTCCGAGACACCCAAGTCTACCCATCCTCAGCACCAAACTTACCCAGTTAGTACAATGACCTCCTATTGGATGTTAACTCAGTCCCATAGGTGAATTAGGAAATTCAATTCAACCCCCTAGGTGATTTTAGGTGTTCTTGAAGAATGCTAATTTTGGGAGTGTTGGGAAGGGCTACCACTAGCCTTCCCAGGATAGGTACAACCCTCGGAGTGGAATGAAGGAGCCAAATCCAACATGTGGATGAATTAAAGGTATAATAACATCATGGAATTGATTTTGGAAGATTCAAGAAAGATTCGAGAGTTGGGGCAGATTCATCAAAAACAAGGTTCATAGGCCTAAGCAATGCACAAGACCAAAAGAGCTATTGAGCTTTGAGAAGTGATTTTAGGAGCTTTGGATGGAGTTAGGAGCTAAAAAAGACATCGTCGGAAAGGTAATTTAGATATATACAATATGGTGAAATCATATTTTTCATAACACTTTGATGCAATAGGTTTATATCTATTTTTTTCCATGCTCAACTAGGGAGATGGAACAAAAATAAAATTATTCAGGCTTAAATGGATAAATAAAGAGTTGATACCCAAACCATTGGATTTAAAAGGTATTTTTCAGTAAAATTCATATAAAATTTCACGTTGAAACTCATCCGGGAGCTCTAGATATCATCGTTGCAAGTTCACTCTCAAGTTCCCATACTCTAAAGTGGAGACTAGCGCATTTTGATGTCCCTTTCATCCCTTTAGAAAAGGGACATGAGGGACATGAAAATTCACCAAACATTTTTATCCCTTTGATCACCCATATGAACCCTCTGCATTTCTAGGAGTTAGTTGGAGCCTATCCTCTAGGAGGTATGGATGGCCAAGTGTCTAACTTGGCATATGTGAAAATTGATGTCCCTTTCATCCCTTTATCTAAGGGGAGTAAAAAGGGGAATGAAAATCACCCAGCCCCCTTTTCCCCAAGTCATCAATGTGACCTTCTACATTCTAAAATTTTAGCCCTCAGAGCTAGTTGGAGCCCTTCCTCTCACCGCACGGATGATTACCAAGTGTCATGATTAGGTACGATGTGAAATTTGATGTCCCTTTAATCCATTTAGAAAAGGGACATAAGGGAAAAAAATTCCCAACTCCATGAAGCTTTGGAAATCCAAAAAATTGTAAAAAACTAACTGTCGTGTTGCTTCTCTATTGTTGCTCGTGAAACTCACTGCAGGAAGAAACTTGCAGAGAACGTGAAAACCTCCATTTTCTGCATCCAACCAAATCCATGAAATTCCTCTCCATCCAAAAACATTGAAAATCATAAAAAGAATGGATTAAAATGGAGAGAAATGAAGATTTTTTGCCAGAATAACCACGAAGTCTTCCAATAAAAAAATCTTCATAACTTTCAAAATACAAGTCGGATTGAGATGTCATATTTTATAGATGTCCTCATTTTCAAGATGATCAAGATGAAAAAATGGGAGGTCGGATGGTTCCTTGAATCATTTTTCCAACAAAATCCCATTTCATGCCCTAGCTCACATTCATTGGATTTCCCATCAATCTGGTGATGGAAACAAGCTAAAAACTTGCACACAAACTCCAAATGAAAAACCTATCACAACGGAGTTGATTTCATCACAATCGGAGACAAAAACTAGACCTACAAATTTCAAGCTCCATTAATGGCCACCATGGAAGCTCGTGCCCGAAGCCACTATCAGGTGAAAATTCTAAATTTTATTTCCAAACATTAGAGTAGGTGAAATCAAGTGAAATTCAGAGGACGTGACCATGACGATGAGCCAAGTCTTAAAAAAATATGTTCCATCACAAACCAAGCACCGAAAATCCACTTTCCAAAAATAGTAATTTTTCCTACATAGGTTTGCTATCTTTGGTAAGTCTTCATCAAAAGTGACTGCAACAAAGATAATGTGCACCGAAGGTCACCAGGAAGTCAGAATGAGTGTTCAAAGCAGAAAATAGTTAAAATTAACCACTTACTAAAAATAGTAAGTTCCCTATATGGGTATTTACTAAAAATAGTAAGTCACCCCAATAAGTGACCGAGGTGAAGGCAGTGTGCATAAGGAGTGAATGAAGAAGTTCATCTCATCATGATGGTCAAGAAGAGGAAAAAATCACCTCTTACTAAAAATAGTAAGTATCCCATCTGGACACACCTATTAATGGTAAATCACACTCAAAAGGAAATTTTGGCACAAAGGGACATAGAGGGATGATTACTCAGGTCAACATCATCATTTAGGATCATCCATGGGAATTTTTCACAGGGCATTCAAGATCCATCTTAGGGAACTTGACAGTGTCTCTCGACACTCACTTTATGGCTCAAGTTGCAGGAGTATCATGTGCTAGGTGGAAGTTGTGGTCATCGGTGAAACAATTCATTCAACTTGGAAGTATTGGTTTTGAACTCCTATCTCTTCAGAAAGGATCTTCGTGAGTTGTGTTTTTGGTCATTATGATGTCATTCAACAGTGTTCTTAAACACTTAACCCAAGGTGTCCATAAGTCATTGAAGGAGTTTCTTAGGGTGGAAAGAGTTGAGAGATTCAAAGTTCATCACATCGGAGCATTCCATCGAGTCATCTAGAAGGATCAATGATGGACTTTTTTTGAGAGGCAAGGTTCTTCGTTAGCATTGTTCTTCTTCTTCTTCTTTCTCTCTCTCTCTCTCTCTCTCTTCTCTCCCCCAACTTTCTCTCTCTTCTCAATGTTCTAATTTTGCGTTGGGGTTGCACTTTTTTCATATGTCTTAATGTTCCTAATGTAATAAGTCACCTTTATGTTATAAAAAGGGACTTAATGTTTTCCTAAGAAGGTGAAGAGTCTTAAGTCATGTCGAGACATATGAAGAGTTATTGGGGGTTATATGAAGAGTATTTTCTCTTCCTATAAATTTTAAATCCATTCCCATTTCAAAGGGTTGGTGATCGATTTTGTAAACTCAAGAGTGCATTGTACTTAGAGAGAACAAAGGAGATAGCCATTTTCTTCCATTTTCCCCCACTCTCAAATTTCTTCCATTTCCATACTATGTACAACTTTTGTTTGAGCATCAATACAAGAAGAAGGAGTTTCATGCCTTTTTTGATGAGGATATTTTAGAAACTTTGAGTTCTCAATATTAACTCATCTTGTTTCCATTTGTAGGGTTGTTTCTTCCTAATTTTAATGCATGTGATGAAATTCTAACTAATGTATGCAAGACTATGATTTTCTACTTGTAGCATTAGTTATCTTATCTAACATTCTCACTCCCTTTCCCTCTCTCCTAGAAAATTCCTCCCTTACAGATATTTGCAAGATTTTTCCGTAAGGTTAGTGAGTGCCCCTATTGGATCCCCTGACCACAAGGCCAAACCATATAAAACTAACCTTACTTGTGCATGCATATACAAAAGCTACATAGTTTAAGTAGAGGGACTTAGATTCCCATAGCGTTGGGAAGAAACCCACACAAATTTTTCCCTGAAATTTTTTCTCACCAATTTTTTTGGCTCCACATGTAGGTAACTTGATAGCATTTGTACCCAAAATATGACCACTAGGTTGAAAAATAAAAATAATCAAATTTTCAAAAAAACAAATATATATATATATATATATTAGATTTTGATAGAAAATCATTTTTGAAGGTGAATCCATTGAGGAATGAATCCTTGTCATGTTTCTTTCCCGCACCATGAGGAAATTTCTAGATTGGAGCAAAGTACCAATGAGTGACAGTGACAAAGAAGAAGAAGAATATTGTGACCAAGAAAATAAGATTGTTAATCAGCCATGGTTCTAGAATAGTGTTTGCAAAGGAAAGAAAAAATAACATGTCACCGATGAAGAAGAAAGTAGGGAGTAGGGATGTTGGAAAGTATTTAAAGGAAATATAAGATAAGGTGTGAAGCTCAAGAATATGCTAAAGCCTTGTAAGAGATGTATGAGCAACTTGAAGAAGCCCATAGCGAGGAAGAAGAAGAGATTTTTCCTATGGAGGAAGATCCTGAAAATCATTCATACCACATGGTTTTCATCCCCAAAAGGTTCTTAAACACTATTGAACAAAATCCTATCCTTGAGCCTTCGATGAAGATCAAATCAGCATTCAAGAAGATGACGAAAGACAAGATGGTGGAGGATCCACTAAAGAATATTTTTGAATTATCATATAGGTCACTATAAATTTGAGAACACTTCCCTTATTCTACCACTCTCTCGATGAATTCATTGCATATGGTGATGGAGAAATGAACATGATGAAAAGAGAATATGTGGAAAGACTTCAAAGCATAATACAAGGAAATTATGACTTCGAGGCCTATCATGAAATTTGGAGGTATGCTTTGGCCCTGAAAAGTAGGTACAAACACCTCGAATCACTTCATGATGTCAACAAAAAATAAACTCAAGAAGATCCGAAGATTGTTTGTACTAGGAGGTGTTCATTCCCGGAAGACTATTGGATGCTCTGAAGAAGATCTTATCATGGAACCTTCCGATGAAAGCCAAAGTAATGTCATTGGAGGAAGAGATAGAAGACATGAAGATAGAACCACCATTTAGAAATTCCCTCTAGCTCGAGGCACAACCCATAGGGGAATAATATATTCAATAGAGGATTATTGTTGCCTAATGGATGATTCAATTATTTCGAAGACTCCACTAATGATGAAGAAGATGACCAATTTGAAGTAAGCATGAATAATCCCCTTTCAAATTTTGATTTTTCAATTAATGATGAAATGGACATGTGCAAAGAAGTGAAAGAAATCCACCCGACATCATGGACCAAAAATGATGAATTCAAGATGGTCATGGAGGATTTTCCCTCCTATTTTGATCCTTCAAGTGATGTAGAGATGATTTATGAAGAAATAAAGATAGTCAAAGAACCATATTCTCTTCCTGATTCAATCATGGATGATCTGATGGAAGAATCTCACTTCCTTTCCAAATCCAAGGAGAATGAACAATTTGAACACAATATATTCTCACCCAAGGAGTATAATGATCATCATGATGAGTATGAAGTCTTGCATTTTCCATATGAGAAAGAAGATTCGATAATGGATGATAGGATAATGTTGAAAGTTCTTCCCACATTGCTACTTCAACATGGCCCCATCAATAGGATGATATGGATTATGAGCTCGAAAGAGTACCATTCCCACAAAGCATGGACCTCTTATTCTTTGTCAAAAGGTGTCGTTAATCAAGTGTTCTCGTGCTTGCAAGGAAGTGAATCTTGGGTAAAACACAAAGCATTGAAGAGGTGAACAATAATATTTCAAATGAATCATGGACATGCATGGATCAAATTTTCAACCATTTCTTGAAAGCAAAATATAGAGACACTTTCAATAAAAATGAAGATGAACCTATAGAAATACTAGAATAACTATCTGCAAGACCTCTTGAAGACTGTGGAAGAGACTAAAGACCCTCAACTCAACCTTGAACTCTGACTCGGGATATGGAGATGAAAAATAAGTGTGAGTCAAGTTGTGATCCTCTTTTTGATATACCAATGTTTGATGCCAATATAGAGCTAATGGGTGGGTTTGATGACTTCCCCAATTCCTTGGTTGATGAGGGGGAATGTGAAGATATTTATTTTTCTTCCACATTGTATGAGGAAGGTTGTGAATGCAAAATAAGGAAGGTCCTCGAATCTCCTTTGGAATTCCTCAATCTTGAAGATAACATCTCTATGTTGTGGGAGATGATAACAGGGAAAATATTGAGTTGATTTGCATTGAAGAAAGTTGTTTTAAAACATGGTGAAAAGTTGCAAGAGTGTTGGGAGTATATTCAAACCAATTTGTTCCCACCACTTCAGAATGCTTCACCAATGCAAAACAAGAGTTCATATGGAAAAATCCACTAGAGGGTGAAGAATGCTTATATGACCAAAACAAGAGTTACAATTTTTAAAATGATACCAAGGTGGACTTCAAGCAAATGGATATTGATAACAATCACTGGAGCAATAAAGTGAGAATGTGCATGAATCTTGTCAAAGAATTCAAAATCAGATTGCACTCACCATCCTCCAAGCTCTGATTTGTCTTTAACATGTTTTCCTACTGCAAAAATCTCTCGAGGATGATGAAGACCTTTAGATCAATGATTTAACCTCCATCTCCAAAAGTAATTACATGAAGCAACAAAGTGGCATGCTTAGAAAGGTGAAGTGGATGTGAAGAAGACATGTTTGTTCTCACTCCTTTAAGGTGTCTTGATAATAAAGGAGATGATTTCACATTTCAACGTGAGAAAAAGTATATTTACATGACAAGGTCAATGCTTCCAATTTTGAAAACATGGAGGAGTGGTTTCTCACGATCGTAGGAAAACAAGAGAAATATTCAAGAGGCAAGAGTTTCAAGAAGGTGACCAAGTTCTCAATGGATACAAGAACGTTCTTAGTGTAATGTGAATATGAAGATGGAGTATTGGTACATCTTATTCTTCTCAAGCCATGCAAGGCCATCACAAAAGCATGGTTTGATCAAATAACAATTTTATGCTTCAAAGGTCAAACTTCAGTCCACTATTCCATGATGGCATGTACTTTTCTCAACCCATTTGCATTGGGTATGTGTATATTCTTTCCCCACCTCTATAGATATCCCTCCCCTTATAATTTCCCTTTTCTATTGTGTGTTGATTTCCCCTTCCGGTGTGTTCCCCTTTCTTTGTGTGTGCGTTTTGTGTTTCCTTCTTCGCATCTCTCTCTCTCTCTCTCTCTCTCTCTCTCACACACACACACACACACACACAAGTGTACATGACTCTGTAGGGCCCAATGGATAAGGCATTGGTCATTATTTTGTAAAGTTGAGATTCAAGGATTATTCATGTCACATACTTCACTGCACTCAGTACATACCATGTCCCCAAGCTAGATCTAATTGTTGTCATGCAAACATGCAATGGGAAAATTTATGATTTTCGAGCATGACAACGATACCCATGTGTCAAAATTTTCAAGTTTTACCTTTCCAGAGACACCCCATGTCTACACATCCTCAGTACCATCCTTACCCAGTCAATACAATGACATCCCAATGGATTTTAACTCAGTCCCCTAGGTGAATTAGGAAATTCAAGTCAACCCCCTAGGTGATTTTAGGAGTTCTTGAAGAATGCTAATTTTGGACAGTGTTGGGAAGGGCTACCACTGGCCTTCCTAGGACAGGTGCAACCCCTTAGAGTGGAACAAAGGATAAAAATCCAACATGTGGATGAATTGAAGGTATAATAACATCATGGAATTGATTTTGGAAGATTCAGGAAAGATCCACGAGGAGTTGGGGTAGATTCATCAAAAATAGGGTTCATAGGCCTAAGTAGTGCACAAGGCCAAAAGAGATACTAAGCTTCAAGAAGTGATTCTTGGAGCTCTGGATGGAGTTAAGATCTAAAAAAGACATCATCGGAAAGGGAATTCATAGATATACAAGATGGAGAAATAATATTTTTCATAAAACTTTGGTGCAATAGGTTTATATCTGGTTTTTTCCATGCTTATCTAGGGAGCTATAACAAAAATCCACTATTTCAGGGATTAGATGGAGTAATAAAGAGTTTAGACCCCCACCCTTGGATTCAAAAGGACGTTTTTATTAAAATTAATATAACATTTCACCTTGAAACTTATCTGGGAGCTCAAGATATCATTGTTGCAAGTTCACTCTCAAGTTCCCATACTTCGCCAATTTTTGAAGTGGACACATGTCAGCTCCAAGAGCCTAGCACATTTTGATGTCCCTTTCATCCCTTTAGAAAAAGGGACATGAGGGAAATAAAAATTCACCCAACACTATTTTTAGCCCTCTGATCACCCATACGACCCTTTGCACTACCATTTTAACCCTCGGGAGCTAGTTGGAGTCTATCCTCATAGTGCACGGATGACCGCCAAGTGTCGCAACCTGGCACGATGTGAAAATTATGTCCCTTTCATCCCTTTAGATAAGGGAAAAATTGGACATGAAAATTTTCCCATCCCCTTGTGGCCCCCAGGTCATCAATGTGACCTTCTACAAGTGCAAAATTTCAGCCCCAGGAGCTAGTTAGAGCCCTTCCTCTAGCCACACGGATGATTGCCAAGTGTCGCGATTAGGCACGATGTGAAATTTGATGTCCCTTTCATCCCTTTAGTAAAGGGACATAGGGGACATAAAATTTCACCAAACTCCATGAAGCTTTGGAAATCCAAAAATTACAAACAACTAACTGTCGTGTTGCTTCTCCATTATTGCCCATGAAACTCACCGTTCAAAAGAAAGTTGTAGAGAACTTCCAAAACTCCATTTCTGCACCCAACCAGCTTCATGAAATTCCTCTCCATCCCAAAAAAATTGAAAATCATAAAAATAATGGATTAAAATGGTAGAGAAATGAAGAGAAAATGAAGTTGTTTTGCTAGATAACCACGAAGTCTTTCAATCGAAAAATCTTCATAACTTTCAAAATACAAGTCGGATTGAGATGCCATATTTTGCAAAATTCCTCATTTTCAAGATATCAAGATGCAAAAATGGGAGGTTGAATGATGCCCTGAATCATTTGTTCCAACAAAAATCTCATTTCATGCCCTAGCTCACATTCGTCGAATTTCCCATCAATCGAAATGATGGAAACAAGCTAAAAACTTGCACACAAACTCCAAATTAAAAAATATCGCAATGAAGTTGATTTTGTCACAATTGGAGACAAAAACTAGACTTTTAAATTTGAATCTCCATTAATGGCAGCCATGGAAGCTCATGTCTTTGGAAGCCACTTTGCTAGGAAAATATTCTAAATTTTATTTCCAAGCATTGTAGTGGGCGAAATCAAATGAAATTCAAAGGATGTGACTGTGACAATGAGTTGAGTCCAAAAAATATGTTCCATTGCAAACCAAGCACTGAGAAAGCCACTTTCCAAAAATAGTAAGCTTTCCTACACATGTTTGCTATCTTTGGTAAGTCTTCATCAAAAGTGATTGCAACAAAGATAATGTGCACCGAAGGTCACCAAGAAGTTAGAATGAGTGTTCAGAGCAGAAAATAGTGAAAATGACCACTTACTAAAAATAGTAAGTTCCCTATATGGGTGCTTACTAAAAATAGTAAGTCACCCCAAGAAGTGGCTAAGGCAAAGGCAAGTGTGTACATGAGTGAATGAAGAAGTTCATCTCATCGGGATGGTCAAGAAGAGGAAAAAATCACCTCTTACTAAAAATAGTAAGTCTCCCATCATCTGACACCTACTATTAATGGTAAATCACACTCAAAGGGTAGTTTTGGCACAAAGGGACATAAAGGGATGATTACTCAGGTCAACATCATCATTCGGGATCATCCATGGGCATTTCTCACAGGGAATTCGAGATCCATCTTAGGGAACTTGAAAATGTCTCTCGACACTCACTTCATGGCTCAAGTTGCAAGAGTATCATGTGCCGGGTGGAAGTTGTGGTCATCGGCAAAATAATTCATTCAACTTGGTAGTATCGGTTCTGAACTCCTATCTCTTCGGAAGGGATCTTCATGAGTTGTGTTGTGGTCATCATGATGTCATTCAACAATGTTCTTAAACACTTAACCCAAGGTGTCTGTAAGTCATCTAAAGGAGTTTCTCAGGGTGGAAAGAGTTCAAGGATTCAGAGTTCATCACATCGGAGCATTCCATTGAGTCATTTGGAAGGATCAACGAGACTTTGTCGGAGGAAGGTTCTTCATTAGCATTGTTATTCCTTCATTCTTTTTTCTCTCTCTCTCTCTCTCTCTTATCTCCCTAACTTTCTCTCTCTTCTCAATGTTCTAATTTTTCACCTGGGGTTACAATTTTTCGTATGTCTTAATGTTCCTAATGTAATAAGTCACCTTTAAGTTATAAAAAGGGACTTAATGTTTTTTCTTAGAAGGCGAAGAGTCTTAATTCATGTTGAGATATACGAAGAGTTATTGAGGGTTATATACAAAGTATTTTCTCTTCCTATAAATTTTAAAGCCATTCCCATTTCAAAGGGTTCGTGATCAATTTTGTAAACTCAAGAGAGCATTGTACTTAGAGAGAACAAAGGAGATAGCCATTTTATTCAATTTCCCCCACTCTCAAATTTCGTCCATTTCCATACCATGTATAACTTTTGTTTGAGCATCAATACAAGGAGGAGTTTCATGCTTTTTTTGATGAGAATATTTTAGAAAATTTGAGTTCTCAATCTTAACTCATCTTGTTTCATTTTTAGGGTTGTTTCTTCCTAATTTTAATGCATGTGATGAAACTTCTAACTGATGTATGCAAGAATATTATTTTCTACTTACAGTATTAGTTCTCTTATCTAACATTACCACTCCCTTTCCTTCTCTCCTAGAAAATTCCTCCCTTGCAGATCTCTGCAAGATTTTTTTGCAAGGTTAGTGGAGCCCTTATTGGATCCCCGGCCACAAGGCTAACCCTGATAAAAATCACCTTACTCGAGCATGCATATACGGAAGGTGCACCTTTTAGTAGAGGGAATTAGATTCTCAAAGCATTGGCAAGAAACCCACACAATTTTTCCCCAGAAAAACTTTCTCGTCAAGAATGTGAAAGTGAATTATTTCTTGAAATGATGACCCGTAATACAATGAGTGAAAATACAAGACAATGTGTAGGTGTGATTGAAGTAGGTGACTGGTGATTAATGAAATGGAAGGAAATTGTAAGATGTGTATTTCCCTCTACCAGCCAGGAATCTTTAACCATGAAGGAGATACATTTCATTCTAGTCGCAACATTGCTCTACTTCTAGCTAGACATCCATAGCCTGGTAGATATACTAGAAAGACCCTTGAGAGAGAGTTTTTGATATTTTTGTTTTTTACTTTTAATTTTTCTATAGAATTTTGGTTGTTTTTTTAAATTTGTTTTTGAAATGATATACAACTCTCTCAATTTTCCATAGGGTTTATAGCCACTACTGGCTTGATGGAGGGAGTGAAAGTGGTGATGGAGATAACATTGGAAAGCAGCAACAAATAATGCCCTGGGATCTTCAAGATGTTGGAAGCAAAATAACTGGGGTGTGAATTAGTTTCCTTAATAAATGTATTTCAATTAAGTTTACTTTACTTAACTTGCATGAACCATTCAATATTTCATCATTATTTAAGCAATGTCAAACCATCAAAGAAACACAAAAACCATCCACATAAGCATGAAACAATGGAGAACATGCATGAATAAATCATTTATGTGGTAAAACATCAAGGGGAAGAAAACCCATTGACATTTACATTAATAAACAAAAAAAGTGATTTAATGAAGCACCAACTCCACAAAGAGCACGAACCCCTAATTTTTCAAGCACCAACTTGAAAGGAATATACAACTCCCCAAGATTTAGTGAAGCACCAAATCCACAAAGAGCACCAATTCATAGGTTTTAGCAAGTACCAACTTACAAGGAAGCACTAACTCCCTAAGTGACTCAACACTAACTCAGCCACATCTTGACCAAGAAACCACTTATCCAAGACAAATATTTTCAATATTCATTCTTGTTGTTATCTCAATAAATGATGGTCTTATTTTATCTTCTCTTCTTCTTGTATGATCTATATCAATGATGTATTAATCACATCATCAAGCTCTCAGGACTATTGGACATACTCGATGCTCAATCATCAAATGGTATTCATAATTTTACTACTCTACTCTTAAATACTCTCAAAATTTCTTGTCATCACACTCCTTCTCTCATCATCTTCCTTGACCTTGACATAAGAATGAAGAAACTAAAATTTACAAAGTATCCACCATTATATATTCAATGTACATGCATTCCTCATGGTATCCAATACATCTACTTCCCTCACATGCACTATGGTTTGCTCATACATCCATCCCCTCAAGGCCCAATCTGCCTTGTATATATACATGACTCTTGATCATAAACCAACTAGTTTGGAAAAATACACCTCAATTCACTTAGGTTGGAAAAAATAGATCATAGAGGATCTCTTAAGCATGAATAAATTAGAACATAAGCTTCTTTAGGACATCCATGACTCAATTATGTCATTTTACTCCTTTAGGACATAAGAAGACCTACTAGCATTAGGCATGTCTACATAACGAAGCAATCATGATCTTCTTGAGAAATAATGGACATCTTAAAGACTCAAAAAACTTTCAAAAACATTTTCTAAGATCTATTCTTAGTTCCTCCATTCTTGAATAGCTCTGAACCAACAACATATACCATGAAATGTTCTTTGAATTAATATCGGTCAAGCTGCCCCAAAAACTAGTCTTCAAGAATGAATATTGAGCACACTTGAAACACTCAACCATGAAAAATGAATCATGAAAAATTACTTCATGACCTCAACAACATCACCATGTCCATTAGAAACTTTAACTCGGGGCATAAGGGCACAAGTACAACGTTGCTCTAAGAACACTCAAAGCTGTCAAATTGTCCTAAAAATAAGTCTTGAAACTTGGAATTGTAGGACCACTTAATGGCTATAAATTGTATAGAAAACATCATATAAATGTAGTATAGGTCCCTAACATCCTAAAACATCTATTTTTAAAGTATTTCCAATGCAAAAATTGATTGCTACAATAAAATATTCAAGAAATAAGACCTATACCTACAAATTTTATCTCCGATCTAACTAACCAATGCCACCTAGAGAAATATGGGAGAGTCTACTACATGCTCTAATCATCAAAATAAGTAAACTAGTCAGTTCTAAGCCTTTTTGAGCAAGATCTTTCATATCGACTTCATGTTAGGGTTTTAGAAGGGTTTTGAGTTGTTTTGGTGTTAAGGATTATTCATAAAGGATAGGTGTTAAAAGAATATAGACTGAGAGGGGGGTGAACTAGTCTAACAAAGTTTTTATTTCATTTAACTTAACTTTCATACACCATATCAAACATCCATTCAACATCCATTAATCAATGTGTGTATATTAACCATGAAACAACCATCCACAAAAAAATAAAGCAAAAGAGTACACATGAACACAACATATAAAGTGGGAAAACATCAAAGAGAAGAAAACCCACTGAAAACTCTGCTAATATTACTCATAACAAATGACTTGCATGAATATTACACATCAGAAAATATTCATTTAATGAAACACCCACTTCACAAGGAGCACCCACCCCTATTTAGTATAACACCCACTATACAAGGAGGATACTACCCTCTAAGATGATCAAGCATCCAATAAATCACCTGATAATGAATATCACTTAGATAATATTTTTCCCACAACTTATTGTGATCACAAATGTAACTCCATACACACCAAAACCCCTCTCAGACATACCTTCTTCTTCTTTTCTCAAAATTTTCTTCTTCTCCAAGTTAGTTTCACCTTTTCCCTAGCTCACCATTATCTGATCATTTATATAATATCATCACATTAAATTTTCCATTTCTTACAGGTCATAAATACCTCTCACACCTTCACAATTTCTCCTCTAGGTCACACTTTTTCTCCACACACTCAACTACAACAAATGAGCCTCCTAATATACTTTTATATTTTTTTCTTTATTAAAAATTATGTAGGTCAGACACCATAGTGTAAAAATAATTTCCAAATTATAGGAGCATCATAAAAATATCACACAAAGGTCAATGTAGGTCACCACAAACACCTAGAGCCTCCAAGACCATCATTAGGACGCAACAAGCCTTGAAACCCCAAAACAAACATCTCATCAACAATAGAATATTCTAGAGAAAAACCAAATTCATAAAAACATGGAACACACTTATACATGTTGTATAAGAACTCATAAATCTCCAGAAAACATGAAACAACTTAGAACAATCAACAAGCCTCATGAAGCCACTCAAGAGCATGCACAACCAAACACCCTCAAAGTTGACTCCAAAGAACATGTCATAAATGGCTCAAATAATACAAAAAAATCAAGTGTGATATATCAATGTAAATATATTAGAGTAAGTATAATGAAAAAAATTCAAACCAATTTATAAATCTATGTGTAGCCCCTCTAAAACAATGCTCTTTTCTCAAACTGCTCAAAATTTCCCCAAAATTGCCTAAAGACTAGTCCTTATAAATAGAGCACACTTTAAATTATAAAGGTAAAAAAATGATCTAAAACCATCATGTACATGTATTAAAACTCCCATGCTTCAATAAATGGTAAATTAGTCAATAGGTTCAATGAGAAACTTTTACACAAATTGAAACTTTCCAGAAACTTTCCTTTTTGGTGGGGACCACATACAACCAGATCCTATAAAATAAATCATTAGAAATATGGAAGATTATTATTCATAATAAAATAATAAAATCAGAAAAAGGAATCAATTCTATACCCTATACAAGTAATTTCTTCCAAGTTGGTGCTTAACTAGGGTTTTAGAGGGTTTCAAACATGTTTACCTTATTAATGATCGTTCATAAAATCATAATGATCAAACAACCTATTTATTATTGGGAAATATTCATAAATAAAAAATTTAACTATTCCAAAGATATCAGGTCCCCATCAAAATCATACAGTCCATAACGAGCATCATAAAATAGACCTTTGCCTCAAATTCTCACCTTTGGAAACTCGAAATTGATAAAAGTGAAATATCTTCAAAAATATTCATCACATGGACCTGAAAATTGACCCATATAATCATAACAACATCATCTAATTTTTCCAATTCTCATTAATTCTAAGATTCATTTGCAACTCTCTCACCGCCATTACTTACATGTGTCTACATGTCTTGTTCTTAAAAAACTTTCTTCAAAAGACCTTGAAACAACATCAAACCTCTGAATAATGACATGAAAAATTATCCTACATATGTCATGCCATATCTTAACAAATTTCCCATTCTCATATCATAATTACCTTCTCCATACCTCATGCCACCATGTCAAACCCCATGCACTAGGTCTAGGAATAGGCCTAAAATGACCCAACTCAACCATGACATCTCATGAACAGACAATCAAGACCACTTGAAGACACTTAGACATATCTCACACATCTCATGTAACATGTTTTACCTCATAAAACCTTTGGAACTCATACCATGAACATACATGCTTGCACCATGCTCAAGACTATGCCAAGACACCATAACAACTTGACCAAATCTAGACACTACCAATCAACCTTTATGCTTGAACTTGATTGACACCTCATGGAGACTCCTAAACACTCTTGACTCCATTTTCCATCAATGAATTTTTAATTCAATGAAAACCTTAGACATAGTGGCCAACAATCTCTCCCTTTATCATTGATTGCAACCACCTTCAGAAACATTGATGGCAACAACAAGACCAAACACCTACAAGTTCATGTTTATGAGCCTAGCCTCTCCCCTTTTACATATATGAAAAAGGATATGACAATATTAATATGAAAAACAACTTGAAAAGACACAATAACAAAAATTCTTAGACACAAACATACTTGCTTGAAATCTCTTTTTTTTCCCACTCACTCCTTGACAACAAACACAACTGAAGATCCATGGACTTGGGCTTCAAAGACTTACAAAACTCCCCTAAGACTTAAATATCATCTTTTTGCACTCCTTCAAGCTCTCCCTATTTTTATCATGTCTTCAAAGCCTCTTGTTTCTCTTGGATAAGCTCCCATGGACTATACCCACTCTTCTTTCAATCACAAAAGAAGAAAATGATCCTATAGACCTATCACCAAACCTTCTCAATGATCATATGAGAAAATAAACACTATTCTAAGCTTACACATGCTATAGAAACCCTGTTGTTTCTTTTCTTTTGGTAGAACAATTATTTTAGAACACTTAGAACCAACTATCTCCCCTTATATCTTATATACTTTGATTCATCCTTGATCAATCAAATTTGAAACCAATAACTTAATAAGAGCATATCAAGGAACATACCTTACTTATGAAGACACCTTCTTGGATTCAATCACATCTCCCCATTTACTTGAACCATGTGTGAAGCTCATCATACAACACCCCGCCATGCATTTAATGGTCTCTCAAAGCATACCAAAGATATTAATGAGTGCAATAGATCCTTAACATGATGAATCACTTATGTTTTGATGCAACATAGGTTGTAAAGGAAATATAGTTGTGGTCTTCAATCTTGTACATAATTCTTGCCTCAAACTATTCTTATGGTTATAACTTCTCATATAACAATTCAATCCATCTTGACACCTTCATGACATATCCCATCTCCCCCTGAGATGAATCATACATTCACTTCTATTTGGAACCATAAAATGACACATTCATGCTTGAAACCATCTCCAATAGATCGTGATCTTCACTTTCTTTAAGAACATTTCCAAACCATCATGCACAAATATCAACTCTGTCAAGTACGTCTTCATACCATCCTTACTTATTTTTCTTACACTTGGAGAAATTGAAACATATATGAAACAACCTTAGGCTAAAGCCCCCCTTGATGATAGTCTTATCAAGTCACAAATAGAACTAAGTATACCCTGATGCAGTCCTTGTGATCCATTCTTCTTCACTTTTCCTTACAAGAGATTCTTCAACTCTGAGTTCATACTTCTTAATTCATTTTATTTGATTCCCTACCTTCTAGAATTGATAATATTCTTAAGGCTTATACAAGACATTATTTACATGGCTGAGTATTAAGGAAAAATAATCACACACAGACCTCAAATAGTGTTCACACACAACTACTTGGATCAACTTAGACCTTCAAAATTTCTTCTCAAGATGGTTATATTTTTGTTTAATCCTACTTTCTCATCTTTCAAACTTGTCTTCACAAATCATCCACCTTATAGATCATACAACCCAGAGCACTTTTGTAGGAAACTTAAGTCATAACACTATCTTCAAACTGATATAGGTCACTTGATACTATCAAAAACTTGTCCATTTTTAATTTCATACTTTTGAATCCTTATAAAACTCATATTTATCTCATGGATAAAAAAATTCATGCAATGTATCTCCGCTTTATATATCCAAACATATTCAACTATCACAATTCTTCTTGAAACATAACATAGATAAGCCTAAACTAAACTCAAAATCCTTTTAAAATTTCATATTCTAGTCCATCTTTCTTACAAAGCATCTCATATATCTTCTTGATTTCACTTATCAAACCATCATGACAAAGATAATAAACATACCAATATTTTGAACACATACCTTGATTGTTTCTCACAGAGATGTTTCACACCTTACTTTCCCGATTCCATAGGTCATACCTAGAATTCTACTTTGAAGGTTTTGCATATGGATTCTCCTTGATACAAACACCTCTTTTAAACCTTGCATCATACTTATAGCTTCTATCTTAGGAAATTTTTTTCAAATTGACATCATTGTGCTTAGAGGACAATACCATCATCTTATAATATAGATTAGGTCTCAAATGGTCTTTTGACTTCACATTTATTCATTTCATTGATTGATCAAAACTCATCACATTGTCTTGCTACTACTAGGTCTTTCATTACTTGTAAACCTGACATTTATTGTTATCTTTCATTTATTCATCCTTGACTATATAAACTGATCTAAACTTTAGACATATATATGAAGGTTTGAACATGAGAAATTCATGACATACCTTTGAGCATTTGATCCACTAGATCATTAAGCACCTCCTTGGTCTAAACACACCTATAACGTTTCTTGTCATAAAAATTCATGCATGATTATTTTCTCATCAAAAAGAATCATGTTCTTTCCTTGAGCACTCCAACCATGCATGAAACAATCCTCCTTTGTGACATACCTTCAAGACTTAAATAATACACGTAGAAAGATGAATTCACAAACATATATCTGATCAAGACCTTAATATATAACAAACATTAGCATATCATACTTGTCATACACATATTCTCCATGAAATTACTTGTACCATTACATAAAATTGACTCAAACAACTATTCATCTTCCATCATTTGCTCATTGATCATGCAAAAGAACCCATTTTGATTGTCACTAAGAAAATCAATATAACCATGAGCTAATACTCAACCTTTTATATCAAATTTATAGACATTTTATAACACTATTCATGACTCAAGCGTTAAGATACTCCTTCATGACAATATCAAACTTTCCTTCTCATTTAGTAATGAATCCAACCCTTGAAGCACCTTTAAAAAGTCTTCAAATGTAACTCTCAACTAAACAATAATGCTTCACAATAAGGTTACCATCAAGCAAGCGAGACAAATCACATAATAAGATAATCACCTCTTATAGGTCTGTTAAACACCCTTAAAGAACACATGAAATATTATAACTTTTCTTTCAACCAATCCTTTATTCATTTGATGCAAACCTGAACCTCAATATAGACCAAATACATTTTATGGATCAAACTTCTCTAGAACATGCCTTCATAGGACCAACATCACGATCTCTAAGTCATGCACTTGGAACCAGTAGGTCAACTCAATTGCTCATTATTAAATTTTTAATAGTTATATGATCACTTTTCTTTAATGAGAAGGAATGTTCATAGAATAGACACCCATACCTTTCTTGAAAGAACGATGGATCTTCAACTTGCTCCTCTCTTGAGAATGCCAAGACATTCTTGGCTTGTTATTGGTTATATTTAATCTCAAACCCTACATGAATCCTTACACTCATGATGTAAACATTATTTGACACAATATACCTTGACTCAACCATATTGATTTGCTTCTCATGGCTTGTCATCTCTTCTATAAGGATCTCTTTGATGTTTGTCTAAAAATTAGGGCTTCATGAAATTCTTCTGCTTCTATGGGGTCAATCACATCTAGAATATCCTCAAACTCAGATTCAAGGTCATCTTCATTAACTTCTTCATATTTAAGAAATCATAATTCAATATCAACACAATAACCTACTCTGTCTCCTTCATGAGACTTCTCACCAGCTAAATCTGGTGGAAGCTTGGAAATGGGAGTACAAACACCAAGAACATATTTTCATATATCAAACCCCAAGGGTTTAAATTAATCTCTCATTTTTAACTTGAATACATACCATACTTGTGCTTCAATGATCTCCTTAGAGTGGTTAAACTTTCTTCAGAATGACCTGGCTCTAATACCAATTATTAGAAGCACAGGGAGTGAGAGGGGTGGTGAATAAGTCTAACAAAAATTTTACTTCATTTAACTTATCTTGCATACACCATATCAAGCATCCATTCAACATCCATTAATAAATTTTTTCATATTAACCATGAAATAACCATCCAAAATAACATAAAGCAAGAGATTACACATGAACACAACATATAAAGTTGGAAACCATAAAGGAGAATAAAAACCATTGGAACCTCTGCTAGTATTACTCATAACAAATGACTTGCATGAATATTACACATCACACAATATTCATTTAGTGAAGCACCCAATTCACAAGGAGAAACCACCCCTATTTAGTATATCACCCACTAGACAAGGAGGCTACTACCCCCCAAGATGATCAAGCACCCAATCGACCACATGATAATGAAGACCACTTAGATATTGTTTCTCCCACAACTTGATGTAGGGGGGCATCATTGTAGATAATATATTTTGTTTGTATAATCTTCTAGGTGTGTCATGAGTCCATTTGGAGGTGTTTGTGAGGTAAATAGTCCATTTAGACCTTTTGTTTGTAATAAGTTGATTTTGTGAGGTTTCTCTCCAAAATAACTAGTTTAAATTTTCAAACTTGTTTTTTTAGTAATCTTAGCTAAGTGTTGGTAGAGTCATTCAAGGGATGTAAATGGGGCCTATGACATACTCTCCTCCTTAGGACATGACTACATGACCTAACTAAGGCTTAAACCTTCTTTGGTTAGATCATGAATGGTTGGGTTGATGAGTGAGAACCCTTACTAACTTTTAAATCATCCTTTCTTATGTAATGTATTCGAATGATTGGGGGTGTGGGTGAGAAAATAAGGAAGAAAAAGGGAGTACACTCTCTAGGAGAGATCCCTAATGGCTCTTTGGAGTTTGTATCTACATGCATGATATAATAAAACTTTTTATTTTTTATAGAATTGTGTTTGAATGGTTTTGTGTGACATGTTACAATGGACATATGTGGAATGTGATTCAAGATTCATTAAAATAATAAGATGTAGTGAATGTATAGGTGCATAGGCTATATGAAATTGAGAAATATGTTAAAGGAGAAAGGAATACAATGATAGGTAAACTATTGAAGAAGATTGGGTCATAGTATTGGTAAGAGCTTTGCTTATCTTTTAAATCTCATATGTGTAAACAAAAAATATTGTTTGAGTTAATGATTGTGTGATGTATTTATTTATGAAATATTCATAGTCTTGTTGTCATCATTGTTATGAGACAAAGCAATTAGTTTAAATCTATGTTTCAAATATAACCCTGGATGCATAGTCTGTGAATGATTGGTTTGAAGATGATTAAGGAGTTTTATCTCTTGAGGAAGAGTATGGAGTTGTAATGTATCAAGTTTCAAGGAGGATGGGTGTGGTTAGCTGATTCTTGATAAACAATATTAAGTGAAACTTAAAGGGAATGATCTTTAAATCCATTGTGACTTAGACTGAGACATTTAATCATAGAATTCTGAGTTTAACTACATTGTGAAAAGGAGTATTTCATGTGTACAGTGGAATGATAGGATTGAAAATACATCTTAGAGGTGTTATTGTAATGAGAGCCAACTCAAGAAAATAAAATTTCTAATTCTCTCCAATTTTGAGTTGTAATTTTCTGTCTCAGTCATTCTAGAGGGTTTGATCATGTGGGGTTGTCTAGGAAGAAGCCTTTTCCTTATTCTAGAAGGTTCCCAAATGGGTTAAGTAGTAAACTCAAGAATTTAAGAAGAATTAAGACTTTGAAAATTAAGTTTTTGAATCAAAAGTTGCAAAATTCAGAGTGACAGAGATCATGCACAGTTTAGAGGATCAAAATACAAGTTTCTTGAAAACTAGCTTTGTGGAGTTGATGACAGGTTGAGAAAAAAAATGTAGATGTTATAAGTGTTATAAAGTGGATTAAGAATGTGTTTCAGAGGTGTGAGAGATATTATTATACAAGTTTGAGATAAATAAAGACAAAACCACTAAATAATGGTGCATGCACAATCCTAAAGGACTTTGTGATAGTTAATAGTGAGCAAGAAACTACAAATTTGTTAAGGTGTATTATAAGAAGATTATAAAGAATATTTAGAGTGAGAAGGATGCTTCAAGGTATTGATAAATAAAGGCTCAAGGTTATAAAATATTTTAGTATAGTCTAGAATTTTTAATACTCATTTTGCAAGTTTAAAGGTAATGATTTGGTGAAACAGTTACATCTTAACCTTACGTGATCGATGAAGTGTTGGAGTGATAACAAAGAATGTTAGAAACATTATAGTGAGTTTTCAAGGATATTTTGGTGGATATAAGGGTGGAACATGTGTGAAAAGAGTATAGAATGTTCATTAAGAGATTGGATAAGTGAAATGTGCAAATTCGGAGCTCACTTGGTTGTTGCACATTTTGAGAGTTTAGTTAAGATATTTTGAGGGTGAAGTCATTAGTTTATGAAGCTCTAAGGAGTTTAGTAGTTGATAAAAGGTTTGAATAGGAATAATCACTACTATAGAATAAATCAAGGTTAAGGAGAGTGTTTTAAAATGCAAGGGATCATGCTCATTTTATACTTGTATCTTTGTAACAGTTTGAAAACCAAAATATGACAATGATTCTAGAATCAACCCATCAATGAAGATTTAAAGGGATCTTCTGGGATACATTAAATAGTGTGAAGGAAATATTTAGAAGGATTATAGACCTATGGAAAAGTCATGAAGCATAGGTGAACAATGATTGTCCTAAGCTTTACCTTAAAAACTTGGGAAGCTATTAAACTAGGAAAAAAATGTAACAAAGGAGTAATAGAGGAGTGAATGTGATGAGTGAAAAACCATGAGATGGAGAGTGAGGATAAACAGATAAGAAACTAAGTCAAACTTGGAGAAGGAAAATAAATAGAGTAGAAGGATTTTATGTATTAAAATAAAAAATGAGGTCTAGAGAAGGACCAAAGGGTGAATTTGACAAGAATGATGATGGTAGAGTGTGAGAGCTTGAAGAGGAGATTTGACATTAGTGAATAAGGTGTATGAAGGAGTTTAGAGGACTGAAACAATGGTAAAGTGTAGAACACTAGAAAGTGACTTAGGTGACCTACTTGTAACCTCAGTAAAAAGGAAGTAATTTGAGTTGAAGGGCTACACGGACTTAAGGGGGTCAAAAAGAGAAATGGTGAAAAATGAACAACCTTGAATCATTGTAAATAGAAAAATTAGATGAAGAAATGTCAATTTTATAACTTGAGAAAAAGTGAAAAATTTGATGAATTTTGAATGTTGATTAATCTAACTTGTTATGGTTGTTGAATATGATGGTGACTACATCACAAGTACTTGTGATCACAAATGTAACTCCATACACACCAAAATCCTCTCAAACACAGCTTATTTTTTGTTCAAGATTTTATTCTTCTCTAAGATGGTTTTACCTTTACCCTAGCTCACCATTATCTGATCACTTCTATAATATCATCACATCAAATTTTCCATATCTTATAGGTCATAAATACCTCTCACACCTTCAAAATTTATCCTCTAGGTCACACTTTTTCTACACACACTCAACTTGTTGGAAAGAAATGTTTTTGGGTGGAAAACTTGTGGGTTTCTTGCCAACGCTCTGGGAATCTAATTCCCTCTACTTAAATGGTGCATCTTCCATATATGCATGCGTAAGTAAGGTGATTTTTATTTGGGTTGGCCTTGCGGTTGGGGATCAACATAGGGGCACTCCATTGACCCTGCAGTAAAGCTAACAATCTCTTGCTAGAGAGGAATTTGTCAAGAGAGTGGGAAAGGGAGTGAGAATATGAGGTAGGGGAACTAATGCTGCAAGTAGAAAATTAGAGTCTTGCACACATCAGTTAGAAGTTTCATCACATGCATTAAAATTAAGAAGAAACAACTCTAAATAGCAATAAGACCGATTAGAATTTATGAGCACAAAGTATCAATAAATCCCTCAGTCAAAAAAGCTAGAAACTCCTTCTTGTATTGATATTTAAAAAAAGTTGTACATAGTCAAGGAATGAAGAAATTAGAGAGAAAAATGGCTAACTCTTTTCACTCACAAGTAAGAAAAATCTCTCTCATGAACTTACAAGAATACAACCAGCTAGAAGAATTTTAGAATTAGAACCCCTTTGAATGAGGAGCTCATTACAATTTATAGAATTTTGGAAGTCTCTTCACCTATCCCCATTGACCCTTCATATGCCTTGAAAATTTTCACATTCTTAGGAAAACATTAAGTCCCCTTTTATAACTTAAGGGTGACTTATTACATTGAAAATAAAGTCATTTTTAATTAATTAAGGCATTATGAAAAAGTGCAACCCAATGAAGAATTAGAATGTGGAGGAGAGAGAAAGTGGGGGAGAGAGAGAGAGAAGGAAAAGAAAGGATGTTGCTCCTGATGAAGTCCATTGATTCTGATCATTAGAATTCTCCAAGGAGATGAAACTTTGAATCTCTAAATCCTTTGCCTCCTGAAAAACTCCTTAAGACTTGCACTCGATGCCAAATTTTTCTCTGTCATGCGCCGATGAGAAGATACCCACTCCCTTGAATTCCTTGTTGCAAATGATTCACTCATGCTATGGAAAATTTGTTGTTGAAAAGAAACTTCCTTTTGATGACCTATGAACACCACAAACTGAGTGTTTAGAAACATTATTGAGTTATCCCAATGGTGACTGTGGGCATTGCTCATAGAGATCCACTTCAAAGAAGCCGAGGATGGAAATTACCTCCTGCGATGACCCTTTGAACCATTATTATATCTACCAACATATATCCTACGAAATGATACATTTTTCGTATAGGTGTTAGGTACCAATGAACATACTAGAGAAACTATGAATGGTTCTTCAACACTTGTTATTCTTGAATGGAGCAACTTACTATTTTTAGTAAGTGTAAAAATAAGCTTTTCGGGCCTCGACCTACCTATGAAATTTTGAACTTCTTCCTCATATTGTATTCCTCTCGCCTTCTAAAACAATCTTCTACTTTTATTAGGTGCTTGTGGGACCACTTACTATTTTTAGTAAGTGTCAATTTCAGGTTGAGGTGACCTTTCGATGATTTTCACCTGCGATACATCCTCTTTGTGTTCATCGTCTCCTTCGCAGCTTCTTTAGATGATGGCTTACCTAAAATAGTAGTCTCCCATGTAGAAGGCCTACTATTTTTAGTAAGTGTGCTTTTGGTGGTGGATCATAGCAGAATTTTTTTTTGATATGGGTTTTTTCCTAATATCACCCCTCTGAAATCTAGGCTTACCTCGATCAATAGTTTGTGAGATTTTAAAATTTTAAATTTTACACCTAGTTATGGACACGATATCCATTAATGGAGCTTGAAAATTTTAGGTTTTTTCTCCTCCGATCACAATGAAAATTATATTTTCAATATGTATTTTTCTTTCTCGTTTCTCGCTTAGTGAATTTTCTTTCAAACCGATTTTGGTTTGGCGAGAAATTGAATTTTTTCTTTGTTGTGCCAAGAAGAAGAATTTATTTCTACAAAAAACCTTGCTGCAGAATGAGAGATTTGTTATGGGGTTTTTATGGCCTCTAAAAATGGTGAATATTTCAAAAAATATTATCTTGATCCGTGCATTGGTTTGTAAGATATGACGATTTCTTCATCTCACAACAACGAGGTTTTCAAATGAATTCCTTCGTTTCTTTCTTCTTTTCTTCGATCCTACGAGTTGTTCTTCCTCTTAAATTTCTATGTTTTCATGGTGTGGAGGATTTTATGAATCTTATTTTGAGTTCAACAATGGTGTATTGGGTGTCTGGACAATAATGGACAAAGCTATGGCAAGATGTGAAGCTATGAAGAAGGAATGGAGGAAAAAAATGGTGAAGTGTCGGATTTAAAATATTCAAAAACACATATCAAGGGTGGGGAAAATTTTTATATCCATGATGTCCCTTTATTTAAAGGGATGAAATGGTCATCAAATTTCACATTGCGCCTCCTCACGAAACTTTTCAAGATCTGGACAATTGAGCATTAGGGCTAGGAGTTGGAGAAAAACACCTGAGGACTGAATATTGCACTATAGAAGGTCGCATTGATGACCTAGGGGCCATAGGGGTTGGGTGAATTTTCATGTCCCTCTATTCTCTTTTCCAAAGGGAAAAAATTATCATTTTTACACATCACACTAGGTTGTGACACTTGGCGCGATTGAATGATTGAGGGGATAGGCTCCGGTGAGCTTCTAGGGGCTAAAATGACGATGCAGAGGGTTCCATGGGTGACCAGAAGGAAAAAAGGGTTGGGAAATTTTACTATCCCTCATGTCCCTTTCCTTAAGGGATGAAAGGACAAAAAATGCCAGGCTCCTAGAGAGGACACGTGTCCACTTGAGAATTTGGCTAAGTGTTGAACGCGTTCCTTGAGCCAACTTATAAAGGTGATAACGCGGCTCCCTGGATGAGTTAGGAGGAAAAATTTTATATGATATTGACTGAAAAAACTCAAAAAATTTAATGGTGATGGTTTGGAGCTCTAATTATGACTGCATCACCTTCAAATTTTCCATTTTTTTCGGGATTGATTTAGTGTGTGCCAAAAGAATGAGTTGCCTAGGGAAGTGTATGATGTTTCACGAGGTCTCATTTTTTCCACCATTTAGGGAATGGAAAATACCTTCCATAGGTAATTTTTTGGGCTCTTGAATATTTAAAATCTCCCATAATCCTTTCTTGAAGCTTAGGTACTCCTTCGCGGTGTATGCTCCTTTAGGCCGAAAACCCACTTTTACTGAATCGACTCCAAAAAGGCTCTGCCGAATTGATCCGATGCTTTTCAAACCCTTTGGAACATTTAAATAATAATTTTTTGATGATGAATTTCCATTTTTATCCACTTTATATTTTTATTATGCCTCGCCATGGACACATGTTATTTTTAGTAAGTGCACTGTGGGTGTCAGATTTGACAAAACAAGTCTTGAAATTATGGGTTTTATTCTAGGGTTCCACGCTTGAATTTTGGGTAATATATTCATCTGAACAAGTGGTAAAATGATATTTTCATCAGTGGGGGTAGAATACTGATAAAAAAATATCCCTTCATATCCCTAAAAATAGGGACTTCATGGCAGAAAACTAGTTTGCGAAACTAGATTTTCAACGATCATTCCCTCAAATTTTTGCACGCGATTTCACCCACTGGAACCTTGAGAAGTGAATAGGTAGCTCACTTCCTTTTTCACTACTATTATTCATGTGAATGGGAATAATTTTGATGAAAAATCATTCCTCCATATCCCTAAAAATTAGGGACTTCGTGGCGCGAAAACTAGTTCATGTGAAACTAGATTTTTCAACAATCATCCCCTCCAATTTTCACGCGAAATTCACCCACTGGAACCTTGAGAAGTGAAGAGATAGCTCATTTAATTTTTCACTATTTTTATTTATATGGCATCCATTAATGGATTCTTCAACCTTCAAATATCACAGAGGTGGTGATGGAGGAGAATGAAGTTATTTATAGTTGAGAATGAGAGGGAGGCTAGGAAAAAAATCATTTGGGAGCTGATTTTGGGTGCATGAGGAACCACAAGGCTTTAGTGGGTTGTGGGAATTTTATTTCCCCTATTTCCCTTTTCTAAAGGGACTAAAGTAACATCAATTTCCACTTCACCTCATCGTGAAACTTGGCGATCATCCGTGCAGGGAGAGGGAAGGCTCAAACTTAGCTCGGGAGCTTAACTAGAAAACGGGAGGTCATATTAGTGTTATGGGGGCTCAAAAAGGGTTGGGCACATTTTTTTTCCCCTATGTCCCTTTTATAAAGGGATGAAAGGGACATCAAAATCACTCAGGCTCTTAGAGCTGACACATGTCCACTTCAAAAAATGACTAAGTATGAGAACTTGAGAGCGAACTTGTGAAGGTCGTATCTAGAGTTCCCGATGGAGTTTGATGGTGAAATATTATATGAATTTGACTTAAAAAGGAATTATAAATCCAATGGTGAGGGTATAGAATATTTATTCCTCCATTTATGCCCCTAAAAATTGGATTTTTGTTTTGTCTCCCTAGATGAACATGGAAAAACTAGATATAAACCTATTACGCCAAAGTGTTGTGAAAAATATTATTTCATCATCTTGTAGATTTATGAATTACCTTTTGAAAATGTATTTTTAGCTCCTAACTCAATCCAGATTCCCAGAATCACTTCCCAAAGCTCAGTAGCTCTTTTGGCCCTATGCACCGCCTAGGCCCGAGAACCCTATTTTTGATGAATCTGCCCCAAGACATCCAAATATTTCTTGAATCTTCCAATATCATTTCCTTGATGTTATTAGACCTTTGATTCATATCCATGTTGGATTTTTCTCCTCTTTCCACTCAAGGGGTCGCACCAGTCCTAGGAACGCTTGTGTAGCCCTTCCCAAAACTACCCAAAATTGACATTCTTCAAGAAATTCTAAAATCACCTAGGGGAATTGACTTGAATTTCCTAATTCACATAGGGGACCGAGTTACCATCCTCTAGGATTTAATTGGATTGACTGGGTAAGGTCGGTGTAGAGGATGGGTAGACCTGGGGTGTCTTGGAAAGGTGAAACTTGAAAATTTTGACACAGGGGTATTGTTGTCATGCTCAAAAATTGTAAATTTTCATGTTGCAGATTTGCATGAAAACACAACTACAACAAATGAATCTCTTAATCTACTTTCATAGTTTTTTATTTATTACAATTTATGTAGGTTGGACACCATAGTGAAAAAATCATTTACACATCATATGATCATCATAAAAATATCACACAAAGGTCCATGTAGGTCACCACAAACACCTAGAGCCTCCAAGACCATCATTAGGACTCAACAAGTTTTGAAACCCCAAAACAAACATATCATCAAAAATAGAATATTTATAGATCAAAGAAAGATTCATAAAATCATGGAACACACTTAGACATGTTGTCTAAGCACTCACAAATCTCCAAAAAACATGAAATTACTCATAACAATTAACAAGCCTCATGAAGCCACTCAAGAGCATGTATAACCAACACCCTCAAATTTTACCTTCAAAGAACAAGTCATAAATGGATCAAATATTATAAAAAAACTCAAGTGTAATATATCAATGGGAATATATTGGATGTCTCAAAATTTTACCCAAAACTACCTAAAGACCACTCCTCATATATATGGAACACTTTTCATTCTAAAGGCATAACCATGATATGAAACCATCATGGAAATCTAGTAAAACTACCATGCTTCAATAATGGTAATTTAGTCAATACGTTTAATGGGAAAAGTTTTCAAAAACTAAAACTTTCTAGAATCTTACCTTTTTGGGTGGGGCCCACATACAACCAAAACCTATAAAATACATCATTAGAAATCTGGAGGAGTCCTCTTCATCATAAAATTATCACATTATCAAAAGGAATCAATTTTGGATATTTACAAACAATTTCTCCCAAGTTGGTGCTTAAGTAGGGTTTTGAGAGGGTTTCAAACTTGTCTACCTTCTTAATGATCGTTCATAAAAAAATTAGATGATAAAAAAACTTGTTCTTCTTGAAAATATTTATAACTAACCTAATTAAGTATGCAAAATATCTCAGGTCCCCATGTAAATCATACATTCCACAACAAGCATCAGAAAGTCAAGTTTTGCCTCAAATTCTCACCTTTGGAAACTGGTTTTGGTAAAAGTGTAATATCTTCAATAATATTCATCACGTGGACTTGAAACTTGACCCAAAAATCATAACCTCATATAACTTTCATAATTCTCAATCATGCCCAAATGTATCTAAAATAATCTCACCACCATGACTTACCTATGTCTACATGCATTGTTCTTAAGAAACTTGTTTCAATGGACCTAAAAACAACATCAAACCTATGAATAATGACCTAAAATTCTCCTACATATTCCATGCCATATCAAAACACCTTTCCCATGATCATATCAAACTTTCCTACTCCATACCTCATGCCACCACATGCCAAACCCCATGCACTAGGTCTAGGAATAGGCCTAGAACGACTTGAATCAACCATGACTTCTCATTAACAGACCATGAAGACCACTTGTAGACACTTAGAAACCTCTCACACATCTCGTGGAACATGGTTGACCTCATAATAACCTTTGTAACTCATATCATGACCATACATGCTTGCACCATGCTCAAGACCATGCAAGACACTATAACAACTTGAACAAATTGAGACACTACCATTCAACCTTCATTCTTGACCTTTATTGACACCTCATGGAGACTCCTAAACACTCTTGAATACCTTTTCCATCAATGAAATTTTACATCAATGATAACCTTATACACAATGGCAAACAATAGGACCTTAAAACCCAAAAAAATAGTAGATCTCAACTAGGACCCTCCTTTATCTCTCCTAAAGAAATCAAGTTCCCATGTAAAAGTTACACATGCTAACAAACAACTAAAAGTGCACCTAGAGCTTGGATTCCCCAATCTTGTGATCTCAATAGGATAAAAACTCTATTTCTTGTTAAATATTCCAAACTATGACTGTAAATTACATCCAAATACCTGAAACAACATGACTAACCTCTTTCCATACTCACTTTTGCATACTCATCTAAAAAATATCATCATGCCTCATTAGGATAGGAAGATATCAAGAACTAGGTCTAGGTGTAAACTCAAAATCATTTTTCATGTTTTTTCTTTCAAGACAAAACCTGAAATTTTTCCAACACACCTGAAATAACTTGTTACACATTTGAAAACACTCACATGCCCATGCTAACCTTGAAAACTAAACCTCATACCTCATTAGATCATTCTTTCTTCACCTTACTCTCCACATCTTGGTCTTATAGTAGTACTAGGCCTTGAAAATGACTCTAATACCTTTGGCTATGCATTCTACATCATATTATCACACTAAAAAACTCATACAACCTCTCATACCTATGTGTACTTATCTCACCAAGCTACCATGCTCATACCTTCTCAATAATATCTTCACAAAAATATGTCTTTAAATTCCCTTTCTCACATATTGCCAATCAACTTTCACACATGATGCACTTCTATTTTGACATAAATGACCCACTCAACAATCTCCACATCATCTTTTAACATCACCCATGCATGTCATAAAACTTTGAAATCAATGACAATCATTACAATCTCCCCCTTTGTCATTGATGAAAACCACACTTAGAAAAACTATGGAAACCACTCTATTATGAATACGAGGATATCATTCTCCCCATTTATGAACTCTCTCCCCCTTTGAAATTAATGACAAAGGAGACCCGTAGTTTTTGAAAATACTACTTTTGCAACAAGATATCAAGAAACATGATACAAAAAAACTACCATTTGATTCTTATATCTGAACTAAACTAACATAATGAAATATTGACACCAATTGTTTGAAAAAAAAAATCACCTTAGGCTTCATACTAGTTGTTGAAGTTAAATTTACAACATAAAGCTACAAATTTCCCCATTCTCCATTGGATGGAAACCACACTATTTCTCTCATTCTGAACATTCTCCTAGAACTAACACTTTTCTCAAATAAACTTGACCAGTCTTGCAACATCTTGTTTATTTTCCTTTGATATCACACTTAGAACTCATCATACTTGGAAGAATCAACCAACTCTTGGAAGCATAAAACATGACATGCTCCCCCTTTCTTTATGCATACATTCTTTAAATGAAATTAGATACACAAGATCACTCACCTTGTCCTTGACATGAAACATATGACTCAAAACTTTGATCACACACACTAGACACTAGGTACAATACCACTTCTCAAAATAGATCAATATCAAACAACATATGTTTGATACCAATAGACCAATCTCAACTACCAACTATTACCAATTGTTAGAAACAATGAACAAATTTTCTTACCTCTCAACAACAACAACACTTCCATCTCTATCAACATTCTTCAACATATATTCATGACTCTACATATCATCTTAGCACTACTTACCTACTTATGAGGCTAAAATATCCTCTTTCTTAGCTCCCCTTATTTTTGACACTTTAATGACTGCTAGATACCAGTTGAGTTTATGCAAAAATCACTAACTTTCCTTTGATGAAACTGTTATAGAACTTCTCAAAACAATACAAGAACTCCATTTTTGTCTTCATAGAATGTTCTCATTAAGTGAACTTTCAGAATCTATGCATAAAATAATATTGAATATGATCACTCAAACAACACAAGTAAACTTGCATACCTTGATATGTTAGCTCACAGATCCAACAAGCTCCCCTATGTTCATATTATTCTCTTGAGCCACATAAAGGAATTAAGCTCTTTTTTATATTAGGACTCTAAAATCAACTTAGTATAGTAAGCGACAAAATATATTGTTCCAAAGGAACAATCTTAGACCTTCATGCTAGTAAAGGAATATTCATGCTCTGTTTAGATCAATATTCCTCTTATAAGTCACTAAAACACATACCTCATCATGACATCTTCCTTGCATCAACATCATGTATACTTCATTATGACAGACCTCTGTCATACCCATGCCTTCTTCATGATATGCTAGTTAATACTTGTAAAACATATGCCTTGGACCTAAAATACTCAACTCTATAATGAACAACTCATACCCACTGGTTTTTAATGATTTCATTGTGTTCTTCATACCCATATTTGTCCATCCTCTTTAATTTCTCTTAAAACATGATACCTTTCCTTTTATGGTTATTAAACTTATGATCATATCCTAAACAAAACTCTTCATGTATACATTTTGTTCTTCATATCCTTCATAACCATATGGGTTAGATAGCTCAAAAATTCCATATTGGTATTATAGGCCAAATAATTTCTCTTACACACTTATATCAAACTACAAAATATAACCTTATGTAAAAAATACACACCACACTCTTAAATATACTTATCAACATGCAAGCCTTCACAAAAATTTTTTGATGCTCATCATAAGACAATGCCATGAATATTACTGGTTTGATCAAGTCATCATACAAACATAACTCTGTAATCATTTCTTCTATTGTCCATCTTACAACTACCTCAAGTATTCAAAATTGATTTATGAAAAATTTTCATGACACCCCTATAACACATATTCATGATGCTTATTTGAGTTATGAATGCCTCTATGTAGCCTAATAGAGACACCCTGTTTTCACAGAGTTCAAGAACACAATGAATTCAAGATATTCCAACATATCCATCACCTTGAAATCATGAGTTCGATAGTCCTTATTTAGAATCCTCTTTATATTTATTAGCACTTATGGATTGATGTCTACATCATCCTTCTTCTACTATATCTAAGCTGATATCATACATTCTTAGCATTATTCAATATCTCATTTGTTCTCTTCCATAGAAAAAAATCCACCTTATCTTTGGACTGATCATGACTAAGATTGACTATTTTTGTTCTTCCTTCACCTTCTTCTATAGGATCTGACTTCATGATGTACTTGAATGTATTTTTCACCTCTTTCACTTCATTCACATGACTAGACTTCTTGATGTACATCTCCTTGTCTTGACTGTTCTTTCTTATTCTTCTCATCTTGAAGTATCTTGAAATATTGCCAATATTATGAAAACTATAACAAACAAAAACATACATACCTCTTGAATGATGTGGACTTTAACTCATACCATAATCACATGAGCACTCATTCTTAGATATCCTTCTACACTCTCTTTCTCTATGACCAAAAATATTACATCCATAATAATAAACATTGAATGAATTTGCATACCTTATGTTTGTTGGACCTTGGTTCATTGTCATTGGTGTTGTCATTGATGACAAGTGGAATTGATGGAAGAAAGAGTGCGTAATGGAGAGTGAGCAAGATAAATGAAGGTTGAGCACTCTTCAAGCAGTTGAAGGTTGATTGGTAGTGTCTCATCGGTATTACTTAATTGATAGTGATTGAATGATTTAAGGTGTGCTCAAGAGCTCAAACATGGTTAGTCAACATGATGTCTTAGGAAGCAACTTAGGAAAGCATGTGAAGAAGCTTGAACTTGGTGATTGCATGATAATGGAATTGATGGATAATAGGTGGTTCAGTGGTATGTAGGAGGAATCTTATTGATAAATTGAGCATTCATGGTGACTTTAGTGATGGACTGATGTTTTAATTCATTCAATGGTCTCTGGAAAGTTTATTAAACTTTCAGGATGGTGTTATAAGGGTTCACTGGAGAAATTACAAATGTTACTACACTTGGGTCAATTGATTTTGAGGCCTAAATATCATTTACAAGTGTCTTAAGGGTTCATAAAAATCCTATGGTGAAAGAAAAATTATTGGGGACTTATACATGTTATCATAAAAATTGAGTATTTGGATTCCTAGTGTATTGTGGATAAAATAGCTATGGATAGAAAAGGTTCCTATTGAACAACATTTCCTGACATGGTCTAGGATGCCACTATAATATATTGTGGTATTTATGGACTTTGGTGACCCTAACAACCTAGTTCCTCATTGGCCTAAGTTCTTCACAAACCAAGTCAACACGGAAGTCAAAGGGATAGAGAATTTTGGATCAGATAGAACATTCGGGTAAAAGAGGCATGGATAGTACGAGTACCCAGAGTTCTACAGTTCCCTGTAAGTGAATTCAATACGTAAGTCAAATATTTTTGGTGAGAAGAGGATTTGTGTGTTGTGAATATGGGGAGGATTTTGTGGCCATAGAGTACATTTGAGAGCACTTTTCCTTAAGATAATGAGTTCCCTGCAAATCATTTTCATCTAATTTACAAATGAAAAGGTTTGGACGAAGGGTAGAGTGTATTGTAGAGATGGAGTGGGTTGTGGGAACCTGATGGCCTAGAAAGAACTTGACCCGTGTACCCTGAGTTCCTTGGAGACCCGATACACCCACATAACAAAGAGAAGAGGGAGAAAAGGTAGATGAAGTATGATAAGGAAAATAGAGTGCAAAAGAATTAATGCAAATGAAACAAGTGCCACAAGAACCTTTGTACCCCACAAATTATTATGACCCGATTTGGAAAGGAAAAGTAAAAAAACAAGGAAATTTAATATATTTAGGAGATTAGAGATGAGAAAGAACTTAGCCCATATGAACCAAGTACCTAAGTGCCTCCAGTTCCCCAGATATCCCCTTTATCTAATTTACAAAGGGTTAATGATTTAATTGGATTATAAAGAAAAAATATAAAGGTTATATAGTGTAATGTATTGCGGATTTGGTATGATGATTTGAAACTTGTTTTACAAGAACCCCTAGACCCAATTTTGAATAACTCAAACTCCAATTATTAGAATTTAATTATTTTGGTCTCTTTGGAAAGGTGGAAACATTCTCTATGTCTAGGAATAGAAAAATCATAATTTGAAGGTATAATGAAGGCTAGAAATGGAAAATTGTTATGTCCTCATAGGTGCATTGAAAAATCATGGAATACAAGACATATTTTCTTGGGAAAGCATCTTGTAATCATTTCTTGAATGCATGGCATGCCAAGAGAAAAATATGGAGAGATATTATTTTCTATAAAGATAAATTTCAAGCATAATATGGTTGTTGAAGATAAGATAAAGGAGCAGTCAAGCCAAGAGCTACAGAAAGAGGTAAAAAGAGAGTAGATATTTCAAATGAATATCAGATGAATGAATAAGAGGGTGATCACATAGCATAGAACCAAATCAGATGAATTTATGGAATGAGACATAGGCAAGAGAGTTTTGTGCTAAAAGAAGATATTGATATGGAATGAAAACATATTGCCAAAAGAGAGAAAAGATATTAATTGAAAATCAAGTGATGAATATGTTGAAAATCACATGCTGAAGAATTTTTGTAGAATTAGAAAGGAGATAGAGCCATTAGATGAAGACCTGTTGTTGAAAGAGAAGAGAGTTGTGTGTGTGTTGGAAGAGACAAAACCATCAATCAAAAAATTAGTCAAATGAATGTTTGAGGGGAGAGACTAGAAAAGAGGAAAGAAGAGTAATGAAAAGATGAACATGGAGATTGAATGAAGAAGATCTTAAGAAGGTGATCATAATATGTTGTATGTGCAACATAGGATCTAAATGTGTATAATATTTGTCTAAGTTGTTGCTTAGATCTCAGGGGCTTATAGTCTCCTCGTAGGTAGTGGCCAACAAAAGATCAGTGGTGGTTGATTAAATTATAGGGGGTTTAAGTCTACTTGTAAGTTGTGGATTAATAAAGGTCAATGGGTTCTATAACATATTTGGGAAATGTGGCTTCCGGGGAAAGTTGTAGCTTGTTAAAGACTAGGTGGTTTCCTAGTTAAATTTTTGGAGTTGTAGCTCCAGATTGAGTTGTAGCTCAATCGGGAAATCATTGTAACTTACGGGAAAAGTTGTCCAAATTAGTGCATTAGCTTCCATGGGTTTTTTCTGAAAGTTTTCCACATTATATTTGGTCTCCTTGTGTATATGGTTGTGTGTATGATTCTCTCTCTATCTTTCATAATTATTATTGCATTTGTATGCCAATCAATATAGTTTAAGCGTAATAAACTAAAGTAGTGGAAATTAATTGGAAATCAGCATTGATTCAACCCCCTCTCAAAGTGCTTGAAATTCCTAACAATTGGTATGAGATCAGTTGTTCTCTGTGTTAAGCCTTACATCTTGGAGGTGATCTTGAATACATAAGCATGACAAGGTCAACTAATAATGAATACAAGAAGCATAAGGATGAAGCTCACAATGAAAGGTTTTTTATGACAATGGAAGGTTACAGTAGCTTCATGCATGATTTAGATGAAGAAGAAGCACAATTAAATCTAGAAGATGAGTTAGAATGTACACTTGATGAATTAGAAAAGTCAAGAAAGAAAAACATGAAATTGAAAGTCTACATAACAACTTATGATAAGCACATCACTCTTCTTGAGAAGAAATTGAGAAATCAAGATCAAGAGGCTTCTCAAGAATGTAAATAAAATGACTCACAATCAAATAAGGTTATAGACTCTCTTAAACTCAAGGTAGAAGAGGTTACCAAGCTGAGAACCTTGGTAATGGAATAAGAATGCCAAATTGGACACCATGAAGAAGTGTTGGCCCAAAAGGAAAAAGAATATGAGAAAAAGATAGAGGATATTGAAGAAAAAGTCACACTAATCTATAAGAATCTTAAAGAAAAGTTGTGGAGTGTTTTAAACTGAGATTAGCCATGAAGACACTTCAAGAGGACATGAACTAGGAAAAGAAAGCAATTGTGAAGAGCAACAAAGAAAAAGAAGACACTTTCTGAAGAATGAAGAGGAACTAAGGACCCTAAAGGTTGAGTTGGAACAAGTGACTAATCAGCTCAATGACCTACAAAGAAAACAAGGGCACTTTGGTGAATTGATTCACAAGTCATGTCAAGTTTCCATTCAAATCAAGGATGAAGAATGTGAAAGACCAAGTGCAGAAATAAAGACCTTAAAAGAGAATCTAAACAAGCAATGCAAAGAGATTTGTGAGCTGAATCAAGTAATACTTCATTTCAAGGATGTTCTAGTCAATAAATACAAAAAGAGCATGAGAAGTCAATTAGGAAACCTAATGCATCTAGGTATGAGAGAAGATTTAATGGATATTGTTTTCATGTTATGGTTTTGAACATAGAGCTAGGAATGCATGAAAAATTATGACAAAGAGCATCCATGGAGATCTTGTGCTACTGAATATGAAAGGAACATAGTGTATTTTAATTGTAAAAATAAAGGTCATATAGCCAAGTACTATTTAGAGGAACCGTCATGTCAATTTTGGAATGACATCTAATATTCAGGCAAAAGGAAAAGCCATGTCGTATGTTATACATGTCACAAGTTTGGGAATTTTTCAAAGCATTACTATTATAATGAACAACCTAGGTATAGTAGCACACATAAAACCTTTAGAGGAAAAGATAATAAGGTTTCCAACATGAAGAACAATCCTAAAAATCAAACTAAGACAACAAGCCTCAAACAACTCCTAAAAAGAAGTAAATAAAATGGATTTACAGAATCAATGAAGCAAAATCAGAAGCAAAGAAGAAGGAAGACAATTTTATTACAAACGATGAAGAACATCTTCCTCAAGCAGTGTTAGAACAAATGCAACATGTATGTCTTTTAGGAATTCATTCAGAAAATGAGAGCTCATGTGTTATGATAGTCACTCTAAGGAATGTATTTAAGAAGAGTGATAAGGAATTGAGAGGAATAAAAGGAAAAATTGAGTCATCATGTTGCTTTTATGAATTTATTTTATTCGATGAGATATGATAGGATAATATTGCCTTCTCTAGGATTCGAGAAGGTATACATAAACTAAAGGAAACATAGACTACTTTTTATTTGTCTACAAATCAAGTGTTCCTCCGATGAAGTTTGAATGAGAAGTTCAAGGATGCTCATTGGTTCCAAATTGTTGATGATTCATTATTTTAGAAATAATGTAAGGTTTGAAACTAAGCGATGGAAGACCTGATGAGGTGCTATTAGTGCCTCTATCATGTTGTTGATTATCAAGGTATGTAAGTTTCAAAGTGTTTGTTATGTTCCATGTTAAAAGTATGGTACACGTTGAAGTCTTTGAGTGTGTCTAAGAGAAAACTTTGAAGAGGAAATAATGTCAATAGATTTCAGGTCTTGAATTTTTTCTTCCAAATTTTTTTCCTCAATTAAAAAGTGTCTCCAAGAGAGTGTTGTAAAAAATGAACAAGTTGAGTGTATTATAAAAATATGAATCAGGGCAGTTCTAAGATTTTGCATGAATATGTAATCAAGAAGTCTTAAAATCTTAGTTGTCCTTCTCCGTGTTGCTAAAGTTGAATCATTGTTGTCTTGAGAAAATGTCCTTAGTTGAAAAAGAGTTAAATTATGAGTCATGTGGTTATAAGGAAGCGTAAGTGCATGATTTCTTGTTCCTCATGATGTTAAGGTTCTCTATCAAAATATGTTATGGTTTGATAAATAATGACAAGGTATCATGTCTTAAATTTATTACTTGTTTCATAGATTGTTTCATAGAAGTTTAGACACATTTAATATTATTTAAAAATAAGTTTTTAAGTGACCCAAGGGTGTATCATCTCATGTGAAAAGTAATAAAAAATGATTAGTATCATTGAAGGCCATCATACTTCTTAAAGTTGGTAATATGTTAAAACATTGAAAGTGCACACTCCCTAGGGGAGTTTGGTTCTTGATAATCATCAATGCTAAAAGACATGAAAAGGGATTTTTTGTTCCTTATGAAATGATGATGATTTATCTCAAATAGAAATTATTTTAGAAATAATGTAAGGTCTGAAACTAAGCAATGGAAGACCTGATGAGGTGTGCCTAAGTATGTGAAATATTTAAGTCCTTAGGTGAGTCCTTGTGTGATTATAGGCATGTATGAGTAGAGATAATTTTTTAAGACTATCTAGATAGTTTGAAGTGTCTAGAGATGAAGTTTGAAAATCCAAAAGCAAGCAGCCACTATGGAAACCTTATGCACAAAATGTAAGCCATTGACATGTGTGTTTTTCAATAATGATGAGGTTGAGTGACTAATTAGCTTTATGCATTCTTGAATACATATTTTAACCTTTCTAGTAATAAGAGGAAATGTTCTTATTTGTATTAGAAAAATATTAATACTTAGAAGACAAAGTATCACACAGTCAAACTCATCAAATCTGCAAGGGTCAAAGATGAATGACAATGTATAATTATTGTGGTGTTGAATGTGATAAATAAAGTAAGTTGTATGAGATGAAAATGAACACATTTTCTCACTAAATGAATAAGTTAGAAGTTTTGTGAAGAAAAAATCTTATAGGTAAAGTATAAGGTAACAACATAGATACCGAGAACCAAAGAGCATAATACACTAGAATTCAAGATTAAAATAAAGAAGGTTGAATCTTCATGATGGCATGAATATGATGAGATAGGACCCTCTTCCATTTCTCTGAAGCTAGGACCCAAAAATTTTGGACCCAAGCTATGATGAGATAGACCCTCTTCCTAGCTTCAATTTTCCATTTCTCTGAAGCTAGGACCCTTTGTCACTTTCATTGGTATTTTTATGGTCTCCATTGAAACCAAGACCTACCTTATCATTAGTAAATTTTTGACTACTCAATGTGTCATTTAGAGCCTTACTTGATCCTTTCAATCTTTTCACAGGTCTTCATTTTTCTAGTTGTATGATCTATCTCTACTTTAGAGGATTATATTTCTTATTTATACCTATTACATTCATCTTCCTTGACATTTATATATTCCATATTTCTCTTTAACTTGATGCATTCTTCTTCTTTAGCCTTGAGATTTTCTGACACAACTTCAACTCGAGTTTCTAGTTATTTAATGATCTCATCATGTTCATCACTCATGCTACTGATTTTTTCTTCATAATATTTGATCAAAAACTTAAATTTCTTATTCTTCTTTCTTTAGATCTTCAACTCATCTAAAGCACTCACCAACTCTTATTCTAGGTCCAGTTCTTCAACTTCATCTTCTTAATCTTCCATGAGACTATGCAAACACTCACGACCTATTTCTTTGGCCATAAATATAAGTTAATTCTTTCATCACTTTGAGATGTACTTATATCACTTACCTCAGATGTGTTAGAGTCATCTTTCCTCTTGAATGAATTCTTCATGTTAGCATTATTCTATACCATTGATTTCCATATATCATAACCTAATGACATTAGATAGGTCTTCATTTTGTACTTCAACGATCTCTTTTAAGCTATTAATCTTATTCTAAAGGACCAAGCTCTAATACTAATTTTTGGAAGCACAATCATTGAGAGGGTGGGTGAATCAATGTCCTTAAATACTTTCTCTTTCACTTAACTTTCATGAACCATTCAATAAGGAATCATTATATAAGCAATGTCAAACCATAAAACAACATAACAACCATCCACATGAGAATGAAATAATGGAGAACACACGTGAACACATAATTTATGTGGGAAACCCTCAAGGTGAAGAAACCCACCGATATTTGAATTAAAAAAATCAAGATTTAGTGAAGCACCAAATCCACGAGGAGCACCAACCCCTAATTTTTCAAACACCCATTTGAATTTAGCAAGAACCAACTTTCACAAAAGCTAAAACTCCCCAAGATTTAGTGAAGCACCATCTCCGCAATGAGCACCAACACCTAAGTTTTAGTAAGCACCAACTTGTAAGGAAGCACCAAATCCATAAGTGACTCAGCACCAACTCATCCACCTCTTGACCAAACACCCACTCAACGAAGACAAATGTTTTCCATCTTTATTCTTATTGCTATCTCAACAAATGATGGTCTTCTTTTCTCTTCTCTATCTTCTACTCTCTTCTTCTTGTTCACTCTCTATCTTTGATGTATTAGCCACATCACCATGCTCCCATGTCTCTTAGACATAATCCAATGTTCAATCATCAAATGGTATTCATACTTCTTCTACTCCTCTCTTAGACACTCTCAAAACTATGTGTCATACTCCTTTTATCATCATCTTCCTTTACCTTGACATGTGAATGAAGATAATGACCTTTACAAACTGACCACCATCATATATTCAATGTACACACATTCCTCATGGTCTACAATACCTCTTATTCCCTTACATTCACTATGGCTCACTCATACATCTATCCCCTCATCTAGCTCAAATAAACCTAATCTTATATATATATATATATATATATATATATATATATACATGACTCTTGATCAAATGCCAACTAGGTCGGCCAAATACACTTAAATTCACATATTTTTTCCACAATAGATCATATAGAATCTTGTAAACATGAATAACTCAATACATAAGCTTCTTTAGGACTGTCATGACTCAATTATGTTGTTTTAATCCTTTATGACACAAGAAGACCTACTAGTATTAGGTTTGTCTACACAACAAAGAAATCATAAGCTTCTTGAGAAATAATGAACATCTTCAAGAATCAAAACACATTCAAAAACATTTTCTAAGATATCTTATTATTTCATCCATGCTTGAATATCTCTTCACCAACCATATATGCCATAAAACCTTCTTGAGAACAAAACAATCAAACGGCCCCAAAAACTAGTCTTCAAGAATGAATCTTGAACACCCTTGAAACACTCAACCATGAAAAATGAATCATGTAAAAAAGTACTTAATGACCTCAAAAAAATCACCATGTCCATTAGACACTTCAAATCAGGGCATAAGGGCACAAGAACAACTCTGCTCCAAGAACACTCAAAACTATCAAACTGCCCCAAAAAATAAGTCTTGAAACTTTGACTTCATAGGACCAGTTAATGACTATAAATTATCCAGAAAACATCATAGACATGTATTATAGGTCCTCAACATCCTGAAACATATATTTTTTCAGTATGTCTAATGCAAAACTTGACTACTACAAAAACATCTTCAAAAACAAGACCTATACATGTACTTTTTCTCTTGCATATGACTAAAAAAATGCCACCTATAGATATTTGGGAGAGTATACTACATTATATAATCATATAAATAGGTAAACCAATCAATTATGAGCTTGTTTGATAAATATATTGCATATAGACTTCATGTTAGGGTTTTAGAATGGTTTTTGAGTTGTCTTGGTGTTAACAATTGTTCATAAAGGATAGGACCTTAAAACACAAAATAATTCTAGGAGATATTATCTAGGACACTCCTCTATATCTCGTAAAGAAACCATGTTACCATGAAAATGTTACACATGCCAAGAGCAACTAAAAGTGCACCTTGAGCTAGAATTCTCCATTCTTGTGAGATCGATAGGAACAAAACCTTGATTTCTTGCTAAATATTCCAAAATATGAATTAAAATTTCATCCATATACCTAAAACAACATGAATAACCTATTTCCATACTCACTTTTTCATACTCACCCTGAAAAATGATCATCATGCCTCATTAGGACATGAAAACCTCAAGAACTAGGTCTAGGTGTAGACCTTAACACTATATTTCATGCTTTCATTCAATATTAGACCTAAAACTTTTCCAACACACCTAAAAAAATTTTTACACCTTTTAAAATTCTCACATTCCCATACTATCCTTGAAAACTGAACCTCATATTTCCTTAGATCATGTTTTCTTCACCTTACTCTCTACACCTTGGTCTTCTTCCATTACTAGGCCTTGAAAATGACTCTAACACCTTTGTCCATGCATTCTACATCATATTATCATGATAAAAAAATTTCATACAACCTCACATACTTGTGTGCACTTATCGCACTAAGATACCATGCTCATATCTTCTCAAGAAAATATTTACAAGAACCTTTGTCTTAAAATTATCTTTCTCACATGTTGTCAATCAACCTTCACACATGATGCAATTCTCTTTTGATATCAATGACTTAATCAACAATCTCCACATCATCCTTTGACATCACCCAAGCATGCCATACAACTTTTACATAAATGAAAATCATTCAACACAAGACAAGTGATTATGTTTGTAAGCATGTGTGGATCTCTAGGAGGAAAATCATTCTTAATTCACCAAGAAAGGAGGAGACCAAATTCAAGAAACTTTAGTAGATAATTTTTACTCACAAAACATGACAACAAGATGATAAGAGTTCACCAAAATATATGAAACAAACCAAGATGTGGAATGTGAATGAACTATAAATGAGATATGTAGTAGTGAATCGAGAATTGGAATGACATATGAATGAGTGGAGAAAATGCAGAGGAACATCCATGAACAAGCATTATTTATTGTATTTTTTAAAATTTATTGATGTTTTTAGATTTTGAAATATATTTTCTATGTGAAGGTGCATGTTTGTGTTTTTTGTGTGTTAATGATGATAGTGTGGGAGGTGTAAAGAATCAAGGCGTATTTTGAATCTAGACAAAATGAAGAGAAGTGGAATGTATGGAACATGTATAATGTTATAGTGAAGACAAATAAAAGTCAACCTAATCTATGTAGGGACTAGATGAATAAGGGACATGAGGTGGAGGAGTAAGTGATAAATGAGGTATATAATGGGATTGGATTGGTGGATGTGAATGATGAGTGGAGAAAGATGCCAAAGAGAAGCCATAGAATGGAGGTGTGTGAAGTACATAAGTGTAGGGATGAAGAAAATATGAAAAGTTTTCAAGTGTGGATAATGTGCAATAATGTCATGTGGAAAATGACATGAAAATAGATAAATGGTAGAAGAGAAGGTGATATGAAGCATTGTGCTAGTGCTGATTTTAGGTGGATGAGGAGTGGAGAACATAGTGATATCTAGAGGAACTTTGAGAGCCAATGGTGTAATATTATGATGAATGGGTGTGATGAGAGTATGATGACATGGAATGGGAAGAGGCATGTAAGAGGAATGTAAAAAAATGATATTATGGGAGAAAATTGAAATGATATGAGGATGTAATTAGATGCATGGATATTTATGTGGAACATGTGTAAGGAAAAATGGTTATGTGGGTGTGATTGATGATGGTAATAAAGGAGGAGGATCTGATATTAAAAATGGTTTCTGAATGAGTGGTGATGGAGGTGAGAAGGTGGATGTAGAATAATGCTTCAAAATAGGTGAAGAAAGGTGAGAAAGTGTTGGTGACTTGTGAGGAAGAGATGAAATAATATATAGATATGAATGATGAGGATTAAATGTAAGTTGAGCGTGAATGAACGCAATATATGGGATATGATGTAATGGAGGTGCCAGAAAAAAGAATGGTTCTTGAATGAATGGTGATGAAGGGAGTGAGATGCATTTTGAGGATGGAGCTGAAATATATGAAGCGATGTGTGGAAACATATGTGATGAAGAGTGCCATGTAGGTGTAAAAAATGGGTTGTGTGATAAGTGAAGTGTATATGATCAAATCAAGGGATGAATTAGATTATGTGGTGGGAAAAAGAGAGTCACACAAATATATGGATGGTGGGTAAGTTTAGAACTCTAGAAATGAGGATGATGAGACCATGTCCAAAGTGAAAGCATATGTCAATGAAGATTAAGAAGGGTATAATGTAGAGGATGAAAGACTAGGAGAGCATGATGGTGTGGAGTCCAAGGTGGATACATGTGATGAATTGTGTAGTGAAATGTTGGGTTTGGGTGAAGAGACAATATGTGGATGTGTGTTATAAGGTGGATTTCAAGGATATGGAGGCTCAATGGTGATGTCCCTTTTTCGAGAAGGTCTGAATGATATTGTAGAGTTGGGGACATGAGTCGGTGAAACAATCGTAGGTACAATGATAACCACACGTCTCATGGGAGGAATGCCACAAGGGCAGGGGTGGTTTGGGAGGTAGATTGATGAGAGTGACATTAAATAATTTGTGGAGAATATAAGAAAGTGGCTCGAGTCAATGGAGTGAATTTACGAGGGGGTTAGATAAAGGTATGAACCCTAAGAGAATGTAATGAATGTGAATATTTGGGTGTAGAAGATGATGAGAGGTGAGGATGATATGGTTTGATGACATTGTGAATATGGGAGTGTGATGGTGGAATAGGCATAGAGAAACATAAATGTGTGGTAAGGAAGGAGGATGACCAAGATGGACATCCTCGAGGTGTTGTGTCATATGCATGGCCTTAATAAATGTGTGTAGTGGATGAATTTGTAAGTGGTGGGAGATGTGAGGGACCTAAATTTTGAAAAATAGGTCATTGATTTCAGATTGTGTGAGTGGAAACTAGAGCCAATGAATAAGGGCACGCCAACATGCAACAAATTCAATAATGGACTCTTTATGAGACTATGAAGCATGTGAAGGTAAGCTAGTGTTACTTTGGGTTCAATATGGATTGAGAAGTGGGATATGAAAGTGTCTAAAATTTGTGTGAATGTATGAATATTATGTTATGGGAGGTAGGAATACCAGTCAAGTACTTCACCAATGAGTAAAAGTGGGAATGTGTGGAGGAGGAGTGTTTCGTCATGTTGAATGAGGTGACATGTGTATTGGAAGAGATGCAAGTGGTTTTGAGGTTCCTTGGTGCCATATAATTATCAAAATTGGGTAATTTGAAATATAGTGGATAGGAATGACATATTACCATGGGGTGGATAGGATCATTATAGATCATGTGATAAGTCGGTGCGGGTGGAAGTCCCCAAGTGTTGGGACTCAAGATTAACAATGTGGTAAAGAAGGTCTAGGTGAATATAATTAGGGTGAACATGAGCATGAAGGTGACTAGAATCCATGAGAAATGACATTCAAACATGAAAATTGGACTATAAAACATGAGTGGAAAGTGTGGTAAAAATTGTATGACCAAAAAAATCATATGCGTAATCGCAATTGTGGTTGGCTCTAGGAAAAATATGAGATGAAAAATCACGGTCCAATCACGATTATGACTAAGACTAGGAAAAATTGACTCATAATTACTACCTGAAAATGGATATGGAAGTGTGAAAAATGTAGAAGATGAAAAAAATAGTCTCAGATGTGACTCGATACAATGGAAATTGAAGTGAATTACTTTATTTGTATTTGAGACCTGAATATGGGTCAATTTTTTTAGCTACCTATGTAATGATATCTCTCTAAATTATAAATGTTATCTACGAACAAGTACTATCTACAAGAGAATGAGTACCCCCCCCCCCGATAAATCAATATGGGGTCATCACCACAAACAATATTGGCTCTACCTCACGGGTGACACTACTCTTAATCAGTTGGGTCGTTGAACCTTTTCTAGTGAGCTCTCTCAATGTGCCGGCTACTTTGGGGTTCCTGTGGTACTCCTCACAATGAGTTTTAAGGTTTATTCCAAAGTACTTCCCACAGTTATGTGGATGGATATATACCCAAATCCGAACCTTTTTTGTGTGTATTCATTCCCAATTCAATCCTTTAAGAAAAACAAGTTTTTAAAGGTTTTTTACTGACCAAATTATAGAATGGTCACACTTGCGACTACCTTGCAACTAAATTGTTAGATTTTTTGGTAAAAAAATTGCAACACAATTGAACTTGTGAATGGTTTTAGACCATATTTTTAATATTTTTTTGGCAAATCTGTAAAACCAAGCGTTAGATTGTAACAATTTTTTTAGGGAAAAAAAAATCAAATTGAAATAAAATGAAACAAATGCTTAAAGAAAACAAATGTTAGATTCAGAAAATGAAAAGATTTACCCACAACCAAAATAATCCTACCCTAATCGCCAAGAATTACACCTAGATTTGTATCAAATGCAAGATGTATTAGTAAAATAAACAAATCAATTCTACTAAAAATGATGGGATTATGCTTCCATTGTTATTAGAATGACAATTATGGGTTATTTATTGAATAAAGTGGGTAAAAATCTTCTAAATTTGAATATAAACCTGCACACAATCACACTTAGAGAGATGTTAATAGTTTTTGGTGCTTAGGGGACATGCCTCAGTCAGATCCATGTAACCATTTAAGGAGATAAATACATTTTACTAAAGTAAACATGACAAAACATTACATGTAATGACAAGTATACCTGAATTAAATCACATGACATTCAAAAATACAATTTTTTGAATATCGCAAGACATTCATAGTTATGACTAGCACCTATGTTGGAATTTCACTAAAACAATGATGTATTAAGTTGCACCTATCCTTTGTGATCCTCCTTCACTTCTCCAAGACCTGCAAAACAGAAATATGCGAAAAAAGAAGCAAAAACTCAAGTATGGGCTCAAGTGCATAAAGATTTGAAGGTGGATAAGATTTCTTAATAGGTAAAATGGTGTGGTTGAGGGTGATTTTTTATATTTTGAGTGTATGGGGGATGGGACACATATGGGTGTAATGATTGGGTCCATAGCGCATCGGGCATGCACATGGGTAGGTGGGATGGATTGAATTAAATGTGAGTGGGTGAGGGTTAGTAAATGAGTGATGAGGTGTCATTTATATCCATTTTGTGGGATTATTTGATTTTTTTAGTGTTTTGGTGGGATTATTTTATTTTTTGGTGTTATTATGTTTTATGATTTTTTTAGTATTTTTTGATATGCGATCTTATGTGCAAGGTGCATTTTCTAGTGTCTACAGTGACTAGGTATGGTTGCACTTGAGAGAGAGATAATCCAAGTTAAAGCTAAGAAACTCAAGCTTATTAGATATGGGCTATTTGAAATTCTTGAAAAAGTGGGAAATAATTCATTTAGGTTATATTTCCTCCTTATATGAGAATATATTCAGTTGTTAACATTGAAAACTTATATCTCTTTGAGCCCTCTATGTTAGATCATGAAGAAGAAGGATTTTTTTGCCACCCATAGAATATCTTGCCTTAGATAGTTAACTCGAATTAGAGAAAAATATGGTATTACAAAAAAAGAGAGGATAACACAACGAGGAGTGCGAGACTAGTGGTTGATTGGGTTAAAAGGTAATTTTAACACAGGCCAAGTGGTATTCTAGAGAATATGTAGGGAAGAAATTTCCTCACCTCATCAATTCCTGAAGATCTTAGGGACTTAAAAGCCTCAAATTGGGGACAAAATATAATAATAGATCTGGAAGTTCCTAATTTGTGTAATTCTCTAGCTTAACTTGTAATATCCCATCTCTCATATGTAAATTTTAATGTAAAAATGGTTGAGTCAATTTAAAGGTGATTTGGATAGCTTCTAATGGCAATGCCCGTAATTTTTGTTATAATAAGGAATTTTTGGTGGCATTTTTATGGAAGTTACTCAAAAACTTGAATGTGAATGGATACAAACATTTACACTTATTGAAATGGTTTGTTTCACCTCATTATTACTTCTTGAGTAGAGCAACATTAAATATAAGTGGGAGAACCAACATGGAGGTTTTTGGTGAGTCCAAGTCGAAAGGTGATAAAAATTAAATGTAATAAAGATAGGTCTAATCCTTTCATGAATCACATAGTGGATAGTAAGCTTGTATTTTTTTTAGAGAATTACATAGTGAAAGGGGATCAATTTCTCACCCACTCGAGTTTTACCCAATTGGGTTTCTCCAGGATAATTATCTGTCTCCTTATCTCTTGTTTAGTAATTTCTAGTTGGTTGTGTGTTGAAGATAAAATTTTATATTAAAATTAGAACTCTATAAAGAAAGGACACTCATTATCACTATATATAGGATTTATTATAGTTGTTTATAATTAGTTTAACAATCATGTCATTAGTTATTATAAACTCCTAATGACATTCACCATGAAGCTACCTCATATTTTCAAAATTCATTTCTCTTAGAACTACTCAGTTGGAAGAATTTCTCTATGTCATTCCAAGCCCTATTTATTAGGAGAAAAAATCTCTTATGGCCCCTTTCACAATTAAAAATTATATTTACATTTTTAAAATGAAAGGTGACAAGGCTCCTTAACTAGATGAGTATCCCACTATTTATAATAAGCCTTTTGAAATCATATTGAGAAGGAAGTTGGAGTAGTTTTGAATGAATTACACCACTCAAGAAAACATTAGAATATATGAACTATACTTTTTAGAGCTCTTCCCCACACATCAAAACACCAATTCCTTTACATATTTTATACCAAATTATCTTTGCAAATTTTTGGTTAGATATTCTCCTAATCTCAATCTCTTTAGATAAAGGAGTTTTTGTGAATGGAAGGAAAATTATGGATAGGTTTGGATTAGCACGTGAAATTATACACCCACTATTCATTTCCAAGGAGAAAGTAATGATATTTAGGTTGGACATCCAAAAATATTTTGACCATGTTCACTAATTTTTCTAAGCAAGTTCAGATTTTGTCCCAAATGGTGTCGATTAATTAGTGTTGTTTCTCTTCATCACATTTATTGGTCCTTCTAAATGGTCCCCAAGCTAGTTTATTTTCCTTTCTCATTATTTAACTATCTTTCCTAGTAAATCTCCGAGTCGTGTAAATTGAAAGGAATACCATATGAAGAAAGAATTAAATGTTTAAAAACATAATGGGATATTCATTTTACATGTTTTGTTTGTAGATGTACTTTTCTCCTAAGGTCTACACATTGTAGGAAAGAAAGGAATTAAAAAATATCTCTCAACACATTCAAACTTATCTATCCACTATGTAAGTAATGTAAACCCTCCACATCTTTAAAACACTAATAGAAATATCGCAATTCCTAGTTGGCATTTTACCAAACAAATGTCTAGGATTTTAAAAGGGTATAGCAAATAAAACATTTTGGTATAGCATATGGCTGATAGATATAACTGACATCATAGATTGGCATGTGGATAACTTTGGTAGGTAGAATTACATTACTTAAATAATTCCTTCAAGTTTTATCAACATAATTTATATCATTTGTAAAGACTCCTATTAATGTAATCAAAACTCTCCAGCATAAAATGATATATTATTTAGAAGGGATCATCCAAGTAACATAAAAACCAATACTCAAATGGTCCAAATCATGTCTTATTCAACATAAAAATGGCATTGGACTTGTCAATGTATATTTGTGCAATACTACTTTCAATTCCAAAATGCATTGATGACTCTTCTCCAATCCTAATCAACTTTGGAGAAAATTATAAGATACTTAGACCCCTATAACTCTAAAAGAATCCTTGAAAAAATCTCCTCTGGATGACATATATGGAATTTTTGGTCTTGTTTAGATAGGGAGTAGTGAGAAACCATCCTTTTGGGAGGATTTTTGGATGGGAAACCCTTTTATTTTTACACTATTAGATGATGATACTATTCAATTGTTTTTCAAATCTATGTGGGGAAATGAAATTTTCACATACTTAAAAATATAGAATCAAAATATTCCACTTTTCTCCAATTGAAGGATTGGGTTGATCTTGGTGGTGCACAAGGCCAAACTAACATTTTGATTAGAATGATTAATGAAACAAATTTTTCTTCTTTACTCAAGTGGATACTCCCAAATGCACTTCGCTTCCTTTGTGATGCATATTAAGTCAAAATTGGATATTATTAGCTACTTAACTCAAATGCCGCACAAGATTATTCTTAGCCTACTAATTGTGTCAACCCTAAATTCATTAAATGGATTTAATCTAATTAATTTAAATAAGATTGATTATTTTATAAGAAGGTGATTAATTAAAATTACAATTGTTTATAATTACACAATGAAAACTAGAGTATTATAATCATGTTGAACTTGATAACATTAAATAGGAGTACAAATAAGGTTTGAGAGGTGATATAGTTGATTAAAGTTGACCTTTGGTTGTTTCATTGATAAATCTTGAAGGGATGAAGAATTTTGAATGTTCCTAGATCAATTTTTTTTCTCAAGTATGTAGCATTAGAATTATATTTATAGGTAGGATTAGATCTCACAAATAGACCCTAGTGTATGGTCTTAGAAATATAAATGACAGGAGCATGGTTTTGTTTGTGTCACTCCATCATCAAATGTATCATACTTCGATAACTTAGAATTCTCTTGTAACCATATATTTTACACGTATAGTTGTAAGACAAGCCTAACTTCCTATAAGAACCTCAAGAACATATTATATCACAAATAATAGATGTTAATGCTTGAGTCAGACTAAAATTGGCATTCATCCTGTTTATGACTCATTGAGTTTTGCGCTATATTTTAGGCTCAATGTAGTTCTCCTAATTGTTCTTTGTGTAAGCCTAAGCTTCCTACAAGAACCTAAATAACACATTAGATCACAAATAAACTATGGTAATGCCCGAGTAAAAGTGACATGGGAGGTCACCTTGTTTGTGATTCACTGAGCATTGCACTACATTTTAGGCTCAATGTAGTTCTCTTAGATATGATTTGTGTAAGTGTGCATGAAATTAAAACCATTGACCTGGCTTTTCCATCATGATTCCACACCAATTTCAGGTCATTTTAATTTTCTCCCATAAAAAGCTTGTATACGATGATGTGCATATCAAATTTATTTCCTTCTATGGTGTGATATGTTGTATGAGTAATGACTCTTTCTTTCTTAGGTCAATAGATGGTACTTAGATAGGTGCTTGTTATATAATAAATTCTTTGGGTAAACTTGTATATATATATGAGTCTCTTACTTATAAATTTTAAATTTAATAGTACACAAGGTTGATAAAAATATAAGAACCAAAAGATAAGAGTAACGAAGAGACCAATGGGTCAAAAGGACCCAAAAACTAAAAGGGTCAAGACTGTGGTATGGTCCTAACCAATCTATATAGTTTTGGACCAAAGTCATAAAAATTAAATTAGTAAATTATAGATGGCCAAAGATCTTAGTGACATATCATAAAAACATAATAAAGAATCAAGTAAGTCATAAATAAAAATACACATCGAGTAATGTAAAAAGTGAAACAAGTCTTTATACAACTAAGATTTTTCACCATTCAAAACTCTCATATATAATTTTTTCCAAAATAATGACTTAATAAATTTGTGCTAATTTATTTGTCTACATTCCCCCACTTTATGTTGGTGAATAAAACTTATTAGCTTAAACAATAAGAAGAGTATATCTAATAGTGTTGGATCAAAAAACATTGTTATGCATGTAGATAAATCAACGAAATCATGGAAAACAATGTGGACCACTGGTGTGACCCACATGGAGATGGGGGATTGTGTTGTAAGTTAAAAGGGGATATAAATAGATATAAGATGCATATTTAGAAATATAAATATATAATTGGTCTTCACTAAAGGTTAGTGATGATGAATCCCCAATAGATATTTGAAAATTAAGTGGTAATTGAGTGTCTTGACACTAAGGGAAGAGTGTCATGAATCTTATCAGTCACCCTAAAATAATGCTTCCCATTTTGTGTTATTAAACCATTACAAACCGATCTAGGTACCTGAAATTTGAAAATCCTAGACATTGAAATGGAATGATGTCTCATGCCCCCACTATATTATTTAGGTGTACTTTTGTAATTATAGTGTCAATAGTTTTAAATTTGATAATTCCACCCATCCCTTTGTTTGTAATGAATGCATTGGTGTCTTTGTGTGTAACTTAGTAATTTAGTATTCAATACATCTGTGTATCTAGAGTCTATGCATTTTTTGTGTAGGAGAGGGTTACCTTTCCTATTCAATGCATATAGTTACCCCCTTTCAATGAAAGGGATGATAGGAAATAGAATTTCTTGAGGTGAAAGTGTTAGAATAGATTTGAAATATTTGATCAAATTTGAATAGGGTATTGAGAATAGTAAGCAACACATTTTGATAATAAACATAGAAGGTTTGTGATGTTTTGTTGTTGTGAGTGTTAACGATATAAGTAGTGACCACATAAAGGTACCGAATATGTAGAAACCGTAAGATAAATATTGTGTCCATATAAGAAGAGAGAATAGTTATTAAAATCATAGAAATAGTGAAATATAAATTGTGACCTTATAGTAGGATAAAATAGTATCAATTTTGTATAAACCATGGAAAAGAGATTGTATCCTATATAATATGATAGTATGATATTTAATTTGTATAAATTGTGAAAGAGAGATTGTATATGTATAGCAAAACACATTCTAATGAAGTTGTAGAAACTTTTGACACAATATCGTAGGATATAATAGTATTAAATTTGCAAAAAAGAGGGGATAATAAGGTGAGAACAATGCTATAGAGATCATATACTAGTAATCAAATAGCTACATGGTACATAAATAACATGGTAGAAAAATAGGATCATAAAATTTAAATAGAGCTAAAATATAACTGTTGTCACCAAATCATTGCACCCTCCGAATAGCTAGAATGTGAACAGGAAATTTGGTGTGATTGGGACACATGGGATCACCTCTCAAGCTGTGGGACTTAGGCTCAAGGTGAACCTCCAGAGAAGGCCCGCTTCCTCTTCCTAAACTAAGTGTTGACTACTCCTAGTGCAATAAAACATTTATCTAGACCTATGTTAACATTTTCATAGGTTTTAGGGAAAGAGATTTTTAGAAATGAGACTATACTAAGGATCCTAATACACCAAATAAAGGGTGTTTCTAGACTCAGGAAGGGTTAATTTGAAGAGGGTGTGTGCACCACAAGTCAACTTCACCTACTACAACTTAGAGAGGGTACAGAATACCACATGCTAGGAAGCACATGTTCCCTTTGTTAAACTCGATCAGACAAACAAGTTATCAATCTTCTAGTGAAGAAGGATGAACTTGAGAAGGGTGAACAAGCACCAAAACTCAACTGCATGCAATGCTCCACCACTCGATAAGCACAAAACTCTAAGAACTTGTATTAGAAACGTGAACTTGCACAATGTACCTACAAGCACGAGAAAATGTGCAAAGAAGTATAGAAGGATGAAAGGACCAAGATTAGTCACAAAACACACTTTTATTACTTAATAACATGCATAATGCATCATACATTTAGAAGAGGCAATGGTTGCCATTACAGTCTTGAAGAGGAGGCTTGAAATTTCTCTCAACATACAAGGAAAACTTGCAGAAGAGAGAGGATTCTTAAAAATTACACTTTCCTAAGATGTCTAACTTTCCAACCTATTTGACCTATTGGAACCCCTTTGAAATGAGCTTCCAACTTATATTTATAGAAGAATATGTGAGAGAGAAGAGGAAAGGTCATAATTACATTCCTAAATTGAAGGTACATGATGGTTCATTTATTACAGTTGGTTGAACCACTTGAGAAGGTTCCATCATGTGTCATTAATTACTGTTGACCTAGTCTTCTCAATTAATTAAAATAATATTTTAATAATAAAATAAAAATATTATTAATAAAATATTTAAATAAAAATATTAATTTAATTAAAATTAATCTTAAAAATATTAATTTAAAAAATATAATAATGAGCGGGACCCCCTGAAAACTGGTTTGACCCGAGGATGGGGGTCAACTAAGAAATGGTCAAAAAATGGCCCAACTCGGTGGTAGGCTCACCGAGCCAACTCACCGAGATGGGAATGAGCTTCTCCATTGAGCTCACTCTCTACCGCCATGACTGAGCTGCTTTCCATTTACGCATCTAAACCGACAATCCCAAACACACTCTGCACTACACGAACTCACCGCCAAACTCCTTTGCAAGAATCGAGCTCACCTTTGTAACCACACCGAGATCCTTTATTTGGTTTGGATTGACCAAGCGAGCTAACTCCTTCGAGTTCAACCTCCATGAATTGAACTCACCATGTCCACACAATCAAGTGATTTGAGCTTGCTCATTTTTTGGTGACTCGGTTCGAACACCCAACCATGCATTGGCTCACTATGAGCTATTTCACCTTTGTTGTAGTGAGCTCGACCCTATCAAAATGACCACCTTGCACCATGTGAGAACTCACCAACTCCATGTTGAATGTGACTCAGATCCCAACTCTGTAATGAGCCCAAAACCAAGTTGATCCACCATAGTTGATGAGTTCTCCACATCATCACCTAGCTCGGCTTGAACTAAGGCCGAGCTCTCTCCGATCTACTTGAAACTAAGCTCGAATCGAGATTATCACCTCTTCTACCTAGCACTCCCACATCTCATTGTTAGTGCATGCATGAGCTTATCAAAATCTTTACCTTTGAATTCGTTGAGTGGTTCGGGAAATTTTCACACTCACTCGATTCTAACTCAGTGGGTGAATTACTAAATTATTCACTCAAGCTAGATCTTCATGCATCACTCGACTCTCCACTAACTCTAGCCAACTCAATCTTGAACCATTTAGCTCTACACCAAGCTCACCATTGAGATTTCTATCCATGACCCCAAGCACAACTTCCTACGTCCATCGAGTGATCTGTGTAAACATTGAGCTCACCACCGATTGCCTAGTCCTTGAAACACCTCTCCTTGTCATGCGCGTCAATTTCTATCCTCATCCTCATTACCGAGTTTCAATCGAGACTCGATGCCAAGAGAGATCTCCCCAATTTTTTTGTGAATGAGATAATTCCAAGACTAAGCCATTACAATGCGCTCAAGTAAAATGAGCCACTCCTCTCACAACAAAACTCCTAACACTACAGTTCCCTATTTTCTAAACTCAATATCCTATGGCCTTATGCCAAGTTGACTTCCACGAGCCAACTTCATGCACCGACTCATTTTTTGGCTCATCGAGTTGTCTCTTGATGAATCACTGTACCATTCTTGAATTTCCATTGAACTCGATGACCACTCATTTCAGGCATCATCCGGTGCTCGATGATTACTTAAACTTGTAGCTGTGATTATCTCATTTTATCTGTCAATAGCGATTTCATCCATATCTTGTTTTCCCATGCCATCTAATCATGTCTACAACATGTCTCTATGAATCATCCTTCCATATGTGATCTCACTCAAGCTATTAGCAAACTCAAGCCACCATTTCCTTTGGGTTTACCCAAGATTAATATCGTAACTAAAATTCAGCCTGAGATATAAACTCATCTCTACCGGCTTGATCTATTCTATGTGAGCATTGTGGGCTTGAACCAACCGAGAAGATCCATGTTTTCATCACCATGGCCTTTACGTAGAGCTCTTATATTTTATCCACCAAAATTCACATCTTGCATTGCATTAAGAGATCAATGCTTAAGACTACCCATGTAGTGACTTTCTCCGATTTGAATACCTCTTATCCCCAATAGACTTGGGATCTTCCCCATTACATTTGGCATAGGCAACCAACTACCTACAAATTAAGCATGATTCTAGTAGCCTTAAGTCATCCATTGGGCATGGAGTCAATATTGGCATCTTTAAATTGATTTGATCTTAGACACCTGACTCGTGATATATTCATGATTGAAGTCTCCTTGAGCATTATCCTCCCGATCTTAGACCTCCCTCTAATGCTAAGAATGAAGTATAGTGAAACTATTGAATGCTTGACATCTATAAAACACTTCAAAATTTTGAATGTTGGGAAGATCATGAAACTCTTATGGAAAAATCTTGAACCTTCCTTATCCCCGCTAACCTTTCTATGATGAGACAAGATGTGCATAAAAACACAAAACAAAACAATAAGGAAAACAAAATAACAACACATAACAACAGTGTGTATAAGCACTTGGAGGATAACACCTAACAAAACTATACAAAGGTGTGGAACACTTCTCAAAAACAAGCTTTAAGATGTATCCCATTCACATGAATGGACAGTTTTCTCCATCGAGCCTCGATAGATGAAATGAATTCACCTCTTTGCAACTTGTGATAATGTATGGCCCACTCCTCTTGAGAGCATCAAACTTGGCATGCCTTCCTGGTTTGGCCCTATCTTCATCCCATTTGAAGACTAAATCTTCCTCTTGAAAATGTCTTATCGACACCTTCTTGTCAAAATATTTCTTAACCGAAAGCTTGATGTTTCTCCAAAGTCTTCATAGCCTTTTTCGTAATTCCTCTAACTCCATGAGTTCAACAAACCATCATGGAGTCAAAGGATCACTCTCCATAACTTCAATTTGATGAGCTAACTCCAAATAAGGTAACTCCAAAGAGAGGAATTTTTCTTCCCTTCCATATACAAGAAATAACAACACACAACAACAAATAAGCATTTGGAGGATTGGAATGCTTCTCAAAAACAAGCTTTAAGATGTATCCCATTCACATGAAGCTTAATGAAAAAATGAAAAATTCTAAATCTGTGAGTTCAACAAACCTTACTATCAAAGGTATTTGATGAGCTAACTCACTCAAAGAGAGTGAAATTTTTTTCCCTTAAAGAATGAAAGCGAATTCCTATGGCCCTTTTAGGTGTGATCCGATCTGCCCATGAGGCGGTCTTAAGCTATGTATGCTAAGTCCTCTTGTTAGTTTCCTTCATCGTGTGCTTAATAATCCTTATGAGGTTTTTTACTTGTTAGACTCGCCTAATCTATTTCCTTACGGATATTAATTGGACAAATTCTTGAGGTAGACCCCATTTTTAACAACCCATTCACTCAACTTCATAACAAGAAAATCCATTGTGTTTTTTGAAATGAATGTAAAAGGAACATCAAACCTTGTCATAATACCTTCTAAGAAATCTAGAACTCCCTTTTCAAAGATCTCTTTCAATGCTATCACCTCTTTCCATCGAGTAAAATAGTCTGTTGCAGTAAGGACCCATTTATGTCCATCACTGGATGGAGGATTAATCATTCGATGAAGTCTAACCCCCATTGAACAAAGGGTTGATCCACTTGGATTGGATGTAGTGGAAGAGCTGCCAACTTCTTCTTTCCTATGAAAAAGGCACATTCCTTACATTTCCTTACCCAGAGATGGGCATATTTGACCAAATATGGCCAATAGTAGTCAGCTCACATGATTTTGGTAGTAGTTATTCATGTAGAATAATGTCCTCCAGATAGGCCATTATGAAAATCTTCTAGTATCTTACTTACCTATTCTAGTCCTATGCACCGAAGGAGGACACCGTTCAAATCCTTTCAAAAGAGAACATTATTAGCTAACAAAACATATGGAATAGATTGAAGATGGAAAGTCCTTCTTTGGTTTTTATCCATTTTCACAAGATATACTCCTAAGAAGAGGAAATTCTTCATTTTGGATAACTAGTCAACTTGATCATCACTCTCATCAGTGTTTAGGAGCATCGCATCCTCATCACCTTTTGATTCCATGTCTCCATAAGTTGTTGACACAAACCTTTACCTCGAAAAGTTTGGTAACCTTGATATGCACATCATACTCCATCACCTTCGTGATCCATCCAACGCACTTTTCATTCATCTCTTTGTTTAGAAAAAAACTCCTTGACACTGGATGAGACACCATCAGATGAATTTTTTTGTTGGACAACATGTGCTTGAATTTCTTCAAATCTCAAATAACCACAAAGAATTTTTTTTCAACGAATGAGTATTTGAGCTCATATTCTTTGAGGGATTGACTGAAGAAAGCAATTGGCTACTCCATCAGATCATCATTTTGTTGGGTGAGGATCCCTGAAATGCTCTCTTGACCTACAAAAGCATAAAGGATAAAGTATTTATCAAACGTGGGGTTCACTAGCATGGGAGCTTGAGAAATTTCCATTTTGATGGTTTCAAAGCTTTCTCGTCCTTCCTTTGTCCATGAGAATGGCATGTTTTTCTTTAGCATGGCTTTTAGTGGTTTAGCCAATGTCATGAATTGAGGAATGAATCTCCACACAAAGTTTATGGTTCCCAGAAAACTCTGGAGGCCCTTCCTATGACTTGGAAGAGATAAGGACATAATCAAACAAATCATGGCTAGATCGATTGATAGTCCTTCCACTGAAACAACATGCCCCAAAAAATTTCCCTTGTGCACTGCAAAAATACACTTTTTGGGGTTAAGTGAAACCCCAAATTCCCTACACCTTTAGAAAACCTTCCTTAGATGCGTGATGTGGTCATCTGCATGCTTAGAATATAAAGTTATCTTCATCTAGGTAAACCAATATGATATCGTTGATTAGTCCCTTAAACACCATGTCCATGGCTCTTTGGAAAGTAGCCCGACGTTGGACAATCCGAATGGTATTTTTTTGTAGGCATACATGCCCCATTTGGTAGTGAAATCCATTTTGAATTGGTCAGATTCTTGGACTAGAATTTGATTGTAACCCAAATATCCATCAAGCAAAGAAAATATTTGAGCTCCTGCCACCATTTGAATAATCTACTCCATTAATGGGAGAGGATAATGGTCTTTCAATGAGGCATGGTTTAAATCCCTAAAATCTACACACAACCGAATCTCTCCATTCTTCTTCCTTATAGGAACCAGTTGGCTACCCAAGAGGAATGCTTGATAGGAAAAATTATACAAGCCTCGATGAGTTTGGTTAACTCCTTTCTCATTAGTGGCTCAATTTTGGGATTAATCGGCCTCTATTTCTAGTGAACTGGTTTACATTTGGATCCAGTTCAATGGTATGTTGTATTAGACCTGGATCAAAACCACATAGGTCCTTGTATCTCCATGCAAAAATTTCGTGATACTCTTGACAAATTTTGATGAAAGCTTCTTTCTCTTCAAGCACACTTTACCAATCTTCAGAAACTTCTCATTTACCACCTTGACTTCCTCAAAATATTCTTCTTTAACCATCATGTTAGAGCTTTGTCTTTTGGCTTGATCATCTAAATTGAAAATGGATTCTAGAGTGACTAAGACTTTTGGTAGTTTTTTGCTCTTCAATTGTATAATTTATCACCATATGACATCTTGCAACTTATCCTGATTTCTTGCAGCAAACTTTGCCTCTTCTTGTAGGAAAAGGACAATTTTTTGTCATTATCGAACACTTGTCAACTACTCACATTATCAGGGACTACAGGTCAAACCACTATTTTGACAAATTACTACCCTTATTTCATGATGTCAACAGGTATGTCCTATTGCAAGCCAATTATAGCAAGCCTATCAACATCTTGATTTTGATTTCTAGGAACTGCAAGGATCCTAAAACCTTGAAATCTTCAATCTAGGTCCCAGATTTGGTTCTTGTATGATCTTAAAAGATATTTTTTGGATGCACTACATTTTGTCATGTGATGAACAACTAACTCACTATCTCCAAAAATAGTAAGGGCCTTGATTCCCTTCTTTTGGACCTAGATGAATTCCTTGCACAAGGGCCTCGTATTCAACAACATTATTGGTGCAACTAAATTGCAACCGAAAAGATGAGAAGTACTTATCTCCCTCTGGAGAAATTAACATAACACTAGCACTAGATCCATTCTTACTTCTTGAGCCATCGAAGAACAATTTCCATAGTCCTTTCAAAATCACTTGGTGTTTTGACAAGTTGCGGTATGATCGTATCTTCTTCATGGATATAGTAGGTACCTAATCATGTTTCTTCCAAAAGTAGCAAACCAACTTCTTCTTTTCCAACACATCAACATATGGATCATACTAATGATCTCTACTTACTTCATCCAACACAATATAGGGACTTCTTCAATAAGAGTGGTTGGTTCATGATCAACATCTTCTTCTTCTATATCTTCGATGGTATAATTCCCATTTATAGGACTAACAAGTGTAGGGTTCTACATGATTATGGAAGATTGGTTCCACCCTTATAGTCACTTTGGTTCCATATCGAGTCCTGAGAATCATATGTGACCAATCGGCTAATAGATAACCACCCATCTTGGTAGTGAAATCTCGTGATAGGAAGATGGTGAAGAGAGGAGGAAGATCAATGATTGATATGTCTTGGGTGAATGAAAACTTGGGCATGCATGGATGGTAAGTTGAAGTCCTTTGATAACTCCAACAGTCTTAACAATTGTGCCATCCAGTTGAACAAATCCTCTTGTAACTGGTGCATATTGTATGCCTAGTACATCTTGTAATTTGTTTGGGCATGACTGAGCTACTGACACTAGAATCGATCATGCAATTATGCACCAGGTGGTTGCCAATGATCAAGGAAATATAGAATGGCAGTGGTTTGTTGGATTTAGGAATAATTTTCCCTTCTAGTTGACACAAATTTGTAGTAGCTTGATTGCTGCTCCACAACTTGATGATCCGTCGGTTGTACCAAAACTATTTAGAGCCTCTCGCAAAAATTTCTTTGAGAAGGAATTGAGAGTGCATCCCACATAGTAATGCTCATATTGGTTTTATTCATTTGTTCTACTATGTTGAAGGGAATAGCTCTAAATTTTCTAACACTTCTTTGGGCATTGGGATCCTCCTTTAGAAAGTGCTTGTTGGGTATCATGATGCCTGAAGAACCTTCTTTCCTTACATCTTGGCTAATAGGTATTTCTGGTGGTTTCTTTCCCACATCTTTATCAACCACCACTTGTGTATGAGGTTGTGAAGTGGATGCTTGATCAAATTTGGAAGTTTTAGGTTCCATTTATCTCTTCTTAGAACAAGTGTTTTATTGCCACTGATGAGGAATCTGTATTCAACCCGTAAAAATCTTCTCTTGCCAATTTAGTAAAGTGGTTTCTTTAGGTGCTGTGGTTGATTTGTTGTTTCTTGTGTAGATGTGTTCTTTGTTAGCTCAGAAGGGGAAGATACACTTTGAACCATAAGGGCCTGACTAAGAACTCCATTGGGAAAATATTTTGATTGTGGGGTTGAGAACAAGGATAGCACCATTCGTAGTCTTGAACTAGATTATTCTGGATAAGTACTATGGCTCTAGATGAGCTAGCAACAAGAGGGTTCTAAAATTTCAAAGGCCTGACATTCACAACTTGATTTGTAGCTTGATTTTGTGGCTGATTGTTCCCTTGAAAAGGAGGATGGTTAGCCTGATACTGCTGATTTTGTGGCTGATATGGACAATTGTATTGAAATTGTTGCCTCTTGAGTGCAACAAGATAATTTTCAAAAGTTTACAGCAGTGACTTGACTTCAAATATATCATTTGAAGAGGAGGGGAAAATTGAGCTGGTTGATTAGAGCTACTGGAATAGGATAAATGATAGGCTGATTGTTTGTAAGGTCCAAAGACAATGGCATTGGCAGTCATGGAGCTATCTTTCCAGCCTGAATCAAGGAATTTTTCACTCTTATGGAAATGTCATAGGCATCAAGTAATGTAGCCCCTCCAATGGACTGGATCATAACTTCTACATCACTATTTAAGGCTCACAAATAGTATAAGAATGCATTATGTGGAGAAGGTTTTATATGTGCCGTAATCCTATTCTAGTCTTTGGAATAGGAAGTTGAAATCAATCATGTATTCTTGGGGAGCTCTCTTCATGGTAGTGAGTAGTTCCAAAAGTGATATGTGATCACTCTTGTCTTCAAATTGTTTACAAAGATTTTATCCTAACTTGTCCCAAGTGGTTATATGCCAACACTTACCCTCGAAACCATTGAAGTGATTTTCCCTTGAAAGAGGTAGTAAGAAGTCTAACCACAATGTTGTCCTCCATGATGTTATGTATGGAACAAATGTTGGCTACATCAATAATATGTTCCACTGGAGTAATGTGAGTTTCCCTGTGTAAAAGGGTAAAATTTTGAGTGCCGCAATAGGTATAGGGTCACGTTGAGCCAACAGAAGAGGAATGCTTACATTGAAAGGGGAAAAACTTGGTTTCGTACTGCATAGTAGCAAGAGGTTGATTATTCCTTGGTGGAGGAAACCTTTCATACGGAGGATTTGAATGACCCCTATGAGGTAAAGTTACAATTGGTGATGTTGAAATGCCTCTTCTTCTTCTCTTTGGAGGAGACAAGGAAAGTTTGATATGCTGATAATTTCCTTACTTTGAAGAAGCTCTTGTCTAAATTCTTCACATAAGTTAATGCACTAAGATTTGGAATCCAGAGATATAGAGTTTCCAGGTACTTTGACTTTTGTAAGTGAGAAGAGAAGTACCAACTCTGTCCCACCGGGCGTGCCAAAAACTATTGTCACCAAATCACTGCACCCTCCGAATGGCCAAAATGTGAACAGGATGTTTGGTGTGATTGGGACACATGGGATCACCTCTCAAGCTATGGGACTTGGGCTCGAGGTGAACCTCCGGAGAAGGCCGATTCCTCTTCCTAAACTAAGTGTTGTACTACTCCTAGTGCAATAAAATAGTTATCTAGACCTATGCTAACATTTTCATGGGTTTTAGGGAAAGAGATTTGTAGAAATGAAACTATACTAGGGATGGTGATGCACCAAATAAAGGGTGTTTCCAGACTTAGGAAGGGTTAATTTGAAGAGGGTGTGTGCACCACAAGTCAACTTCACCTACTGCAACTTAGAGAGGGTAAAAATACCACATGATAGGAATCACTCATTCCCTTTGTTAAACTCGATCAAACAAACAAGTTATCAGTCTTCCAGTGAAGAAGGATGAACTTGAGAAGGGTGAACAAGCACCACAACTCAACTACATGCAATGCTCCACCACTTGATAAGCACATAACTCCAAGAACCTGCAATAGAAACGTGAACTTGCACAAGTGTACCTGCAAGCATGAGAAAAGGCAAAAATATGTATAGAAGGATGAAAGGACCAAGATTAGTCACAAAAACACACTTTTATTACTTCAATAACATGCACAATGCATCATACATTCAGAAGAGGAAATGGTTTTCATTACAGTTCTTGAAGAGGAGGCTTGAAAGTTCTCTCAACATATAAGGACAACTTGCAGAAGAGATAAGGACTCTTGAAAAATTGCACTTGCCTAAGACGTCTAACTTTCCAACCTATCTGACCTATTGGAACCCCTTTGGAATGAGCTTCCAACTTACATTTATAGAAGAATATGTGAGAGAGAAGAGGAAAGGTCATAATTACATTCCTAAATTGAAGGTACATGATGGTTCATTTATTATAGTTGGTTGAACCACTTGAGAAGGTTCCATCATGTGTCATTAATTTCCTGTTGACCTAGTCTTCTCAATTAATTAAAAGAATATTTAAATAAAATATTTTAATAATAATAATAAATATTATTAATAAAATATTTAAATAAAAATATTAATTTAAAAAAACAATAATGAGCGGACCCCCCCTAGATTGGTCTGACTCGAGGAGGGGGGTCAATTGAGAAATGGTCAAAAAATGGTCCAACTTGATGGTTGGCTCGTTGAGCCAACTTGCCAAGCTGGGAAATGAGCTCCTCCATTGAGCTCACTCTCCACTACCACGACCGAGCTAATTTCCATTGATGCATCAAACCGATGAACCCAAACACTACTCTACATGAACTCACCACATTGAACTCCTTTGTAAGAATCAAGCTCACCTTTGTAACCGCACCGAGCTCCTTTATTTGGTTTGGCTCGACCGAAGCGAGCCAACTCCTGCTGAGTTCAACCTCCATGAATTGACTCACCATGTATACACAGTCAAGTTATTTGAGCTTTCTCACTTTTCATGATTGATTCGGTTCAAACACCCAACCATGCATTGGCTCACTACGAGCTATTTCACCTTTTTGCAGCGAGCTCAACAATATCAAAATGACTACCCTGGGCCATGTGATAACTCGCCAACTCCATGTTGAACATGACTCGGCTCCCAACTTTCAATGAGCCCGAAACTCGAGGTAATCCACCATAGTTACTGAGTTCTCCACATCATCACCTAGCTCAACTTGAACCGAGGTTAAGCTCTCTTCGATCTACTTGAAACTAAGCTCTAATCGAGCTTATCACCTCTTCTATCTAGCACTCCCAAAGCTCGGTGTTAGTGCACTGAGCTTATCGATCTCTTCACCTTTGAATTCGCTAAGTGGTTCGGGAAATTTTTGCACCTCTCTCATTCTAACTTAGTGGGTGAGTTACTAAATTATTTTGCACTCGAGCTAGATCTTTGTGCATTGCTCAAATCTCCAATAACTCGAGCTAACTCGGTCTTGATTACGATTTAGCTCTACACTAAGCTCACCAATGAGATTTCTATCCACGATCCCATCATAGCTTCCTATGTCCGCCGAGGAAGTTGTGTCAACATTGAGCTCACTACCGACTCGCCTAGTCCTTAAAACACCTCTCCTTGCCATGCACGTCAAGTTCCATTCTCATCATGAGAGCCGAATCGAGACTCGGATGTCGAGCGATCTCCACCATCTTGCTATGAATGAGCTAATTCTAGTACCAAGCCATTGTAATGGGCTCAAATAAAATGAGCCACTCCTCTCGCAACCAAACTCCTAACATTACCGTTCCCTATTTTGCCGAACTCAATCTCCTATGGCCTTATGCCGAGTTGATTTCCACGAGCCAACTTCATGCACTCGCTAATTTTTTTCTCATCGAGATGTCTCTGATGAATCACTGTACCATTCTTGAATTTCCATTAAACTCGATGATTGCTCATTTTAGGCATACTAGGTGCTCGATGATTACTTGAACTTGTAGCTATGAAGATCTCATTTTATCTATCAAGCCAAGTTCGGCCATATCTTGTTTTCTCGTGCCATCTCATCATTTCTACAACTCGTCTATACGACTCATCATGCCATACGTGATCTCACTCAATCTATTAGCAAACTTAGCCACCATTTCCTTTGGGTTTACCGAGATTAAAATCTTAACTAAAATTCAGTTTGAGCTATAAACTCATCTCTATCGGCTTGATCTCTTATGTGTGAGCATTGTGGGCTTGAACCAACCAAGAAGATCCATGTTTACATCATCGTGGCCTTTACGTCAAGCTCCTATATTCTAGCCACCAAAATTCACATCTTGCATTGCATTAAGAGATCAATGCTTAGACCCGGTCTCCGATTCCTTAGCCAACAGACTTGGATTTTCCCCATAACTTGACACACAATTAACCACCCATGATGTGACTTGGCCAACATCTCGCATGAAGATTCAGCAACAGACTCGGAATCCCCATGTCAAGGATCTAAGTGCGGGGTTACCATCTTGGCTTGCCATCCTAACATTCCCACTTGGCATTAGGCTTCTGATTCCCATGTTAAGCAAATTACTCATGAATACTTTTAGTATGGGGTTGAGGCACCATTTTTCCCACCGAATAGGAAAAGAGCCAAAAATATCCCATGAGCAGAATTTTCATGTTGGCACTCCATCATAGTACTTCCACCTAGCCATGGATCCCTGAAATTCCCATAGCTCGATGAGCTATGTTCTGTCACCACGAACCTTAGACACCAAGAGCAACTCATTAATATTTGATGCCGAGCCAATTCACGACTTTCTCTTGAGTCAAGCTATTCCATTTCTCGAGCAAACCCAAGTAACTTATCCTCCTACGATCGAGCTTGCTAGATGAAAACTTGAACCTCTCTATTTTTGACTCTTTTCCTGCGAGTTTGAGCTCATCACAAACCCTCCCGAGCTCACTCTTTCTATGAGCTTCGATGAAATTTAAACCTGGATTGACCTGAACACAACTCAAACTATCTCCTACATGATGCATTGTTTCTACTTCCTTTGACCAAGAAATTTATGTTGGCTTTGACATACTTCATAAAATGGCTCGGTGAGCCCATTGGTTTGATCTCCATGCCGAAACCCTGAAACCATCTCTGTGATTTTGTTTATGGCCTCAAACGACTTCCAAGCTTGTTGATATGGTGAGCTAACTCACATTTTAAACGATTCGATGGTCGATCCATTGATCTGAGTCCCACCTATTTAGGTAAGTTACTCACTCCATGTATTAATCGACAGAGCTCCGAGTGAGCCAAGATTATCCACTCAATTGTGACCATTGAGCTTGTTCTTATTTGAGTCGTTCCATTCATTCACACTAGCGAGCTAGTTCTTCATGCTCACATTCACAAGGAATCCCATGTCACTTAACCTCGCTCAAGTTTCCTATATGTGCCTATACCGATGAATACCAATGTTCTTGACTTCAAAGTTGGAGCTCCTACTTGATCTCACTTGAGATGACCAAGTTATTCCCTATTTAGCACCTGTGAGCTCTAATGAATCATTTTTGAACTTACCATGGTATCAATGTCTGAGACAATCTTAAGCTATGCATTCGCCACTCATCTCACAAACCGAAGCCTTCACATGAGAATTAGCTTGGCTCGAATTGAGTTTGTCTACCAAGTTGACCTTGAATCCTTCTTCTAAATCCATTCTATACTTTTCCCTAAACAATCACCCATGGTTTAGTGTCTTGAGATCAACTCGAAGATCCCTCTATGCTACATGTTGACCTTACAACTCAAGTCCTACTTCCGTCGAGTGGTCACCATCTAACCCAAGCCTCGAGATCGACTTAACAACATTGATCTAACTTCTGTAGCCAACCAAGTTTGGTTTACTTCACCACGATTTTTGTTTATGGGCTCAATCAATGAGCTATACCATTAGGTGCGAACTCGATCATGTGTTGAATGCATGAGCTCCTTAAATCATGATTTTTTCCCCTGGATGTGACCCTCATGGATTTTCATCAACCCTGGAGGAAAATGGAAATACAATAAGGATTTTAAACATATTTTATCAATTTTGGTTAATTTATACCTATGATGACCACTTTCCTTGCTCTAAGAAAACATTGATCATTCAAGATCGAAAATAGGAGTAAATAGCCGAAATGATCCCGGAACCTCTCGGAATACCATAAACACTCTTGAAGCATAATTTTTTTACCTATAGGCCAAAAATTATATGAAAGAATTTATCGGTCCTAGGTCCCAGTGTACCCTCGTTGTCTATTTTTGCCTCAAGCATGAAAAAATGGATAATAATAACAAAGTCACACATTAATGCAAGAAATAGGGGAGTGAAAATCCCAATGCCAAAATCAAATGAAAAAAAGATATAATATGTAGAAGCTCAATGCATTAAATGAATAATTAATGATGGTCGGATTAGTGAGTTTAAGGCCTAAAGGAAATTTATTCTAAATAGTAAGGTAGGAAAATCAAATACAAATTTCCTTTTTATCGTTATTTATAACGATTAGTGCTCTAAGAGAGATGGGATGTCATGTGTTAAAAGCACATTCTCTTTGTAATTTTATGGGGTGGTAGATACATTCAGTCATAGAAAAATAATGATTCGATAAGTTCTTACTATATTTGATTTCAGTAAAAAATAGTAGTAGATTTCAATGTTTTTGTGAAATTGTCAATTTTGATGAATTTTCACTCAACAAAGTAATAATGAATGATATTGATGTTTCATTGTTTATGTTGATATTTAAGCATGTCATTTGATTATTTTAAAGTATTGGATTGATATAAAATGAACCAATATCTAGTGTGTTTTATTTATTTTTGTTTCCACATATATGTATACCCCAAGAGTTCCATGACAGTCATCACAAGGAGAGTTATTTGCATTAGGGTTATATGAGGATAGTTGGATATTAGATAAGGTCGACTAAAACACGTAGCAAGATCTGGGGAGGAACCTAAAAATATGCACTTGATCACATTATTGTGTGAGCAATGAATCCTAGACACATTTTCATAATGGCTCCCCACATGGGATATGTCAATTACATTAGAGAATTTGTATCATATTTTAATACTATTGATATTGATAGAGAGGGTACAAGTTCTCCTTGTGGATGTTTCATATCATATGTGTAGAGAAGAAATATTTTTGTTAGGATGATGAAGAATTAAAAGTTGACTATTCTTCGATTTCTATTATGACAATAAGGATTTTGTGAGTGCAAAATTTTATTACAGTGTTAATATCCTTTTGATCACATTGGATGGAGGTAATGTGCCAATTTCATATAAAATGTGGTATATTTTTCCAATTTATAAAGGATGATGGTTTTAGGTATGCATGGGACAATTTATGCTAGCCCATATTTACATAGAATTGTATAGATTCATTTTAGAGAGCAGCATAGATGGTGTGGAAATAGTTAAATTATATTTTATATGTATATATGTGTGTGTGTGTGTGTGTGTGTGTACCTATGATCATATTACAATTGTGTGGATGATTGGAGGACTTAGGACCATTTTCAACCATCCACAGATGTTTAGCATGATGTGAATGATGGTGGAATGATGATGTATATATATATATATAGATATGATCTTAATACATATATGGCCTATGAACATATTACATTTATGTAGATGATTGGATGACCTCAAGCATATTTGGCCCATCTAGATATACTTGTTGCATGATGGGTGACACCTAGAAGGTGAGGCCAGAAACTATGTAATGTCATGATTTATTAGATATGTTAACCCTATGTGAGGTCATTGGGAGATAATATAGAGATTTTCAAGGATAGGATGAGGATTTCATAGAGATATTACAAGTGAGATAGACTGTGTGGCTAGAGTACCAATTTACCTAAGTGTTTAAGTTTTATTAGTATGAGTGTGTGGCACATCATTTTGGACTAGTTCTGTATGTTCCTCCAACACCTTATGTGTAGAGGATAAAAAAAACATGTTTGAGGGATGGGATCGACCAGGATTGATCCCGAATAAGCTATTTTCCCACCGTAGATAAGGTGGACCTAGTGGTGTTTGTGACTACAATGGATGATGTTAGATGCACCACAATGTATACTTAGTGATAGATAAAAAATGTGATGGGTTCTATTCCTTCTAATCATCATAAACAACCCAAAATATGGAGCACCTCTAAAATAATTATATAAAACTATGATTCCCCAATAATAGGAGGGGATGATGAAGGAGATAAATATTCCCCGTAGGTGACATGCATGTTTTTTTGTACATTTGTTTGTGCATGCATGTGTGTGTGTGGGGACGTGTGCATAAATTTCTGTGCGTGCATGCATGTGTGTGTGTGTGTGTGCGTGCGTGTGTGTGTGTGTGTGTGTGTGTGTTGTGTGTGTGTGTGTGTGTGTGTGTGTGTGTGTGTGTGTGTGTGTGTGTGTGTGTGTGTGTGTGTGTGTGTGTGTGTGTGTGTGTTTTGGATTTATGTTTTTGAGAAAATATAGTGTCTTTGGGTGATGATTATTTTATCAATAATAATTTTTATTTGGAATATATTAGATGACGTGACCAAGTTGTATAGAAATTCACATTATATATGCATGTGCATGTACATGTGTGTATGTGTGTGTACATGTGTGTGTGTTTGTGTGTGCACATGCATGCATGCATGTGTGTGTACATACATTTTTGTGTGCATATATGAGTGTGTGTGTGTGTGTGCATGTATGTGCATGTGTGTTTGTTGTGTGCATGTACATGTGTGTGTGTGTGTGTGTGTGTGTGTGTGTGTGTGTGTGTGTGTGTGTGTGTGTGTGTGTGTGTGTGTGTGTGTGTGTGTGTGTGTGTGTGTGTGTGTGCATGTGTGTATGTGCATGCGCGTGCGTGAGAAAATATGGTGTCTTTGGGTGATGAGTATTTGATCAAAAATAATTTTGATCTAGCATATATTGGCTGATGTGATTGTGTTGTATAGAAATTCGTCTTATGTATGTTGTTTATTATGAGTATTAGTATAATGGTTGTGACTAATTTGTGTGGATATGATCATGTTTGATGAATATGTAACATGTAACACTTTTGTATTGTAAAACCCATGTTATGATTCATCTAATTTAAGGGATTTTAAAAAAACAAAACCCTTAAGTACAATTAATGCTTCTAATGATTAACATTATTATTTAGTTTGTTGCTAAATAATCCAAGATTATTTAATTTAGAATCCATCCGATGTAGTGACCCTTTCCAAATTTACTTTTCCATCCATGCTTTTAAATCCTTATATATCGGTGTAGTTATTGTGGCCAAATGTTTTTGCGGGGTGGATAACTAGAACCCTTTACTTATTGAGAGAGAGTAAAAAATTGTTGTAACTACATTCGAGAGATGATATTTTTTTGTATTGACCGTGTCATCAGTCATTGCTACACATTAATCAGATTGTAAATTCCTCACCAAACATTGACCATGTTTTGATTTTTTTCTCTTGTTTCAGACCTTTGAGACGTGACCACCTTCTAACCGCAAGTGGACTTTTATAATAATAAAAGTAATTCATAATGCTTAAAATTATTATTATTTAAATGGAATTCAAATTACTAAAATAATAAAAAGGATATTTTAAAATTATTTTAATGTGGATGGGTACAATAAATAAATAAATATGTAAAACAAATAACTAAAACAATTAATATCATGTGATTCTTGGTCAACATGTGTTTGACGAGAAGAAAGTCAAGTTTTGGGGCTCGAGGAATGTGTTGGAGAAAAGCACATCTGTAGAATAGGTCCTTTAGATTACAATGGTGGATCACATTGGGTTTTTTGAAAAAGGAAGGAGAAACTTCAAGAAAATGGAATTTGTGGGCACAAAGAATAATTTAACAACCTCTTATTGTATCCTTCACGTCGTCCACCAAAATGGGATCTTAGAAATAGGTTACGGATGCCATCTTAGAGCAGTTTGGAGAGGGGATTTGTTAGTGATTTTCATTGTAGAATTGTGTTAGAATCTTATACAGAATAATAGTGCACAACAATAGACATAAGGATTGTATGTTAACTACCCGAGGAAAAATGTGGCCTCTAGGTTTATGATTGATTATGGTTATATGCTTGTTGAGCTTGTCTTGGCCACATTGATATCCCAAGGAATCTCTAAGACTTATCCTTAGTAGGTTATATATGCTTTGTTGTGGTGGTTTGACTTTATTTATTGGGTGTGTGTAGGTGAATAATGGTGGTTGTGTGGAACTATTTAATAAAATACGTGAAAGAGATGTGGTGGTATGGAATTCCATGATTATAGATAGTGCATAGAATGGGTTTGTTAAAAATGCCTTGGGGATGTAGCCTAACTAGTTATTTGTGATGGCTATCAAGAGGAAGCTCTAAAATTTATAATCAACATGTTAATAAACATGTGATTGTTGTGTGAAGGGGCTTGCTTATTGTTAGGATCTATACCAAGGCTATGTGGATTTGTTGTTTTTTTCCTGAAGGAACCCAAATGTTGTTCCTTATCTTTTATGTTAAACAACTATGCATAATGGAGGTGCATAGACAAGATACGTGAGAAGTGATTAACCAAAATTAAAATTATACTAGTGTAATCTAATGCTATAGAAGAAGTAAATAAATGAAAATAAAATATAAAAATACACCCAAGCAAACTAAGCTAGAAAATATAAAACCCTAATGTGCAAGAAGAGTTAAGAAAATACTTATTAGATTCGCAGATGTCGTAACATTGTGTCACAAAGTGTAAATTAGGTGAACAACTTGAAGAAACAACCACACAAAAGCTGAAAAAGCAAATATTTGGTCTATCTGACTAGACTAGGGTGCCTGGAAGAGGATAAGGGCACTTGGGGTTCCCTGGTCTAATATATGGGTGCCTTGGTCTATAGAAATATTTTGAAGTATTTTTCCACACAATTCACGTGCCTATACAATACTCCTTTATTTTCTAAACATGACTATCGATGCACTTACAAATAAATCATCTCGTATAGATCTTCCTCAAACACTTTGGTGGATGCCCATACCTCTTTCAAAGCTCCCATTTTGGTAGAAAATAAAAAGGAGGATACATGGTGGGTGAGTTCATTCTAGCGCTACTATAGTGGCGGCCTCACTCCCACTCACCAAAACATATCTACAACTAAAAACCACGAAACCCTAAGAACTAGCGATCACATGTGTAAAATGTAATGTGAATGTGGAATGGTATATGTTATTAGATTTAAAAGAAAATTATTACTTTTTTTAGTTGATGTTGATAAGGGGTGTGATTGAAAATATTGATTTTCTATTAAAGCCAAAACAAATTTTGCTGAAATACATTAGAAGGGATGTTAAATAACAATTAGTTATGTAATAATTGAATATAAATGCAAGTGAGACATATAAGTTTGTTAATACTCACTCTCAATAATGTAGTGAATGTGAAGTGTTGTTGTCAAAGTAGATTAAAAGAATGACTAAGTGATTTAACATATTATCTCTCCATGAAACTAAAATGAGACAGAATATGTAATTATATATAAACAAATCTGAAATGGTTATGGTACATTCCAAATTTCTTTATTACCTCAACGAGTTTGAGAGCATCATTGTTAGATTTATTTTGTGCATATCTTACAATCATAGCATTTCATGAGACCAAATTTATTTGAGGAATTTTGCAAACAAACAATGTATATGTTATTTGCGTTATAGGGATGGTTTTTTTGTAGTTGTGTTTGTTTAAACTATGGGTGATTGATTTTGTATGTGTAGAAATATAGATGTGTCACTTCATTTAAAAGCGTAAACATGAGGTGTTACCCTTAAAGTATTCAAAATGAAAAAAGTGATATAATGTAAAAGCTTTGGATGGAAATAACTATAATTTACATGGTCCTTTCTCAAAATTTTAAATTTCTAGGTATTTTGTGTAGATGAAGACATTAAAAATGTGTTGTTGTTGGTTAACATAAAGAAACGAGAAACAATAAAAAGTAAAAATCGAACATGTATGTTGAAACATGTAATTTTGTAATTGTAGATATATAGTACGAACCACTTCATTTAAAGGTTTCATCTCTTCATTTCAAAGTTGTTACAAATTCATACATATACATTTACAAATATCATATCATGAGTGGTATTGTTTTGCGGACTATTTTATTTGAACTTAACATGAGAAGAATTATATCATGAATGGTAGCCTTTTGAGGGTAATTTTATTTCGGTAAACATGAGTACATTTGATACCCTTGAACGGAAATGGCGTCTAGGATAGAAGAAGTGTTGAGTAAAGTAGTAGCAGAGGTGTTATTAAAGTAAAGTGTAGTATTTACGAAGGGTTGAGTGATAGTAGTCTTGCTTCCTCCTTTCTTCTTTCTATGAGTTTTGCTACGTGCGCCATTTTTGAGTACCTTTCAAATGAAAAAGGAGGTGAAATGCGCAGATTTGCAAGCAAGGAAACTTTGGAGAAAGTTGTGAATGTCATACCCTGCCTTTCATTGGTTCCAATGTCGATAGTTTCTCTATGCATAGTAAGTCCCTGGGACTTGTGGATAGTTAGTACCTTTGGGCAATTTTAAGTGGAAATTTTCTTCGATTCCCTCTCGAAATAGGGGGTATCGAAAATATGTATTGGTTCTAAGGGATCCCTACACGAGCCATTATATCTATCAAATTGACAACAACAAATAAAGGTAATGATGGTGGAGGCATTGATGCATCAGAGAAAATGTTGGTGATTATTCCTGTAACACCATTTGCATTAACCCATAAATTTGCAATAAGAATGATTTTTTTGTTTGCATAGTAAAACTTTGTGCTCCAACCAATCATCATCGAGGATTTCTTAGTTCAATGCATTTGTTACTTTCAGAAATGGATTGGGTGATGGAACATTCAATGCCTTCAACATCTGAAGGTTGTGGGAGTTTGCGAGGTCATTTTTTGCAAACAAATGTGGTGCATCCTTAAAATTTTGAGCTCTTGCTGAGTTAGGTGTGTGTTTGTGTGAGATATTAGGAGTTCCCAGTCCTCAATAAGAGGGGTTGAATCTCACATGTTGAGCAGTAAATTTGAAAATGAAACTTGTGCATTGGTTGTTCCTTGTTGTCGAAACATAGTTTGCAATGTAATGGAAGAATGAAATCCCTTACAAATGGTGGCTCCATAGGATTTACTTGCATAAAAGAACTGTCCATAACCGGTGGTAATTTCCCGAGGTCACCCAGGAGGATGACTGATCTGTTTCCAAATTTAGATGTTTTTGAGTATGGGAAATCCTCGCGTAGCCTATTATCGATTTTCCTAGCAACTTTGGGCCGATGAAACTCATTTAATTAATAAGAACATATTCTATATGTTTCAAATGACTTTAAAAATATGATAATGCTTAGCCTTTAAAGGGTTTTAATCTTTGATTGGAATACGGAGGGATGCATGGATTGTAGGTGTGGAGATGTTGAATTCTGAAACACTAGTAGGGGTGAGTAGAAGGAGAGAGAGGGATATGTGGTTGATGTTGTTGTAAATGAATTCAGATTTTATTTATCATAAATGATTTTCCTGTGTTGGTTGTTCCTTGAATTATCAATCTTAATGGAGGTAGAAGTGTTTTGTTTGTTAAGTGGTGCGATATGGTATCAAGAGCTACTGTTGTTCTAAAGACAAAGGTAATGTGGTAGATGGTGTTATATCCTAAATGCTAGTGATATTTGTTTCTTCCTTTTCTCTCTCGATGAATGATGAACTAGTTATCTGAAAATCATGTGGAATGTCATGTATGTTCTAATTATTGTGTATGTCAAAATCTCGTTTCCCCAACATTTCAAGATTGTCAAGACCCATGTTGTTTCCTGAAGACAAAGTTGTGCGAAGACCTACCATTCTTGTAATGGTTCGTGTTGAATACTGCATTCGACCTCAGATTCAGAACTAACATCTGTTTCATGTCATATGTCTGCGGTAGTGCGTAAAACATGCCATGGTTGTAGTTGTGTTTGAACATGTCCCAAGTGTCATTGATGTCATGTGGGCTTGAGCCAAATTCGGAGGCAATATTTCTAAAAGGCTTGTATAAAAGGAGTTCTGACCAATAGAAAAGGTCATATGACATTGAATCCTAAGTTGGGACATCCACAAATCTCGGGTGGACCGAACAATTACTTTAGTCAATCGCAGTTTCCATTTATCTCCTTTATGATTCTGCTATAGCTCCAATCTCGAGCAACTTGAATAAGTGGTTGGTGTTCCATGGTTGTAGGGAAAATCTATATGCATCCAAAAAGTGGTTGTTTCTTGTACATCGGTGTCACTTTCAACGACATGTCTCAAGATTTTTACCAACATTTAATGATATAAATGAGCGATTACACATAATAAGTGGTAATTTTTGTAGCATGTGGTATGTTTCTGTGTGCTTATATGTCATGTTCAACAACACTATCTATGAGCATTTTGCAAATCACAATGTGTGCTGGAGAATTCATATCAAAGCATGTCTTGAAAATATGGATAGCATTTGATGATAGGTTTTGAAAGTTGCTCTGCTTTTGAAGCATATTTTACAATATACTTCTTAAGCGCATGGAAGGAAAGTACCGATTGGAAATCGACATTTTCTCTCCATATGTATATCATAGTTTGATTGTGTATGTTCACTATATCATTTTTTATCAAAGGGAGGTACTTAATTTTTCCATCACTTTCAATGAGTAGGGATGAAGTAGGTTACGTGGCCCATGGTGCATTGTACCTGCACTGCAGATGTGATTGCTTTCTACGTAGGCATGTCTGTTCTGAACATTTTGTGTGGCATTGAACACGATTAAGAAGTTCTTCAAGGTCTGCATGTGGGGAGCAGGATAGTATTTGTGTTGTATCTAGCAAACAAGGGTCGTCTAGCAATGACCTGTGAACAAAATCCAAGCGGTTGCAAGTCGGACAAGGGTTCTAGGAAGACACGAACTTATCAAAGTATTGTTTTGTTGCCTGATCAATAATTGTTGTATCCTCCTAGTTGACACTCAAAATTTTCCTCCATAATTTCTATTTCATTAATGTATGTATTAGGAATAGGATGTTGTTAAGTATAATTAGTAGTAGCATTTGATAGAAGATAATGGCGCCATAGGATGTTGTCGCCAATAATGTGGAGATACGGTGACATTTGCCGAATGTGCCACCAAAGTACAATAGATAGGAATGTTGTAAAAGTAAATATTTGTCGTAAGTGGTCCGGTAATGTTAAAATGTCAAAGTTTGGGTAATTAGAGAAGTAGGGTCTACATGATTAGGAATTAGAAATATTATATTGGTAATAAGGACAAGGAGTGAGGTTATAAATATTTTGTGTATTTTATTTGTAAAAAGTCTAAAAATGTGGAACCCATGTAAAATGATAAGGTTTATCTTATCTTAAGAGATAAGCTTACATGTAAAGATAAGAGTTAAGGTATGGAATATGATTGGCGGAGTGGATTTCTTATCCTATCTTAGAGATAAGATGGATAAGACTGGAATTTCTATAAATAGAGAGGCCACCCCCTCATTTAGCATAGAAAGAAGTAGTGAGAAATATTGTAGGAAGTGTGCAAAGGAAGCCATCATTTTAAAGGTGTGTTGAAGAAGACATCAAGAGGTGTAATTGTAAAGTTTCTCCCATAGTCTTGGAAGGCAAGTTGAAGTACCTCATGGGTGAGATTATAACAATTTCATGTTAATATTATAATTTACTTTGATATTTCAGATTTGTCATCATTCCGTCTTATCATAGTCGATGGTATTCTTGTATTATGTTGTTGTTTTGTTTCCAAATTACATCCACCAAACTAAAGGTGCATTAGTAAATAATCATAGCACGAGGAGTTCCCGGTGAAGAATCATCATAGTGCAGGATTGGTGATGACATTTTGGTTCCGTTCTTTGGGACCATTCCTCGTTAGTGGATTTTACGGAGAAATATTCCCACTTAGTCAAAAATCATTTGGAGGGTAACCTTGTTTTTACTTGTATAGTAGTTACCATGGTAAAGTCATTTTTACCGTGAATAGTAGTTACCATGATAAAGTCATTTTTGCTATGAATAGTATTTATCACAGTAAAGTCACTTTTTACCGTGAATAGTATTTACCGCAGTAACTTCACTTTTTACCGTGAATAGTGTTTACCACAAGAAAATCAGTTTTACATGTAAGTCAAGTTTTACCATAGTTTACCGTGGTCATTTCTATAGTAATTTCAATTATTTGTGCACATAAGTCTTGTTGATTGTACTTGTGGGTTGGTATTTCACGGTGGTTACTTTTGAAAATGGGAAAGATTCTGTTTTTTTCATTTCAATCTAATGAAGATGTTTCTTCTTTCATTCAAGAGTTTAAGCGATCTTGTATTTGTAATGGCCTTATAAGAAAGGCACAATGGACTGAATTTTTCCTACCTTTTTGGATGGTTCAAAGCACTTAGGTGGTTTGAAACACTAGGTGATAATGTGAAAAATTCATGGGATTTATTAATTGAAAGTTTTCTTGAAAGAATTTGGTGAACAATGAAATATGTAGATCTCATGATTGAGATCACAAAGCTATCCCAAGGAGAGAAGGAGAAGATAAGGGATTATCATGCTCGTGTTCTAGAGCTAAGAAGGAAGCTCGATGCCCAGATCCAGGAAGGAAGGACTAGCGGATGGGTTGATGAATGGCGTGGTTAATCTCTCTGTAAGCACTTCATTCTTGGGATGAAGCGAGATCGACAATGAGTGAAGTATGACCACCCAACTACCATTGAACAAGAAAAGGAGATTTCAAGAAGGAAAGAAGAAAGCATGGAAGAGGAGCCCAAAGAAATTGTTGTTAAAGTAGAGCCTACACCAAAGCACCTTTGGTCCAAAATCCACAACCACTCTCGGTGAGCACAAATATTTCTCCTAGTACATCTACCGAGTATGAAGATTTGCTCAAAAGATGGGTCGATTAACTATTAATCTTCTTGAGGAAAGGAATTTAGTTCTCGGGGAGGAGATAGAGGTCAAAAAGAAATATTTCGAAGTTGTTTGTTATGGTTGTTATAAAAGGGTCATTATAAGTATAATTGTCCAGGATAGAGCTTCTACACATGCAGTAAAGGAGATAATGATAAAGGAAAAGCACTGTGAATTATTTTGATGTAGTAGATAAGAGCAGTAAATAATGAAGTAGATGTGTTTGTAACAAAAAGAAAGAAAGAAGAAGATAATCAAGATGGAAATGATCCTAAGAAGATGAAAGAAGAAACTAGTAAGAAACATAAGAGAAGAAAGTTGGGTGTGCGGGATTTTCTGATTTCACAGGGGCAAGGACCATACTCCATCTTGGAAGATCTGTCCAAAAGGCTCTGCAAATATTACATATGGTCAACTCTTGGCTATGTCTTCGAGAAGAGGTGGGAGTTGCGAGGTGGACTTAATGCTCGAAGAAGGAAGGAGGTTGAGGTCCCCTGTTTTGGAGGCAAAGGCAAATCCCTATACTCCTGCTCCACAAGCTAAGGTATTATGTAATGGTATTTCAATTCATGATGTCTTAGTTGATGGAGGTCTTTGCGATTAATGTAATGACCGAGTCTCAGTAATGAATATGTTGGGTTTAAAAATTGATTTCCCTTCAACACTTATGTTAAGGTCATTAAATAAGGAAAAACTAAACCAGAAGGTGTAGTTTCAAATGTGGCAATATTTGTTATGGGTGTTATATGTGTGGTAGACTTTCAGGTGATGAAAAATGGTACTGTTGCGTACCCAATGTTGTTGGGAAGACCATGGCTAAGGAGAGTTCATGCAAGAAACTACTGGAATGAAGGTTTCATGACACTTAGACGTGGTAGAGAGAGGGTGAAGATAAACGTGATCCCTCGACATCATAAAGCAGAACCTGTGGATTCAAGTGATGAAACTGATGATTGGACATCCTCTGATTACTCTAGTACTAGTGAAGTGGACACTGAAGATGAAGAAAGTGAGGTTGATGTTTCAGTCATGGATATTCTTCCAGTCACACCAACCCAGGACCCCATAAAATTATCTAAAGAAGAAGTTGATGATCGTCTCCAACAAATAAAGATTGGTGATGCTGTGATGGAGAGTGAGAAGGAATCCTACCTCCAGCTCTTTCAAAGGTACATACACCTATTCACTTTTGATTACAAGGAACTCCATCAAGTAAGTTGGGTAGAATATTCTATTGAGTGGTAGATGGTGCTAAGCCCATAAAGCGAATGCCATATAGAATGAATCCTAATTTTTCTAAGGCGTAAAAGAAGAAATAGATAAGCTTGCGGGATTGATTTCTTATGGAGATTCATATTTCTCCATTGTGGATAATTCAATAAAAAAGAATGGGAAGCTACGCATTATGTTGATTACAGAAGCTCAATAAGGCAACAAAGATGGATCATTACCCTCTTCCATTTTTAGATCAGATCTTGGACGAAGTAGCGGCTAGGAGTGCTTTATAGTTTTTCGATGGATATAGCAGCTGACAACCAAGTCCGTATAGCAGAGAAAGATCACTAAAGACCAAATTCAACACTCCTTGGGGAACGTTTGCTTATAGAGTTATGCCTTTTAGGTTGTGTAATGCTCCAAAGCAACATTCCAGCGTTTGATGAATAGGGTGTTCGAACCCTACATTGGGACCTTCATCGAGTATTTACGGATGATTTTTGCATCTATGGGAGCAAGTTGGACCACCTGCACCAAATGGAGACAACATTTCAAAGGTTAGATGAAGCACAAGCCTCACTAAACCCTACAAAGTGTGTCTTTGGATGTTCTAAAGGCATTTTGTTAGGGCATGTTGTATCAGAGATGGTATTGGTGCGATCCGATAAAGTTTCAAAAATCAAAGATTTACCATTTCCTCTTAATAGAAGTAAGTTGAGATCATTTTTAGGCCATGTGGGTTACTATAGAAGGTTCATCAAGAATTTCTCAAAGATTACACATCCACCGACCCAGTTCTTGAAAGGATGTTACTTATGAACCAGAAATAAGACGCATGAAGCTTTTGGACAATTGAAGGAAGCCACGGTGTCTTCACTGTTTGAAGAATCTAGATTGGAGTAAGCCATTCATTGTGTACATCGATGTCTTAGATGCAGACTAGGAAGTACTTTGAGCCAAAAGGATGAAAATGGGAATGAATATCCAATTTACTTTGGGAGCAAACAAATGAGCGAGTGCTTGAGGTAAACTATCTGTGAATCGAAAAAGAGGCTCGGCTATCATTTTTCTTTGTAAAGAAGTTTAGAAATTACTTGCTAGGGCAGAAATTTATAGTTGTAATGAGATCATCGTGCTCAAATATATTGTCAATAAGCCTAACCCATCAAGGAGGATAGCAAGATGGATAATTTTGCTACAAGAATTTGAATTTGATATTATAGATAGGCCAGGAAAGAAGCATGTCAATGCAGATGCACTCTCTCGAGCCTATGATGGTTTAGGATCATCTTGTGATGATGATGATTTCCCCGATGCAACATTGTTATCCCTTGACACAATCCCTAGTGAATACATAGATATTTGGAATTATCTGAATGAATTCAAGTTTCCTGATGGTGCCAATGCAAAGACTAAGAGAAAGATTACTCAAGCCAATCGTCCATATTCTATTTTGCATGGAGTATTATTTCGAATAGGACCTAATGGACAAGTCTGAAGGCGATTGGACGTGATCAAGGGAAGGAAGCTGATAGAAGAATTCCACAATGGTACATGTGGAGGGCACTTCATAAGACAACTTACAAAGAAGAAGGATCTTGGATGCGAGGTTATCACCGCCCACTCTTTTTAAAGATTGTTATAATTATTGTAAGACATGTGATATTTGTCAAACACATGGTAACCGTAAGACTTCATCAGCTTCATTATGTCCTATTCTTCCACTTGGTCCCTTTGAAAAGTGGGGAATAGACATTGTAGGTCCACTTCCAACTACATCACGCCAAAATAAGTATATTGTAGTTGCCACAGATTATTTAACCAAGTGGGTTGAAGCTAGGCCATTGAAAACAACTTCCATGGATGAAGTGGCAAGGTTCATATATGACGCATTGTCACCAGATTTGTTTGTCCATTAGAAAGTGTAACAGATCAAGGAAGCCATTTCATTAATGAGGTGGTAGAAGTCCTAGTCAATAAGTTTTCTATTAAGCACGGGAAGAAAACAACATACAAGCCAAGCATAAATGGACAGTGGAGCGAACAAATTTTGTGTTGTGTCAAATTCTAGCAAAAGATGTAGCCTTGCACAGTACATAAATGGAATAAAAGGATTCATGCAGCATTGTGGGCATATAGGGCAACATCAAAGCAAGAACGGATACTCCCATTTCGGTTGGCCTTTGGCATTGATCCGATTCTTCCCATTGAGTTTGATATTCCCCCTTTGTGAGAGTTATGAAAAATGAAAGGATGGATGAAAGTGATTCAAGAAAAGAAAGGTTGGTACATCTTCATTTGCTAGAGGAAATGAAGGAAATAGCAAAGGATACAAGCCATAAGAAGAAAATGAAGCAGAAGGAATACTTTGATCAAAAGATCTGGTGGTCTCCATTTCATGTGAATGACTTGGTTCTAGTATATGATTCGTATACAAAAAAAAAAAAAAAAAAAGAAGACAGAGAAAATTTCTTCCAAAATGGATGGGGCCCTACAAAATAAGCATTTGTGCATGAAAATGGTACGTACTGATTTGGAGGAATTGGATGGCACTCCCATTACAAAATGGGTCAACCACAACAAGTTGAAGATTTTCCAAGCACAGAATAGTCTACTCAGGGGACGGAGTAGAAGCTAGGAAGGGGAAGATGTCGACACTAAAATTTTCCTCCATAATTTCTATTTCATTAATGTATGTATTAGGAATAGGATGTTGTTAAGTATAATTAGTAGTAGTGTTTGATAGAAGATAACGGCCCCATCAAGACGCAGTGTCGCCAATGATAATGTGGAGTATGGTAACAATCAAAGTACAATAGGAATGTTGTAAAAAGTAAATATTTGTCTTTAGTGGTCCGGTAATGTTAAAATGTCAAAGTTTGGGTAATTAGAGAAGTAGGGTCTACATGATTAGGAATTAGAAATATTATATTGGTAATAAGGACAAGGAGTGAGATTATAAATATTTTGTGTATTTTATTTGTAAAAAGTCTAAAAATGTGGAACCCATGTAAAATGATAAGGTTTATCTTATCTTAAGAGATAAGCTTACATGTACAGATAAGAGTTAAGGTATGGAATATGATTCGTCAGAGTGGATTTCTTATCCTATCTTAGAGATAGGATGGATAAGCCTGGAATTTCTATAAATAGAGAGGCCACTCCCTCATTTAGCATAGAAGGAAGTAGTGAGAAATATTGTAGGAAGTGTGCAAAGGAAGCCATCAGTTTAAAGGTGTGTTGAAGAAGCCATCAAGAGGTGTAATTGTAAAGTTTCTCCCATAGTCTTGTTGAAGTACCTCATGGGTGAGATTGTAACAATTTCATGTTAATATTATAATTTACTTTGATATTTTAGATTTGTCATCATTCCGTCTTATCATAGTCGATGGTATTCTTGTGTTCAGTTGTTGTTTTGTTTCCAGATTACATCCACCAAACTAAAGGTCAGTGCATTAGTAAATAATCATAACACGAGGAGTTCGGTGAAGAATTATCATAGTGCCGGATTGGTGATGACATATCCTCCCAGTCCATTACGTCAACTTTAGGTGCATTCTTGAGCCACAATAAACCATGGACATGTGTAGAGCCTCTATGTTTCCATTCATACCTACGAGACAAGAAAGAATAAATATTAGCTATGTAGTTTGGAAAAAACTTATTAAATAGTATATTTTATTACATGTACCAATAGTCTTATGCTCCAAGTTCCTTCTACAATATTTCTTCATGAAATATTGTGAATTTTATGCAGGTATGTTGATGGGTTTGAGACAATGTTAAGTGTTTTCCAACACTTTGTGAAACTCAAGGATCGAGGGAATTCACCATACATAATACTATAGAGATCCGGCCATTTAGTGTCCGTGCAACACTTATAGTGAAGAATAAGGTTGGTGTCCCCAATTGTTCCACCATATTTGAAAGCTCGCTTTTGATTTTTTCCCTAAATGAGCGCATCCCTCGAAGGCTTGATCCAAACCACATAAAACTGTCTGGGAGGTTATATTTAGGGCATTCCAATAGTTGTCTTCATAGATATCCAATTATTGTAGGGATTCTAGATTTGATGTTGTGTTTCATGAAATTGCAGTTGTGGGTGGCTTTTGTGCCGCATTATGAGGTTTAGAAGGAAGTAGTGAAATATTGGGTGTGAACCGAAGTTACCATCATGGTTGAGCATCAAATGAAGATCATATTCATGCATTGGAACTTCTTATATGCAGAGATGTTGTCACATTGCTTTTCCAATTGAAAACAAAGTTGGGAAGGCCATTGAGAACAAGCCCTCCATATTGTATTCATTTATAGGTAAGAGCCCAAGCTTTGGCCATGGCATGGTAAATGGGGTGTTACCATCGTGGTTGAGCAAGAACTATTTGATTTCCTCTTCTTCAGTTCCTAAATTGTGGGGTGTTGGCATGAAAGATGATGAGTGTTCATACATTTCGTCAGAGTCATTGGAAGCATCAATACCATGAGCTATAGAGGCAATTTGCATTTGGGGAAATTCCACTATGGTTGTGTTAAGAGATGAGGAAACATTTGACGACTCAGATGGTAGGGAGGAAAGGGCATCATGGTCGATTAAGACATCTTTGTAATAGGGATTGTGTTGGATTTTATATTGCAAGGCTTCCCAAACATGAGATCTACTGACATAGAAATCATACTTTTTAAAATTATATCCTTCCCTTTGTATGAGTACTATGTCCAAATCTCCAAGGTGGTGTGGTAGGTACTTTTCTATTGAAGTAATGTTTTGTGGGAAACTTATGGTGTGTCTTAGATATTATTATTGTCCTCTATGTACTTGGGTGACTGCAAAGTAATGGATTGACTCATGCGATAAGCATCTCCTCGATTTGGGTTAAAAATGCAAGATTGTAGGCTTTTCAAGGTCCATGTTGTTCCATGAAGAGAAGTGATGGCCGTGTTTTTCAGATTTGCATCTGCTACGAGGGAAAGCCTTCAAAGGAAATTGTTTTAATTCTAGGGTAATTTTCCAAACAGATTGAGCAAGTTTGGATGTTTTCCAACAAATCTATTCTTTTGCGAAACCGACGTTGGGCTTCAATAGTCTGCGACGAGGGCGGAAATATGGGAAGTCTCTATGTATGGGGAGGGGTGGGGTGTTCTGTTTGGGTCGATTGTGGATTACAAGGTGGAAAGCAGACAGAAGGAGATGAGGAGTTGGTTGTACATGTGCGAGGAACCGAAGAAAATTCAGTACTTGAGATAGTTTCTTATGGTGGCACAAGAAAATGGGGAGGTGTGGCAATAGTTAGCAAATATGGGTTCGTATGAAAGGAATTGGTATGGTCGTGCAAATTTGTTTCCATGGAAGTTACTTGTAGAATATTGGTTGGAAATCCTTCAATAGTTGTATTTGTTGGCAAGTTTGGAATGATAAGGAATGGTAGGTTGTTGGTCGATGTAAGTTGACAGATATTTGAGATTGTTGTTGTTCTACACTCTAGGTGACAATGTCTTTGCTCATAATTTATGTGAAATTTATTTTTTCCATAGTTCTCTCTTCATCATGCTTGTTTTTCAGAGTTCACATGATTGCAAAGTGACACACCTATGGAGTACCACTGTTAGGAAAAAATGTTTCACCAATTCGATAATGAACGATGCATTGTTTGTTGACATACAAAAAGATGTATAAAATAAACTATATACAATTGTAATGCATGTGGAGTTCAATTGAAACTACATGTAAGAGGTATCATTTCAAGGATTAAAAATCTACTTTTTTTGTTTAAGGAAAATAATATTAGTTATATGGAAAGATACAGTATGTTCCAATAGTATACAATGATGCAAATGCATACATAATATAAGTGCAAGTAATTATCATTTATTTTCTTAAAAGATCTTTCAATCCACATAGTAGTAGGAGGCAATAGTATGTCAGAATCAATAAACTATATATATTGAAATGCATGTGGAGTTGTAATGGGAACTAATAATAAGAGGTAACAATTTGAGGATAAAAAACTTTTATGTGTTGCCTAACGAAAAGAGTTTTTGTTATATGGAAAGATACAATACGTTCTAATACTATACAAGGATGAAAATACGTACATAATAAAAGTGCAAGTTAAATGCATTTATTTTCTTAAAATTACTTACAATCCACATAGTAGCAGGTAACAATAGTATGTCATTTTATAAGGAACTACAAAAGTTTTCTTTTGAAGCTAGGGGAAAAGGGCAAAACATAGATATGAAATAAGCAACATAGTGGTGATAGTTAAAAGTATAGGATGGGATGGGTGAGGGTGTAAAGTTTGAAGGGACGGATACATTAGAAGTATTTGCGTAAAGAAGGTTACGGAGGAGTTGCATTGTTATCCACTTTCTTAGAACTGAGGATGACACATTTCAATCTGTTGTTTCACAGTATGTCTCTTTTTTCAGGGAAAGTGTGAAGCAATATTCGTTACCGATGACATTGCTTGTAATTTCACTAGTTGTGTCTTTATCTATAGACAATAGGTGGAGATCACTAGCTTCAACACCCATGATTGACTCAGTTGTCTCATCAAAAGTAGTAACTGACTGGAGTTCTCTTGTTGGGTCCTTTAGATTGATCTTGAGTGCATATCTATAATCATAGTTTTGAACTTGTATGTTGCAACTCGAACATAACCATGAACCATTACCATTCTCTCTCACCTTTTTCCTACATTTTTTGTCACCTTTTTGAAGAGGACATGCCTTGTAAAAAAAGTTTTCCATGTTGATATTTGTGATTTCTGCAGTAACCATGGCCCATTCATTTCTCTCTGTGTTCCCCATATGTAGTACCTCCGAAATCGTTGTTACAGAGGTCAATATTTTGGAGGGCCCATAAATTGGCTTGGGATAAAGGGTATTGGAAGGGAGTAGTCATTAGAATCAACCCAACCATAAAGTGTATTTGTTTATGAAATTAGAGGGTTGACTTAACATTTGGTTCTTGAAATAGTGTCAATTGAGCTTCCATTGAAACTGGAGACATGGGAAGCTTTAAAGGAAAGGACCGAAGAGACAAAGTTATAGAAAGCATGTCTTCAAGTTTGTTTCTTATCTCATCTAAGTGTTGTCCTCACAATGTGACACTTACACTGAATCCCGACATGCCCTTTAATTGTAGTGTTCTTCTCTTTGTTTAAATGGGCTCATAATGAATCCTGTCATTGACAAAGGCACATGCCCCCACATGTCACTTCGGAAAAAGGATTGGAGTCTAAATATAAATGTAACAATCAAAATCAAATAACATGAAATCACTCTACAATAATTTTTTAATCCATAACATGTAATAAACAAAATAAATTAATAAACACTTCAATCAATATTGAAACCCACCTAAAGTTCGTTTAGAGACGACACTCTCTTCTTTACTGCGGGAGAATGAGAATCACAAATACCCTACAAAAAGTGAAAAAGAAGTTAATAAAACTAAATATATCTATACTTATTCAATTAGTTACATCAAAAACAACCCTATTTTTTATAAGATTATAAATTGATCAATGAATAATGAGCACCAATTTTCAAAGGTACAAATTAATATAGAGGTAATTTTACAATATTTTAAATGAATTATATATGCAGTGTAGTTCAAAACACTTATAGAACATAAACAAGGGCACATTCAATACACTGAAGATGAACTCCATGAAGTTTTTGGAACATGGACAACAGAGAGGTGGTGGGGGTGGCGGGGGGAAGAAGAAAAAGTTACCAAGTAATAAGATTTAGATAAATTTGTGTACAATTGATAAATATTTGTATTTGAGCCTTATAGGTGAAGGTCCTTAATAATGTCATGTTTCTACTGAGCTACCTTGATTTAACACTAGTCCATAGTTTTTGCTCCTTTAAAGTTGTACATAACTGTAGTTGTTTCTTCTGCTAGTATATAATTGTAGCTATACAAATTGAGTGATGAAATGGATACTATCATATGCGTCTATCTACATATTCGGCTCAAAGCATGTTTCTATGCAAATCAAACAATTTGTTTGAGTAGGAGAAGCTTCAAAATGCTTGGTGAGATCAAGATAGATATACAATAAAATATCCAATATCAAAAAGGGTTGTAAAGTTTGTAAGATTATTAATTTTCATGGAAACCCTTGATTCCATAGACTGTTTTCTAGATTGTAGATGTTATTAAAATCTTATCTTTCTTTCATTCATTCCATACCATCAAAACAAAGGTATAATTGTTTTTTGCATTATATAGATACTTAATATCATTCTCAATATTTATTTCTTTAGCATTCTAATTCACTTATCCAAAAATGTTCGAAGACAACTAAACATAATACAAATTTGAAAATAAATTATTGAAGGAAAAACCTAATAAAACCCCTTGTGATTGACAAAAGGGGGTAAATTATGAGGGGCTTACTATTAAGTTGATAGATGTCTAAAATCAGTGGTATTTGTACAAAAGCAATTTGTATGGTTGATCCATACACATGAATATTGAATGTACATCTTTCAAGAAAACAATTATCTCAATTTGTGCCTAAATCGAAAGGGATGAATGTAAAATCTAGAAATGAGCAATGATGTTAAAATATCCCATAAGAAGAACTTTTAACATCCAAGGCTAGTTGCACTTTTATTCGAGTACTAACAAAATTAAAAAAAAGTGGTCACAAATTTCACTTTAATCCCCAACTACTATCATTCTTGACTTCACATAATTAACAAATACAAAGTGTACATGATTTCCACACTCACAAATAAGATATGACACATAATCATTATTGTTGACCACAATTTATTTTTATAAAAAAACTTGAAATCTGCCATTACTCATTTTAATAACATACATCCAAATTTGATGTGCTCTTTTAACAACTATGTAGAGAAGAAAAGTAACAATAGATTAACAGTAGTCTATAACAACAATGATCAAAACAATATAAGAAATTAATAGCAATGCATTGCAATAGCACTTGTGATGATACCCTTTCAAAATCATAATTAACTTAATTAAACGTGTTTGGAAGCATAATATACTCAGTTCATTTGGTGCTCAGCTCTATACTAATTTCACCCAAAGTAATACCTATGTATCCTACACTATCCCCAACATCCCTTCTCACACAAAAAATGGACATATTTTGGTGTCAGATTATCATGCAGTGGGATAGCATTGATGTTGTTGTTGTGTGTTCACCACTATGAGTGTCATCTTCTATGTTGAGCTAAGGGCCTTGCTAAGCTGGGTTGAGTTGAGGTTATGCTTTATGCAGATTCTTTCCCTGTACTGACATGCCTTTAAAATCTTGTTGTTTTCCCAACCCTTGCTTGTTTGTGGTCCTGCTGACCTAGAAGTAATAGGATTCAAGCCCCCTCCTTAAAACCCTTTAGATGTGGCATTTGTGTAATATCAATTATATGTGGCATAGTAAATTGTAATTTAGCTATAGGGTGATTTTTTAACTTCTACAATTCCATTTTAAAATTCATATCCATTATATGACAAAAGTCCAAAAACCACTGATTTATTTGACTTCTATATTTCAATGTGCAAATCATCGCAAAGTTCTCATAAGGCTTAAGTGTTTTAAAGCATCTTGTTTCAACAACCCAATTTGTCTAGAAATAGTGGTTTCTTCTACTTGTTTTACTTGCAACAACCCTGTAACTTGTTACTTTTGTATTTCCAATTCAAACTAATTGTATGTTTTCTTCTTTTCAATTTTTTTCTATTTCTTCATGTACCATTTTATTCAATACCAAATTTAAGATTTCATGGATTTGTTTCACCGCCGCATACAAAGTATGTGTTATGAAATGCTGCATTTATATATTCATTATCATAATTTGATTGAGTGACAAGTGGAATGTCTTGAAATTTTCTCAACACGTATACATGTAAAGCTAAAAAGTTGTGTGAAAAATCCTGAAGTCTTTATTAGATTCCCGTGTAAGCCGTTCCACAAATGACACAATTTTTTTTACACTCAACCACCTGGAATGCCTAGAAATTTTCTCAACATGTATACAAGTAAATCCAAATATTTGTGTGACAAATCCTAAAGTCTTTATTAGATCCCAATGTAATTCATTCTACAGATGAAAAAATTTCCTTTACATCCCCCTCTCTCCATCATCGCTCAGACACAACCGCTATCTTCAATCTTATAACACAATTTACAACTTCATCCACTATGTGTTGTTGTGGCTCTTTTTCAATTATCTTGTAGATGGTGATATAGGTTCCGAATGGCATCTCATAATTCCTTTTGGTTTCAAATAACCGAGCCAATGCAAGTTCTATCATCTTCTTGAACATTGGATGGCTCATATATCAAACACGAAACATGTATCATTCTAACAAGCTGTTTCGCCAATGTATACCCAAAAATTTTGATGCACTTCAAATGGCAAGAGTTATCGATGTTGATGGTAAATTCCTTTTTGAGGATTTTAGTCAATTCAAAATTTGATTTTCGTGGATGTTGTAGGTGTTTTCAACTATTGTGTTTCACCTGACTCTATTTCTTTTTACTAATATGGGAATTCTAATCTTTGTATAATTTTACATAATACACGAACTGCAATATAGAATCGATGCCAACAATTCTTCCTACCCTCTTCACAATTAAATTTATCAACACCAACTTAACCCTAGCTAACAAATTAATTTAGAATAGAAAAGTGTATGACAAAGGAAAGCCTAACAGGATAAGAAACAACTAATGGTAAGAAGAATTATGCAAGAAATAAAGAGGAGGTAATCTAATAAAGTACGTACATTGGAGGATGCTTGATCAAGGGCTAAGTCCATGTAGAGTAGTTGAGAAAATATCATCTTGTCACTTTAACAATTTACAAGAAAAAATAGGTCTTCGTTATTATTTCTATAACACTTGAATGGTGCAATATAGAAAGTGAATTAAGAAGTTGCAGAAGAAAAAGGTCATTCAAGGTCCGTCACCAGATCTTACAACTTACGGTATTTGTGTTTGAAGCGTGAGGAGATATGGTAAAAATGGCTCAAAAGCTAAACATGCACAACACAAAACAAAACCTCATTAGCCAAGAACCAAAAGAGTAGAACTAGTCATAAGGGAAGCGAAGAAATATAGTTCTACTGCTACATGTAATTATAAACATAATTAAATGCATACCTGTAAAATTTAAATGCATACTTGCAAAATTCAATTTAACGCAGGGATTGACTAGGAATTGGAGAGACTAAAGAATGAATTTATAGTGCTAGTGACCGGTATTTAAAGGTTAATGCATGCAAAAGCTATAAAATAAAATTTAAAAATAGTAAAGCCAAAGCAACATGCAAAATCAGAAAAGTAAAATTGTTAAAAATAACAAAAGCAAAATTGTTAAAAATAGCAAAACTGTCATTTAAGCTATCAAATTTGACATAGTCCCATGAATGTCCGCAAATCCTTTTCCCATAGGGGTAACACCTTTGGTGTAACAAGACTATTCTTCCCTAATCCGCCCCACCAAGGAGTTTTTTCATAATTTATTTACCCTTTTTTAATATTAAAAATAATTCCATTTTGGATTCGAAAGAAACAATTAGTTTAATTATTTATGAGAAATTCCAGTTGTTATAAATGTTTATTTTATTTATAAATCTAGTTGTATGTACATATATACATCCATATGCATGAATAATTATTTTTTATATTTATAGCTAGACTAGTAGCATGAATATCACGATACTTGTCTTCAACTCAAGAACACACCGACACACCAATTACCATCCAATATGAACATGTCAAGTTCATAACTAATATATATCGCCAAGCTTGCACCATTCAGCTATGTTTTCCAACTCATAGATATAGGAGCTCCCTTCTCCCACAAAACACTGAGAGTAATGTCAACAATGGTTAATAAGTGGCACCAACGCATTGAAAGGGTAATGGAGGGTCAGTAACCCACTACAAAGAAAACTCAAGAAGGGAGGGAACTACAAGTATATAATTGAAGGAAATCAGAAATCTCCCCAAAATTACTTATTATCACGTACTTATTTTCATTTCAAATTTATAAGGATCTATTTATTATTTTTCCATAAAACACCTTGATTTGATCAAATTTTAATGCTACTATAATATTTCAAACTCAAGAATTTAAACATGATTTAAAATTAAAAGAATAGAAAATGAAAATGACAACACCTCACCATTCGATGACATGGAGAAACTCCATGGTGTTTAGCTGGTTTTTCCGTGTAGGAACATCTACAACGTTACCTCTATTATTTTTATTATTTCGTTTTTTGAATTAACTAGATCGAAGCACGACGTGAAGAAAAGGGAACTCAACCTTACCATGGCCAATTCTATCTTTAATAACTAGATTTGGATATGGAAATGGGAGGGGTATTACATCTCCCTCCCCCCTTATAAGATAATTATCCTTAATGTGGTATATTTCCAAGGTAGCAAGAGGGATAAGAAAACTAGGAAAATCAACAACTCCATTTAGTGAAAGGCTCTGTCGGTTAAAACTCAACTACCAAAAATTTAAAAACATTTTTATTTTTTTCTCAATTTCTTAATGTTCTATGAAGATTGGGATTTATCATTATTTTATTACTCAATCAATAAATTCCTTAATACCTTTTTTAGTTTCAAATCTCATAAGGCTTCATTGTTCAACAATTTCAAATCCACCGTGGATTCAAATCTAAATTTGATAGTCATTTTGAAACACATTTGCTTATGTTTTCTCATAATTGTATTCAAAATTTATTAGTTTTGTCGACTGCACCATTCACTTGCTCAAAGTTCACATTGTTATAGCTCGTTAAGAATGTCAATTTTAAGTTTCTAGCAAGTTTCCCAAAACGGTTGACATCACAATGTCACACAAGGTCCAAAGCACACTAGCAATCCAGAAAACACCTTTTAAAACAATTTGATAATTGCATCACAACAAGACTGCCAACACCACCATGGGAATGAAAATAATGGTCCACACAACATAGAACTCAACACACATGCCCCAAGCATAGATCAAATAAATATCACATGCTTGACATACAATAAGGCATCACTAAATACATATTCAAATGAGGTTTTACATGACTCAAAACCACGATCCGTAGCCACATAATAACAATATAAGATCTAATAACATTATTGATGTAGGAGCATCTAACTCCTCCAAGGGCCTATTAATGTTCTTAGGGGTCTAAAATAGTCTAGGAATCAATTTAGGGTCATTTGGAGGTGGTTTGAGTTGATTAGGCCTTGTAGAACATTTTCCTCCAAAAGTCTAATTCAAAATTTCAAATTTGTAATCTTTTGTTTATGGAGTCCTAGGTAGTCTAAATGGTCCTAGGTGTACTAAGGGGTCATAAATAGGTCACTAATGTAGGTTAGAGGCTTACTAACCTAACTTGAGTGCACTCAACTAAGTTAGTTAGGGTTTCCATAACTAAAGTTAGGTGTTGAGTTAGAGTATTAAGGAAAATTAGGAGTTTAGGTATAGGGAGGAAAAGAAGATTAGTGAGGGGGATTCCATTCAAATGGAAAAAAGTTTCAAGGCATTCAAGAGCACATACATTTGTAAATATATGAAAATATCTCTGTGAATGTAATAATAAAGGAGAAATCAAGGGTAAGTTTTAAGAAAAATGAACAACACTTTGTCTTGTGTATGCATTTTGCACTCTGTGTTCGAGAGTTAATTTATCCTTAATAATGATGATTGGATTATTATGCATGTTAGATGGAAAAGTAATAATAAATTGTGAAGAGCATTAGTATCCGGGGTTGTGTGAAAGATCATTGTATATGAAGGTTAGAGTTTGTTAGACCAAACTATGAAATTTTGAATAAAATGTGAAATTCAATGACATTGTAAACTATAATGAAGAATTATTGATGTATTTTGGATGTCTTATGAGTTGTGGGTTCTTGATATAGAAGGTGTAATCTCAAGTCCTAAGACATGACTCTTATGAAGAGACCATAACTAAACAAAACTATAAAATAGGTTAATTGTGATCATCCTTGCATAGAATATATGGTAAGTACTTGTTATGTATGGTGAAGAAAATTCAAGGCATTTTTAAATTCTAAGGAATAAGAACTATGAAAATGATTTTTCATATTGAATCCCTTTGTTGAAGCAAAAGTGAAGAAAACTATTTTCTTGTCTTGGTGATAACTTTGTATGCTCATATAAGGTTATAGATCCTCAAGAAAGGAGTTTAGATTCATAATTATGACTCCTTTATTGACCTTTAAGGTGAATAAATTCTAAGGGATTGAATAGAAGATTTAATATTTGATATGTTTGTGTTTGTATTGATAAACAAAGGAGTTAGGAAGTCTCGTGGTTTGTGAATGTACGTGACAAGGAAGAGGAAATGAGTATAGAAAATTTTGCACATGACCTTATAAGCCAATTTTAAGATTTTTATGAAGCTGATTTTATTACAAGTCCTCGGTTACAATTTGGTGCCTTGAAATAAAATACAAAGAAAGATATAGATGATTGATTCCTCTCGGGCTCACTTTGTGAGGTTTTCTCGAAGACTTAGCTAGGGCTTGTTTTATTAGGCTTTTAATCAAATCCTTTCAAATTGAAATTTTCTAGATATCCTACTAAGGACTCCTACCAAGAGATTATGAAATAATTTATGGAAACTAAGGGTTCAAATTTTTTATTTTTCTAACAATCCAAGACAGAGAAAAGAAGATACGCTCCAGGACCTAATTGAGAGGGGAATTTTGCAAAGAAAGTACCTCTTTTACTTGGAATTATCACCTGAAATCTTTTAGACACCTAGAAATCCTTGATGAGTATCCAAAACTCTACTTTTTGTGCATTGTAACTTCCCAAAATCATGGATAAACTTTATTGTGTGCCTAAGAAGACCTAAATAAGGGTTTGAGACAAAGACACAAAAGAAAGATAGAAAGAATTATGTTAAACATTGAGGTCTAAATGTTTGAGAGCGTGTCAAGGATGGTGAAATGCAACTATGGGAGATATTATTCATTCATGAGTAATGTTGGGATTTCATGTGCACCCATGGAGAAATAAATTTGGTCTTAAGAAGGCCTATAAAGTAGTCGAAGAGCAAGGAAAGGAAAAGATGGTCTAATAATCTTTCAAATAAATTTGATGGTTTTTTAACACTTCTTGGTAGTGTGATAGGGATGAGTAGTAGAAGATTTGGTGAAGGGATAAAAAGGAGGAAATATGCATGCTTGAGGTGATGAGCCAAAGAAGATTGAAGAAGGTATATTTGAGTGAAGGAATAAGTATGATATTCTCTTGATAAGGATTTATTATGAAGATGATTTTGGTAGGGTATGAGACTACATTTTAGAACCTTCCAAGAGATAATTATATTACAAACCATGTTGAGTGCTTTATGAACGTGGTATGTTCTTCCACATACAGAGCTACGTAAGTTTGATTGTTGTGAGATTTGTGATAGTTGTTAGAAGGTTGTTGTAGTTACTTGGTAACAACATTTATGGTATCAAATCATGTTCAAAGGAATGATATGAAACCAAATAAAGAAGATAATGATGGCACAAAGATACCCAAGAAAGAAAAACAATCAAGAGGATTTGATGAGAGAGTTGATGGAGAAATTCAAGAAAATGAGGACACAAATGGAGGGAAGGATGGATGCATTGGATCATTTTATAAAGGAAAGAGTGTCACTCTCAGGGACTTATAGTAAGGAGGACTATACAATCTATTTTGAAGGAAGAACACGGTCTTCAAAATAAAAACAAAGAGGTATGTCTCAATTTGATGATGTATATGTAAGTTTTGATAACTATGCTAATGGTAGAGAAGTAAATTGTTCTAAGAAAAATGAAAAGAGGAAGATGGAAGAAAAAAATCAGTGGTATGGGAGAAATAAGGTGATGAAGAATTAATCTCTCTTAATGAGGAGATTTTTGATCAAAACTGAAGCCCAAAAAATAGATCTCAATAAAAAAAAGGAACTTGTTTAGGATAAGGTGCAAGTCATGAGGAAAAGTTTGCAATGTTATCATATATGGAGGCATCTGAGACAATGTGGTGTGTCGAGTATATGGTGATGTTGGAATTGATAATATTTCAACATCTAAAGCCTTATTACAATGCATGGGTGCAATAGAAGCATCAAATCTAGGTGAGTGAACAATGTTTTATTGATTTTCAGATTTGAAAATATAGGGATACTATTTTTACGTGACATTATGCCCATAGATGTTTGCCATTTTTGTTAGTGCGACCTTGAATTTTGATAGACAATATAAACATGATGGTCAAGCTAATGTATATATAGTTTTCAAGAATGGGGTTTGGTTTAGTCTTACACCTTTGAGAGGTGAAGAAGACACGAATGATGGAAGTTTCATGTTGATGTCTATCAAGAGGTATCTAAAAATGAAATGGAGCAGATTAAGGGGACTGTAAGAGTGGAAAAAGTGTCTCCTTATGAAGATTTTCTAGATACATTTGATGAGTCATTGATGGGATAAAGAAAACCTTCAAGAGAAGTGAAGGTTGAAATAGAGAAGAGTACTAATGAACTTGTGAAAGTGAATGAAGAAGGATAAGTTATGGATAAGAAAGAGAGAAATGAAGAAGAAAAAGGGAGTAAGCTAGTACAAGAATAGTTATAAGGAATATCAAGCAAGAAGGAGGTTGAAAACATCAAGGAAGATATTATTGCTTGTCAAATTGAAGTGATTGGCAAGCTTAGTAAAATAACACAAAAAGATTGCTCAATGACCAAGAAAGAGGTCAAAAGGAAAGATACGTAGTTAAAGAAAGTTATAAGGATTTTAGAGAGAGAGAGAATACTCTCTTAAGAAGAATGAAATTTGTTATGGGTTGGATAAGGAGATGAAGGAGGTAAGTAAAGAAAATAAAAGTGAAAGATATCAACAAATAAGCCTTTAAGCTAAAAAAGTGAAATAAGAAGAACAAGGATAATACCAAGAGGTCTATATACCTTTAGTTTTCAAAAATAATCCATTGTTTCAGTGTGTGCATGCAGGTTTTCAAATTGCTACCCAAGTCAGTTTTGAAACAAAGAAGTACAAAGTTGAAAAACTCAGAAATTGTAAAGTAATAATGGTTTAGCAAAGAATCAAAGACAGTAATAGAGGAAGGTTCAAAGGATAAGAGGCCTAAAAAGGAAAAAAAAATATTAGTCTAGGAATAAGAAAGAAGGTACATGGGGATCAAAAGGGAAAATTAGTTGGAATAACAATCAAAACATCAAAACAAATCACTCAAAGGGAGATAAGAAAAGAGGATAAATATAAATACCTACAAAATCAATTGAACTTATCCAAATTGGAGATAATTTTAGAGGTTATGAGTGAGATTTAGAAGAGAATGAAGCCTAAAAAGAAGACTACATATCAAGGTGTATTACCTAAGTATGGTACAGGTCAATTTTTGCATTGTTTGACATGAATTTTGAATTTTTATTGAATGAGAAGAAAAGGAGTTATAGGTGTGGCTCAAGATAATATTTAAACCTCTATGGCAAGTTAAATAAAACCTTAGAACTAGTTATAAATAGTGAATCTTTGAGAAAAATTTGAATTAGGTAGGAGAGGTCGATTTGGTCAACTTGTAAGAAGAAAATTCTGAACTCAAGGTGAAAATAAGCTCATAAAATTATAAATGATGAACTCAAGGTGGAAAATAAGAGTAAATTGAATGAGTATGGGTATAAAAGAGGATTCAACATGAATAGAAGCTAGTAGTGAAGTCAAAATCCTTGAAATTGGTGAAATAGAGTAAGGTTTCTTAAGAAAAACAAAGAAGAATCATGAGGTAGAATGTCTACAATAGAGAATCATGAGATGATGATCGAATTAGAAGGATGGAGTATTTAAAAATAGAGGTTGAGGAACAAATTTTAACTCCGATATATCGAATGAGAAATTTATTGTGAAAATTAACTTTTCGGGATCCTAAGAGCCCTAACATGGGGTTTTTAAGTAAATTTTGCATAAATTTTGTTTTTATGGATGAAAATTATTGAAATTTGAAGCATGTATTATGAGAAAAAGATATATCATATTTTAAAATTTTGAGGTGATATGATATTGTACAACATGGAAAATGGTGACAGTTTGAAAATTGGGTCTTAAGGGGCCTAATAAGCAAGTGATTTCACAAGGGAAGTAGTATTTGTTCTTGGAGACTATTTTTATAATTTTGTGAACAGACGTATTGAGTACCTAAAACCATCATCATATTCCTGAGATTAATTCTACAAATACAAAGTTGACATGATTTTAACTATGGCAAGAATAAGACAAGGTATGAGCAATTTTTGTTTATGGTAAGCAAGTGACTGAAAATGGGCTTGTAACATCTTGAGAATATCTTGGAAAAGGATTTGTATAGTGTTGAATACAATATAAAGACAATCAATTGAATACTTTGTTTTTCAAAGCTTCAAAAATATTTTATTGGTATGAGAAATTGGCAAAAAGGAGTCAAACTAATTTTTAACTAGATAAGTAATAATGAACGAGAGAAAGAAAGAGTCAATAATCCCATAGAAGAACATAGTGGTAAGAATAATTTAGGGGTAGGCTAAAACTTATATTTGTTGAAAAGAAAACCATGAAGAGAGGAAAATTATTAAAAAGCCTAAAAGTAGAGAAGACAACAATGAGACCATAATGAATCCAAGTAACTCCGAATATCAAGAAAAAATATGGGATAAAAAGTTAGTTACATGTGAGTAAATTTGGAAAAGGGAGAAAGTTCAAACAAGAAACAAATACAAGAAGGAAAAAGTACAAAGAAAGGACAATTTGCAAGAAAGAATCATCTCAAGATAATCAAAAGGAAAAGCGAGAAAAGAAGATAAAATGAGAGCAAGACTCAAGTTTGAGGAATGTAAATATATGAAAATATCTCTATGAATGTAATAATAAAGGAGAAATCAGGGGTAAGCTTTAAATAAGATGAATAATATTGTCCCGTGTACATGAATTTTGCACTTTGTGACTGAGAATTACTTTATCCTTAAGAATGATGATTGGATTCTTATGCATGTTAGATGGAAAAGAAAGACTAAATTATGAAGAGCACTAGTATTTAGGGTTGTCTGAAAAATCATTGTATATGAAGGCTAGAGTTTGTTAGACCAAACCGTGAAATTTTGAATAAACTATGAAATTCAATGACATGGTAAATTGTAATGAAGAATTATTAATGTATTTTGGGTGTCTTATGAGTTGTGGGTTATTGATATAGAAGTTGTAATCTCAAGTCCTAAGACAAGACTCTTGTGAAAAGATCATAACTAAACAAAATTGTGAGATAGGTTACCTATGATCATCCTTGCATAGAATATATGGTAAGTACTTGTTGTGTATGGTGAAGAAAATTTAAGGAATTTTTCAAGTCTAAGGAACAAGAACTATGACAGTATTTTTCATATTAAATCCATTTGTTGAAGCAATAGTTAAGAAAACTGTTTTCTTGTCTTGGTGATAGTTGTGCATGCTCGTAGAAGGTTATAAATCGTGAAGAAAGGAGTTTAGATTCATAATTGTGACTCCTTGATCGAAATTTAAGGTGAAGAAATGCTAATGGATTTATTATAAGAGTTACTCTTTAATATGTTTGTGTTTGTATTCATAAGCAAAGGAGTTAGGAAGTCTCGTGGATTTGTGAATATACGTGACAGGCAAAGGAAAGAAGGAGTATTGAAAATTTTTCATGTCACCTTATAAGCCTCTTGTAATATTTTTTTATTAATGTGGGTCTATTACAATTCCTCAATTACAATTTGGTGCCTTGAAATTAAATACAAATAAATATATAGATGATTGATTCCTATCGTGCTCATTGTGAGGTTTTCCTAGAGGCTTAGCTATGGCTTGTTTTTTTAGGCTTTTAATCAACTCCTTTCAACTTGAAAATTTCTATATATCCTACTAAGGACACCTACCAAGAGATTATGAAAGAATTTACGGAAACTAAGGGTTCAAATTTTTTATTTTTCTAATGATCTAAGACAGAGAAAAGAAGATACGGTCCATCACCATAGAGTCCCGTCACATGAATATACAAATCATAAGACGAAAGCGACCTGGGTCACTCACCATAGAGCCCTTTCACCTTGTTTCTCCAAGCCAAGTTAGTCATCTAGAGTCTCATCTCCTTATTTCTCTAGGCCCATTCACTCACCAAGATCCTGTCCGCCTTATTTCTCTAATCTATGAGGTCATCTCACCCTATAAGCTTAGGCACATAGAGCCCCGCCACCTCCACCCAAGTGGCATAGAACCTATAGTTTTAAATTTTCACAACCTCATGACCCACTTGGGGCATACCCATGTAGACACCCCAAAAATACATGCCTACTTCTATAATATCCTATTTGCATTCCTTCATAGGTAACTAAGTCATATGTCCCATTTAGAACTAATTAAATTAATTCTATCTTAGTTTGCATCATACTCCTTTAGAATTAATTAAATTAATTCTATTACACCCTTCTAGAATTAATTAAAATAATTTTATTGTACTTCTAGAATCAATTAGATTAATTCCTCACACAATCTAAATAAACATTTATTTAATTAAATGCTTGATTATCCTCTCACACCTTATAACGATTAAAATTAGTTATTTAAATAATCATATTTATTTACTCACACTCCACTTCACCATCCTAGTCAACTCCACTTAGCTCCACTTCTAGAATCCGGAAAGGTGGGGAAACAAAGTTACACATATAACCACTTTACTTTATTAAAGTACAAATGTCCATTGCCCATTTAATTCTAAAACTACACATACAAAGTCCAATGGCTATTCCAGAAATCACAATTATGAACCTAAAGCTCACTCAAAATTTGATCCACTTTTCATGGCCTCGCCCTTAGCTAATTATATTAATCCACAATAGTTGAATACATATATATATATCATCATTATCATAAGTCAAGCATGCTCATAAACCAACAACATAACTCTAACACACATGATCATCTAAACCATGCAAATCAATACATATATATATATAGGGGTGGGGAACTTTCCCTTCACCGCCCATGCATTCTCAAAATAGGTTGCATGCTAAGAATAGCCATGCACCACTATAAGATATCTATAGAAGCATGCAAGCTTCACCTATTAATAGATCATCTATAGTTAACTCTAGTTCTGATCCTATTATTAGCTCCATGCCTGTTTGAACTGCAAGTTCTTTCTAAAAAATAGACTCTTTCATGACTACCCAAACCTCCTTGTGTGTCACGTACTCCAAGTCTATATTTAGCTCCACATACCAAAAACTCACTAAGTCCTTTTTACCTTTTTCACAATGATCCTGTGTGCATCCCTTTCCATCTTCACACGTGCAAACCCTATGTTCTTCTCAGCTGTGCTCACCATGTTTATCCTTCACATGCATTCCTTCCATAACATTCTTCACATGCATTTCTTTTGCAGCCCTTTGCGTGTGCACACATGAACCTCTACATACTTCAAATACTTAGCCATTTTCTGTGCCCAACATTACCCCACACTAGGTATGTTTTCCATCCTGGAAACACTCTATTTGATCACCCAAATAATGATAAAGAATCCTCAAGAATCAAAGAATGAAAAAGAATATATGTCTAGCTTATGCCAAATAATGAAATAATCCAAGTGCTACTATGCAAAAAGGAGGGGAATTCCTTATTCACTAATGCTTCCAATGTTTTCCACCCCTCTAATTCACTACTTGCTTGAGTAAAGGCATCCCCTATAATAGCAATGACTTCTTCAAAAGTTAGATCCTCACCCTTAGCTTCAAAGTGTGTCACCAAAGTCTCATTTTTTCCTATATCATTAGTTAGCATCCATCCATCTTGCGTGTAACTTGTGGGTAAAGTTCCTTCAACTTATTTTTAATTGAGGCCCTAGTGAATCAATTGCCTCATGCTTCTACTCAACCTCTACCAAGATTCTTTCTCATTCCACCCTATTTCCTTTGTTCTTGGCTAGAACTCTTTCAAATCCTCATCTTTTGCAACAAGCAAGTCCCACTACATGATCTCTATCATCACAATTGTCATAGACAACTTCTACCATGTGAGTTATTGCTTTCACTGATTCAATTAACTCAATGTATTGTGTTATGGTGGCTTCAATTTTTTTTTTTTTTTTTTTATCATGCCATAACTTCTTCTATAGATTCTAATGCAAGGGGTGGTTTTTGATGTGATTATGCATGTTAAATCTTCCAAACAATGGAAGGTAGTTTCATACTTGGTTATATAAGAGGGTTCCAGATTTGGGCATGCTAGTAAGATCACATCAGCTATGTATTCGGCCTTTTTTTTTTATAAGCCACATGTGCATCACCCTTTCTCATCCCTTAACTCCTATTTTAACTACTGCAATAATATTTTCCTTCTCCTTTATCTCTTATCCCTTTCTCTTATCTCTTTATTTTTCTCCTCCAACTCCCTCTGCATAAACCATATATTGTTGTTCTTTTCAAAAAAATCCTAGAAACCCACCTCCACCGATAGCTTATTAAGCACATTGCATGCTTGTTCATCTATTAATTTTGGGAATCAACTATCGGATTATCTCTCTTGAAACTATTGACTCATGGGTATCCAAGTAATGAATGGGTGCTCACTTCAAATTTTGGCTCCTCAATATGTGACTCAAGTGCCCAAGACAACATCTTCCTTTGTGCGTGGTAGTGCATCCTCCTTATTAAATGATGACCAAAAAAATAGTTGATTCAAGGTATCATGCTCTGATACTCACACAAAACCTTGTTGGGATCTTCAACATATTGCATTATAGGTCCTTGTGGGATGTATAATCATCTCCTCTTTCCATGAACACCCTTGGGAAAACCTACAACAAGGTTTGATTCTCCACCCATGATCCCTTCTCTTCTTCACTCTTTCTTCTTCTCTTCTCACACATGCCACCTCATGCTCTACCAAGTGTTCTATAATCTTGTGACCTCTTTTTCCACTTTGTTATCTAGCTCAGGGTCGGGAATACGCCTATCTCTCATCTTGTTTGTTTGTTGGCTCAATTTTTTCCTAAAGTTTGTAATCATGTGTCAACTTCATTCTTCTCTACACCCCTACATCCTCATCCATGACATGTGCATCCTCAAAGTGCTTCTCTGGGTAGCCCTCTCATCGATTCTTTGAATGGTATATACATGTGGACTCAACTTCCCTCCCATGGCTCTTCCTCACTCTCAGCCTTCTTCTTCTTCCTTCTTTAGGCTCTCTATCTCCTCAAAGTCCGAGCTATGGACTATTTTTATTTTTCTTTACATAGAGACCTTCTCTCTAATAGGTAGCTTCCTTCGACATAGGTGTTTGTACCTTCCTCCCTTCATTTTGATGTTTTCCCTATGGGTGCACTTGAAATGGGAGTTTTATCTTTACTTTCCCTTTCTTCTACTACAAAAGGAGTCTCTTCTTTGTGCCCTCATTTCTTTGGTTTGACCTTCTTCCACATGGAGGGATCCTCAGGAATACTTACATCATCCTCCATGAATGCTCCATCAACAAACTGAGGCCTTAGATAAATGTATATTCTTGTTGCATCCACTAAAGCTATTGGTAATGTAACTGGTTTCAACAAATGTATGCTTTTCTGATACATACTTCTCTTCATAAGCATGCACTTCTTGGGGTAGAAAAGTGTTTGAAATCATCTCATGGTGCTCCTTATCCACTTTTCTTAGATCAAACCTCAATTTTTATGCCTCCTTAAACCTATTCACAACACTCTAAAAGTATGTTGTGAAAGAAAATGGGAGTTTGCACCATGGGATTTTAGTTCCATCAGTTAATGTAAACCTCCCAATACAAAAATTGTTGATAGATGGAAAAATCAAAAACTCTATCTACAAGAGTAGGGAAACTATTTATGGAATTCTCCACTCAACGAAAATGCATCATGCATCCATTTATACCATTTTTCCACACATGCACCTTGTATGTTGGTGTCACCATATCACATAGGTATACTTAGAAAACCATTTTGTAGGGGAGGGATCTTCTGCAGGATACTCCCATATCTTGTCTTTTGGCCCATCAGGCACCCCAATCTCTTAGAGAACACTATTACCAGTAAGATGTTTCCCAAACATAATCTTATCACCATCGCACACAACATCAATGATATCCTCTACTATAAAGGAAGCAATATTATATATGGTTCCTTCTGATATTTTCTTGCATATATATACAACCATATTTTATTCACTTGTGTCCATCTTTCTTGTCCACTTAGCTTTGTGAGTAAGCGTGTGGCCATCCTCATGACAAGATCATTCAAGCTTAACAATATCAAATGTGTGCCCCCTTTCTTGTACTCAAACTCCACTACAAATTTCTTTACCTCAACATCATTAGCTAAGTCATCATCAAAAGAATTCCCAATATTAATCAAGTCCAGTATACTTTTCAATCAACTATGTGGTAATGCACATCCTTCTACCTGCAAAATAGAAATAGTCCTCATGCACATGTGCAACATTAACCATTGATATAACCTCTCAGGATTCCCAAAGAATGGAAGCTCATATAGTTGCAATAGTCCACCTTCTTCAACACCCTCTTCACCTCATCATCATACACCGGCTTATCATCTGGGGTTCTTTCCTCTCTTGGCTGAAACAAGTTTTTTCCATCATGTCATGTCACGCATTGTGGTCAAATATGTTTGATGGTTATAATCACTTATTGTCATGCTCCTAACATGGATACCCACTCTTTTCCCATTAATACTCCATCTGGGTACTGCATTTTTGAGTACCATTCCTCCTGAACATCTAATGTGGGGGTTTGGATTTTCTTTTCCCTTGCCTCTCTTCTTTGGTGACATGGTTACTACTTTCCTTGGTGCCATTTTAGTCATGTAAAATCAAAATCTTACCTTGGCCCTTGTTCTCCTTAGTACTTCAAACCTCTTTGCCACAAACCTTAGGTGCAACATATATACTTTCTCCACTCAAACTTTGTATGTCATGCCCTAATTCTCAAAACCCTAACTAGAGAAATATTATTTCCTTCAAAATCTCACACTCATCTCAACTATGGGGTTCCCTCCAATGGAACTCACTCTACCCATGGTCATGTTCTCCTTCACCCTCTAGTTCAAGATTCTTCAGCTCGGCACTTGATTTCTCTCCAAATCTCTCAAGTTTTCCCTAGGTCACACAAAGCATTCACAAATTTCACACAAGGTAAGGTAAAAATGATTTTACCCCGACATTCTATTTATAGGCATTCAAATTTTTACCCACATTAATTACTTTCCAACCACCAATGTACAACTACATTTAATTTTTACTTTTTCCACTTTTCCCACCTTTTTCATAGTTTTCATCATGCACTTCACATCATGCATTCATCACACACTCTAACTGCAACCTTATGGCGTGCAAACTACTCTGACCATAGACCTCCTTTTCACGCATGCTCCATGCACCAAAGTACATCAACCTCTACACCTTATACCAGTAGTTATCCATGTCACTTCCTACCTCATGTTACATTGCACTGTGCTCTTCACTATACATGGATTTTCCTTTGGCCTCATCCTTATTATCACCATTTTTCTTATGACACCTTACCACCATTCTTCAACAACCAACATCACAAAACACACATGCTCCTTTAGTACTTAGGCCTTTTGTAAATCTCAACTCTCTCCCATGTGCTCTTGATTTTTCCCCTACCCCACACTAATTGTATGTGTGGTCCTCTACGCATGAACTCACATAGATAGTAATCAGCTATGTGCAAGCATGCTTATTACAACAAAACACAAAACTAAATTGACAAAGCATAACAATGATGAAAGGAAACACATATAAAAGGAAATGCATTAAAGGAAACCTAATCTAAATGGAAATACTACCTTATTACAAACACCAAGAAGACTTATTTATAGTAGGGCTTCAACCTACTCCCATTGAAGTAACCGGGAAATAAAGTGCCATCCACACATGTAACTGGAAAGCACCTGATTCCAATATTTTTTTACTACTAAAAATGGTCCCAACCAATGAACTTTCAGCTTCCCAAGGTGGCACAAACTTTGAATCATACAGAAAGAACCATCTTTCCCACCTCAAACTCCTTTTTTTGATATGCCTATCATGCCATGCCTTTTATCTTTTTTTTCTATCTTTTGACTCCATCGAGAAATGACACACATCACTCATCCAACTACATCAACTTACATATGTGCTCTTCCACCACTTTTTCATCATCCAGGCCTCTCTGTGCATGTGCAAATACAAGAGAGGGAAACATAAACTCAATAAGAAACACAACCTCAATGCCAAACACCAAATGAAAGGGTGTGGCCTTATTTAACCTCTTATAGGTAGTTCTATATGCCCAAAAGTACAACAGAGACTTTATCATCCCAGTCCTTCATCCAACATCACAAATATTTGTTAATGTATGGCCCAATATCTTGTTGAATGCTTCAGTAGTCCCATTGGCTTATGGGTGATAGGGTGTTGTCTTGTGGTGTGCCACCATGAATTCTACCAATAAAATCTATGGGTCTCATTCAAAAAGTGTGTGCCCCTATCACTTGTAAGACTCAATGGACATCCATACTGATTGATAATGTTCTCCCATAAGAATCTCATTGTTGTAGTTAGCAGTGTAAATCTTTTTTGTAGCACTTACTTCCTACCCACCTTGTCAAATAATATATACAAGTTATGATGTAGCATGCACAGTCCTACATGCGGGTGGGGAAATAGGACCCACAAAGTCAATTTCCCATTTTTCAAAATGGTTCAACACTTGTAATAGGCCTCAAAGGCATCTCATCTCTTGTTCTGGCTTCCCAAGTGCTGAAAATGGTCACATGCCTTGACATATTCTTTAACATCTTTATACAAAGTCTCCCACCATAATCCAACCATCAAAATCTTGTGTGTGGTGGCATCTCCAACATAATTCCACCTGCAATCCCACCATGAGCTTCCACCATTATCCCTCATGCTCATGTTCCAAAACACACTGGTGCAAAACCTCATCATGACCAAGTTTATACAAGTCTCCAAGTCTCCACCTATCAACCTGATAGGTGTGCACGTGTATATTGCAAGTTCTTCTTTTCCAAAGTCTTCATCCCCTCAGTGCACCTGGCCAGTGTGCAAGAATACTACAATGTCCTCGAGTTTTAGTGGGTACGTGATTCAATCTAAACAATTGTGCATCTAGCATTGTGTCCTCAATGCTCTGTGCATCCTCACTAGAATTGATCCTTGACAAAGTGGTTAGTCTGAGTTTTTTTTCCTAGTTTTACCACAACTTGTAAACTGAAATTATTGAAATAGTAGGATCCACCTACATATGTGCCCTTGTAAAATAGGCTTGTTGACCAAATACTTAAGTGCCATATGATTTGTAAAGAATATGAAAGGTGTAGCCAACAAGTATTTTCTAAACTTTGTAACATGTGTAATCATCATGAAAGCTTCGTGCTCAGTAGTTGTATAATTTTGTTTAACTGGTGTCAACTTCCTACTCACAAAAAAAATGGGGTGGTCCACTATTCCTTCACCTAGGTTGCACTAGTACCACATGCCAATTCCATCCTAGAAGCATCCACATGAACATGAAATGGTTTATCCCATGAAGGAAAGCAAAATGGGTGCAAAAGTAAGTCTTTCCTTCAATGTCTCAAATGTTATCTATTGTGCCTCATCCCAATGAAACTTTCCCTTTACTCTTCAACAATTCCTCCAAGGGGCATGAAAAATCTTAGCATATCCTTTAATGAACTTTCTGTAATAACATGTATGTCCTAAGAACCCACGCACCTCTCTCTTGATTGGTAGGCTCCTCTAAGCCCAAAATAACTGTGACCTTAGTAGGATCTACCAACAAGCCTTCTTTGCATATGATATGCCCCAACAAAGTGCCAAAAGGTGTTGCAAAGATACACTTTTTAATGTTCAATGAGATACTCAATTTTCTACACCTTTCAAACATAAGTCTCAAATTTTCACAATGGTCCTTCACCAAACCATATACTATCAATCATCCAAATAAACCTACAAAAACTTATGAATGAAGTCTAAAAGGCTTGTACCATGATGATGTGAAAACACTGTAGCACATTTTTCAATCCAAAAGGCATCATGGTGTATGAAAAACTTCCCCACTCTTTGGTGAAAGTGGTATTTTCCTGATCTTCCTTAGTAATATGCACCTGATGATAACCAGAGAACCCATCTGTAAAGGAGTAGATCTCTCACCCCAACAACTCCTTCAAGTATCTCTTCTGTAAAAGGTGTGGGAAAGGATCAATTACACATGAAGCATTCAACTCCCTATAATCTACATAGATCCTTATCCACCCATCTTTTTTATGTTGATGACCATGGGACTCACCCACTTAGATTCCTCAATAGGCTCAATGATACTAGACTTCAACATTTTATCAATTTCTTCTTTCACTTTAACATGTAGATTAGGATTCATCCTGTAAGGCCTCTTCCTAATCGGGTGCATGCCTTCTTTAAGTTTGATTCACATCTCCCTAAAGAAGGGTGTACTCCTTTCAATTCATGATATCCTCTTGGAAAAAAGATCTTGAAGTCATGTAGAGCTCAATAATCTTAGCAAAACCTCTCCTGCTCTAACCAATAGTCACCAATAATGGCCTCTTTGGGCTCTGCATATGTCCCAATGTTAACTTTCTTCATTTTCATAGGTTCATGATATGTGCATGCCTTTGCATCGGTTGTATCCATCACCTCATGCATACCTTTAATGTGATTTATATCTAATTATTATCCTCATCATCTTCACCATCTATTACACATAACACTTACCCTTCTCTTTTTCTTCCCAGTGCATGGACCATCTCTTCTTCTTCACTCTCTTCAAGGTCAAGGCGTGCCTCTAAGTCTAATTCCCCAAACATATCTAGCAAGAGTTCTTCAGGATTCACACTATCTCCCATGGTAAGGTGCTTTATAATCTACTGTAGTGCTTCATTGACTGAGGCTTAGTTGAAAAATAATCAAAAGTATGAATCATACCTGAGGTCATCTCTGCCAATTTTTTGTTACTCTTGTTAACTCTACATGCACATACCATGTGCATGCACAACCACCTAAGGTAGTGTAGAACTTATGTACCCAGAGTGATGGTGGAAAGGCTCTTCCCCTTAGTCCAGAGTCTCTCACACTTCTGAATGTGGTGTGAAGCAGAATCCTTCCCATGAAATTCACATATTTGTGAGGGTACATTACTCCTAAGAAACCTAGTAGAGAAGGTGATTCTCACTTCCCACCACTCCACAAGGTTATCTCTGTGTGTGTAATCCACTGTGCATTTGTAGTCCATGTAGAGTATATACAAGCATATTCCTCTATCTCCTTCATCCATCCACCAGGCCTCCATGCATGCAAGAATACATTAAGGTTCCCTTCACCAATATACTTGAGGTACCTGGTTATGACCCAAAGCACCGAACATGTGTGCATCCCCTAACTATGTGAGTAACAATATTCTTGATCTCATCCTACTACTTCATATGTTCCATGCACCCAATTATCACAAGCAACACTGGTGGTGTCACTAACTGAATGAGCATCATCCCATTGTATCACTCCCTCCTTAGATGGCTCATTTACTTCAGGATCTCTGACTGTGTGTGCGTAAATTTTGTTCAAGTCTTCTTCACTCAAGGGCTCAACATAGGGAGAAACCTTTGCATCTATCAATGGTATAATAATGACACACTCTTCTTTATTCTCAAAGCTAATGTACCCCTTGTTGAAGCAAAAATCTACATTATTTTATAACACCAAGGGCACCCAAGAAATGTTGGGAAACTATCTCCTCTCGCAAGCTCCAATACCTCAAAGTCCCCAGTAAACTTGGCCCCCTGAATCATGATAGTAGCATCCTTTAACACTCCAATAGGGTTGGCCCTAGTTTCTATTTTCCATGTACAACACATTTGTAGAAGGTTGCAATGGTGGTCTTCCCATCTGATCCCAAGCATCCAACGTGAGCACATTAACTTCTGCACATGTATCTATCAAAATATTACTCAAGATCCATCCATCTATGACCACATTCAATGTAATTTCTTTATCATACTCATGATTATGGGGAGGTAGATTTTCATGAAGGATCTTCCTCTCATGCTCATGTCCTATACATGTGAAACCTTTTCTCTCAACCATTCACCTAGTAAGGGGATGATTTTTTCTATCACAACATTCTACATACTTCTTTTAAATCATCCATGTCTTTTTGTGGAAGGTCAACCTTCTTTTCTCTATCCATCACACGTGCCTGTTCCTTCAAGCCCGAATCTCTCCTTGTAAATTCTTGATAATGTCCATGGTCTCTAGATAGACTTATTTCTGATGTTCAACATCATAGGTACTTGGCATTGATCACTTCTTTTTTTGTTATAACAAGATTTCTCCTCGGGGCCTCACATGTGCACGTGCCTGCCTCAACGTGGGTAGTGACTAACAAAGGTTGTAACTCTAAATCCAGTCCAACCTTTGACATCCATTGACCTCCATCGATACATGTGTTGTATTTTAATCATAGTCATGCCCTTATCTTTCTTATGTTGCTTACTCATGTGCTCATACAAATCAGGACATTCTTCAAACTTGTGTTGTTTCCCACACCATGAGAAAATTATATTTTGAGGGCATTCACATTGATAATGATCAAGTGATCCACATGTAAAGAAAGTACCTCTAGGAAATCCTCCTCTTCCACCACCTGTGACCTCGGACCTCTATATCCTCCATGAAATCCCTATTCCGAGTTATCACCATTATTGTGCCCTTCATTATGTTCTCTCTTGATCCTTAGATCCACTTGCTACACTTGGTCTATGCACACACCAATCTCAATAGCCTCATGAATATGATCGATTATTCTGTAATTAACAGTGTCATGAGTATGAGACTTGCAAATTTTATAGTACATGGATACATTCTTATGGACCATGTGTGTTGCAAGAGGGGACATCTACTCGCATCATGGTCCAAATGACATATCTCACAATCCAACAACATGTGCACACCAACTTGTGAGGAAATCTATCCTTAGTATGTCCTTCCACCTCGCAATATGTACACCAAATCCCACTGTGTGTCTCATGAGCTGAATTGGCTGATATTTTTCTAATTACTTTTCCATAGATGCAATATGTGCTTCTAGAAATGGTAGTTGGATCATACTTCCTATACCTACTATGTGTACGCCCTTATAAAGTAGTAGAAAATTGGCTTGCCTTACACTTATGAGTCTATGATCCCTTTAGTGTGCCATAGAATTTCACACATGTGAATCTTCGTAATCAGAGGGAGAAATATATCCAAATCTCATAATTGCAAAGAATTTCAATAAAAATCATCCTCTTGTTTCTAATGCAACCCAAGTAGAAGTCATTGCATGGAAAATTCCTTCCAGGAGCTTGTACATGTGCTCCCAATCTTCCAGTTGAAGCCTTCATTGAATATACTTGTATTTTCCTTCACTGGAGTGTTTTCCAGAATTTAAAATTGCTCATATACAATTAAAAATAAAAGATGAGTTTTGTCTGAATTATTTATGGCAAACATTGCACTAATGCATATACTAGAGAAGAATTGCAAAATCTTCAAGGATGAAAGGGGAAGACAGTCAGAGGTAGCACCCACAGAAAATCATAGTCAGCTGCTTCTAGATCCAGTTTGGTGAGAATCAAAGGCAAAAGAGTCAACCACATGCAGAATATGGAAAAAGAACAAGACTGGGAGTGTAGCAGCTTTCTTCTAATTTCTTCTCTTTCTTTTTCTTTCTCTTATTTTCTCTCGACAAAGTAATTGAGTAATCAATTAAATTGTAAAACTTAAGTGATTGGTTTAAAAGCCATTACTTCAAGTTATTGGAAGAAGTCAATTACTTGGAAATAGGTGGTAGACATGCAAAATAGAAGGTTCTATTTTCAGTTATAAATTATGCATGTCAAAGAGGAATTCCAGGAGGAAGATCGATTGCTTCCCTTTTCATAGCTTCAACATGTGGCAATTCATTTAAAAAGCTTCCTATTTGTAATTTCCCTCTATACACTATAAATAGAGGAAGAACCTACGGGTTAAAGAATGAGAATTTGTAATCAACATTCTTGTGTTCCAGACTTTGAGTTGAAACCCTTGATATCTTTCTGAAATCTAAGGAATTGAAAGGAGGTAGATTTCCAGAGAACTTTGTGTCAACGATGCATTTGTTTCTTACTTTTGTGTAAATCTTTTCATAAACTTTGTGTTATCTCAGATCTAGATTTGAAATTTTCCTTTCCTTTAAATTATGTATTTTGAGATTTGTTTGTTTTATCTATGTGCATGAGACCAACTCTGTAAACTATTGGTTGGATTGCACATTTTCTCTTCTTTCTTCCCAGATTCAATTATTTTCCTCTTCTACAAATATTTCTTTACAACTACTTACTTGTTACAAAATTTCCTAGCTATCGCCGTGAGCTTTGCAATTACTGAAGAAACCCACAAACAATTACTCAGATCCATAATTATTATAAATCTTACACGAGAGCTTCACTTTGGTAAATGAGGGAGATTTATCTCATGATCGCCTAGGTTTTCATTTGTGCACAAAATCTAGCCAACAATGCTCTTTCCTCACACTTCTATAAGTGATCATGGAAATAAAAATGTGAGTTTATTTCTTGTGTTTTCTTGTGTCTACCTTAGGAAATTTTTCTAAACGTTTGTTTACAAGAATATCTCTAAATAAGGTTGTTAAAAAAATTCAAACTATTAATGTAAGGTTGTCTTGTTCAAGATCAAGCAAACCCCTTTATCACTTTTTTATACTTTATAAAATTAAGCTTTATTTAAACTTTTAGAGTTGGGATTATTCCCTTATTTTAATCAGAACTTAGGGAAGTTCATGATCAGGGTCGAAACTCATTGTGAGAAGTACCAAAGGAACCCCGAATCAGTTGGAAAAATGAGGGAATTGGCCAATGAAATGGGAGCATCCACCTACTTGACTAGTACACCTTTTGTGAGATTAGTGTCGAATTACCCTTAGTGGCAACCTTCGTGCCATCCTTTGAATGGAATCTTTTCTCATTGTAATTAATGGGGTAAATTAATGTTGGGATACTCTCAGATATTTTCCTAATAGAATTTTCTTGGCAAACCAAGCTCACTCGGGTAATTTATGAAATTTAGGGAGAGAACTTTATTCTAGGAAGCCACACCTTGACCAAGCCAATTTAAGCTCAAAGGCCTTCCTTAAACAAAATATCATTCTCATTCATTCTATGTGTTGCAAATTTTTTGTTCCACTTTATTTTCATTCATTCTTTCCATTTTTACGTGTTACAAAGTTTGTGTTCCACACTCTTCTCATACACACTTTCTATCTCCCCATTCTTCAACTTTTCAAATCAAATTCCAAGTCTTAAGTTTTGGACATCCATATCTCGAACTCAAGCATAATCATTCTTAATCTAAGTCTTTATATCCCGTTATACACTTTATCAACATCATACACCATTGCAATCTTATTGATCTTTCATCTTCTAAGTATTTTGGTTTAACATTCATATTATTAAGATTTAATAAATCAACCATTCTACTTCCATAAATTTAACATTCACTTTGTTGAACTTTCATCTTCATTTTCAACATCCTCTCTCTTAATCATTCACTTTGTTATGAGTATAGATCATTAATCAATTACCCTCATCTTCATCTCTTATCTCTACATTCACCCCGCTGAGATTTGGAATTTTGATCATCATTTCTTCACCTATTATTTCAATATTTATTTTGTTGATATTCAAGTACTCCTTCTTCTTCATTGCAAAACTATCATCTCTTTTTACATTCATTTTGTCAAATATTCGAGCACACAAATCATATTTCAAACATTCTTCCATCTTAGCATTCAATTTTCTAAGGTTCGAATAATCATAATTTCACTTCCAAATCTTTTTCAATCACTTTTCCATATTAGGATTCACTTTGAGTGTTGAGTTATCCAATCATCTCTGTTACCCTCTTCCATCTTAGCATTCAATTTTCTTAGGGTTGAGTTATCTTAAACATTCTCCTCCATCTTAACATTCACTTTGTTAAGGGTTGATTCATCTTGATCTTCATTTATCCAAACACTTCCATATTATCATTCACTTTTCTAAGGGTCGAGCAATCAAATACTTTCAAACCTCTACCATCTTACCATTCGCTTTGCTAAGGGTCAAGTAATCCACTCTTCATTGTCACACTCTTCCATCTTAGCATTCACTTTTCAAGGGTAGAGGTATTCAATCTTTCAAACCTCTCTTCCATCTTTGCATTCAATTTGTAAAGGGTCGAGTCACCTATCATCACTTCATTTCTCCTACATCTTAGCATTCACTTTGTTAAGGGTCAAGCATTCTATCTTATATCTTCTTTGCTCCTCCCCAACTTCAAAAATGGTGAGAAAATGACATCGTTACTATGATCTCTTTAGAATACATGGTTGAAAACCATTCCCATTCATAGATCGATGAAGAGGATGAACATCACCTAGAATTTCAACAAAATGATTCTTTCATAGAATAAATTTTATGACACAACAAAGAAAATTTATTACTCAAGGCCTCCTCGAGATGGGAGAAAAACTACCTTCATATTTTGATAATGACATTTTAAAAACCTTATGAGATCAACCTAAATCACCAAACAATATACAACCCAAATCACATAACCATGATGAAGTCGAACCAAGTACAATGAATGGCAATGACAAAGGAAACTATAGTGCTTCAGATCTCGAGACAAATCAAGCCTTCGCTTGATCAACTCGATGTAATGGAAAATAAATTGGCTCTCATATATTCTAAAGTCATTAACAACACAAATGATAACAAATAAAGGAAAAAAACGTGATGATACATTCAAAACCTATACTAAAACAGCCCAACAAGAAAACCAATCCAAATAATGATATCTGTTTCAACCATCCTACAAACTAATTCACCATTTTCTCAATAATGGAAAATGATGAAATATACCATTTTAGGAATGTAATGACAACGTAAAAATTCAATTTTAAATAATTGTGTCCTTGCCCTTTTGATATGGAAATCTTATGCATACCCTTTACAAAATTATTCGAGATGCCCCAATTCAATAAATACAAGGGCAAAAGTGATCCTTGAGAGCATATCAAGGAATTATTCATGGCATGCAAAGATGTAGCATACAATGATATCTTTCTCTTGTTCCTCTTTCCTAAGAGTTTAGGAGGGAAAGCTTTGGATTGGTTCTTAGAACTTCTAAAGGGATTGATCACTTATTTTGTGGACCTCATGAAGAATTTCACAAACATGTCTAATTCAACCTCGACTCAAAAGTCACAATGATGGACTTGTGAAATGCCAAACAATGACCAAACAAAATTTTTTCACAATTTTTACAACGATGGAGAGGAATTGCAATTTGGTTCCCATGTTTTCTTCTTGAAAAATAGTTTGTCAAGATCTTCATACCAAACCTTAAGAATGAGTTGTCTCTCTCACGCAGATGCATCATTTCAACAAATGTGATGAAGTCATTGAAAAGGTAACTCAAATAGAAAAAACCCTCATTATGAAAGGATTGATAAAGCCTCATTCCAAATATAATGGGAAGTATGCTAATAGAAACTGCAATGTCGCCAATGATGATGTTACGTATAATCAAAATGTGCAAAACATAAAGAAGAATTAGCCAAAAAAATTAAAGAAATCCATCACTATTCCATGTAGAGAGGATCCTCCCCTCGTGATAACAAATGAGGACAATTCACACCTCTAGGAGAGGCCCTTTCAAGTGTGTTGTAAAATTGGCAAGTTCCAATATGGTCACTTACCATTTCATGAATTATTTTTTAAAAGGGGAACCTAAGCTAGCTTGGTATCATCTCAATACATATCGTCATTTTCACTGTGCATCGATGGTCATCAAACAAATAAATGTATGAAACTTCATAATTACATCTAAAACCTCATTGATAACGAATACATAACACTTAATACCCACCGTCGAGTAAAACACCCAATGATAATATCAAGATGTTTTCCAATTTTTTCCCCACACACAATACAAATAATAATGCTCCCAAGAAGGGACAATCTTCAAATAGCGTTGATTACAATTCCTTCATTTCATTTATCGACAAGATTTCTAACCCTACTTTATGAAAATTTAAACGTCAATTTACACCTCTTGGAGAAAGTCTCTTTAGCTCCTTTCGACAATTAGCAAATGCCAACATGATAAAATATACATTCACAAGACCCTTCTATAAATGGGAAACCAAGCCTAGGTGGTATAAAGAATCATAATATTGTGAATACCATTGCATCTAATGCCACATTATTGATCATTGATCAAATATCCTTCATTACCTTCAATATTTAATTGACAAGAGAGTCATTTCTATCGAACTCAATGACGAAATTATCGCAACCAAAACATGTCAACTACCACAACTTCTAATGAAGAGTTGAACGTTGTCCAAAATTCTTCACATGATACAACTCAACAAGATCACGATGATAAGGGTCAAGGATCTTTAAACCAATCATTCTTAACTATGGATGTTCTTCGTTGGTTCAATCGAATATTGCACATGTTTCATATACCAATCTCCTAACTTAAAGCAAGAAGTTAAACTTTCTTCAAGACTCCTTTCTAATCCGTGAAACAAATGAAGACTCTACGTAAGAGGGTTCATCATCAAGCATAATTGACCCCAATTCTATTCTTTTAATTATAGCTCATATTCCTAAAATTCCTAATCTTGTGGTAAATTCTCAACTACAACAATTTGTGGACACTTGCAATAATGCAGCTTTTTTATGTCCATAAAACCTCAAATGATAAATTTTACAGACATCTCCTCAACATTGATACCTACGTGTAAAGACCTTCATATGTGTGCACTCCACAAGGTGCGTATTCTTAGGGGTATTCTCACATAACCATTTCAATCTATAATTACAAATCTCTCATCAAAAAACTTAATCAAATGCCTACAAGGAGCAACATTAAATATTTTCTCTCTACAGCCTATTAGATGCTTTAGATGCCCATCCATGGATCAATACTTTGTTCGTCGCATCTTTCCACTCATGGTTGAATATAAATTTCACAAGATTCTCTCAATTGACAAATTACCTCCAACATTGCATAAGTTTTGCGATCTCATCGAACACTTATCCAATCACGCCGTTGAATGGACCTCGTCCGCCCAAGTCTCATACAACATGCCTCATCAAGCTAAGTCTTCACTCCATTTACTGGAACTCATTCACCCAAGTCTCATACTACATGACTTTTGAATCTTCCGATTCACTCCTTTGACTTGGATCCCATCTCGCCTGTGTCTTCAGAACTCGTAACTCATTGAATTATTTGATTCACTCCACAAACTTGGACCTCGTCCACCCACATCTTATAAATCGTGACCATTCAACTTTTCTAAACATGAACCTCTCCCCTAATGAGTCAATTGAAAACCCTCATTCGTGAAAACTCATAAAAATTAAAAACTATAAAAAGATAATAAAATACCATATTAAACACACCCTTAAAGAAAAATCTGAAAAGTAAAGATGAAAAAATAAGAACTTGTTCATAGGTACTCCGCACTAAGGACGCTACTTCTACAAACAATTTTAATTATTTCACCCATTGGTAGATACTTTAATCATAACATTATCATATCTTCACATTCTTCGCTTATACGACACAAATTAATCTTGTTTGTATTGGGCATAATGCACCTCATCTTTGTTATGGTTTCTACCATTTTAGATATTTTTACCTACGGTTTTGTCTCGAAGATTAATGATGGTAAAAACTACTTTTAAATAAGCTCTCTCTTTAACAAAAGCACTAACTTCTCTACCTAGAACTTTTATCCTCCCATTTCATTCTACGATGTTGAAACCTTGCATCCTACTAGTCACATGAGGCTGAGATTTGGGGGAAATTGTCCTCCCAACAAGAAAAATATCAATAAAAAAGGAAAAAATGTATATATATATATCTTTACTCATTTTCATCCTTCATAGTTTTTGGTGATGAGTCCACACTTTTACTAGTAGTGTGAGACTGGGAACAAAGGAAGGTATCCTTACTCGCCTACATTTTTCTTCAAGTTGTTGAGCCTTTGTCTCTTACCTTGTGGTGGCATGGGGCAAGATGCAAGGGTCCTTTCCACAAATAATCAAAAAAATAAATCCTTTAGAAAATCTAAATCAAAAGCTCTTAATCATATATATCCCTAGAAGTAATTTAGTTACTCATGTTAAGAGAAACAATAATTCCTTCAACTAGATCTTGTCAATCAATAGGCCATCAATGAATCTATGTCTAGTCAAAAATTATAAAGTGAAATCATCTTCAAATTGGTTAGATAATCTTTATTGGGGACGAGTCACATTTTTCTCACATGGATCATTGTTACACCTTGTGTCTTGGCATCCATCGTCTTCATTTTCATATCACTATTCTCCTAGTTATCATGTCCTTCTTGGCTCTCAATGACGAACTCTCATATCTTTCTAGTTACGTGGAGTCAATAGTGGATTTAGATATCCTATCACTATATCATCTACATTCTTCTAATGGAATGAAATGCTTACAATTGTTTGAACACAAGTTTAGATAGTGCATCCTTTATCGAGTCAAAAATTCAAAAACATTTAGATATGTTCAAAACTCCAAAAACATTCAAATATGTTTAAAAGTACAAAAATATATTCAAATATGTTTAAAAATACAAAAAAATATTCAAATATGTTTAAAAATACAAAAACATTCAATGTGTTCAAAAAATTAAAAACATTTAAATATGTTCAAAAACCAAAAATAGTATAAAACTGGAAAAAATAAAAACATTCAAAAAATGTTTGACAAAATCTTAGCAACTGTGTAACATAGTTCAACAATATCATCATTTCATGACAATCCTATGGATCATTCCAAATCATCTTCCAATAATCACTTTTCTTTCCTCGGGTGTATATCTATGCTCAAGGAAAATAATAAATTACCCTTTCACAATATAACTTTTTTGGGAACACTTGGATTTCAATTAAATCCAATACAGATCAAACTATAATGGGATCTGAAAAGAATATTTTTAAGTATTTAAGATCACTATGATCTTTGTACCGATCCAATCCTCTTCGCATCTAAGCTATCACTTGAGGGAATTCATATATGTCTAATTCTTTAATGTGGAACACATTAGGGGTGTCATTGAAATCGTTATTGTAAATTTTGTCATCTTGTTGTGGTTTGGAAACATTGTGATGATGTGATTTTTCACATGTTAGTTTGTTCTTTTTTGAACTTTATCATCAGAGACTTATCATAGCTTGAATTATTAGCATCTTAGTTCACATATAACTTTGGTGTCACTAATTCCTATTCATATTGAGTTTGTTTGGCATGTTTTTGTGTGTCTTTGATTCACTTGTAAGTCTCGTGTTGTCATCTTGGTTTATTAAATAATCATTCTTCAACATTCCAAAAATTCAAAAAAATCACAAAATTTATAAAAATTTGAACAAATTCACATATTTTCACATATCTTTTAATTGGAAAACACATGAAACTATTTCAACAACATAATACAACCTTGATAAAGTCACACTTTTATCTACTACCCTAGTGATCATTCCAATCTTATGGCTATCATAATACAACATCTTCCCTTTGCATGATTAATATCTTCTTGGGGAAAGTTAACACAATTATTTTCCCGTCACGACATAACTTCGCATGGGGTAATTTTGGCTCTCATTCCCTCTCCTACAATTCATAAGTTTATTATTTGAGGGAAATTATCCTTTTCAACTCTCAGATCAATTAATGGATCCAACAAGAGTATCTTTTGGATTATCTAAGCATCACTTCGCTCTTTATTATGATCTTATTCCTATGCATTTCATAATTTTAGTGTTTGGGGGCATTTGCATCAGCTTAATCATCATTGTGGCATGTATTAGGGGCATACAAAATTGTCTTCTTTTCAAATTTTTGTTGCATTGTTGATATTACTTTTTTAGACTGATTACACATTTTTCTCATCATCTTAGCTTCCTTATAGCCATGGTGTATACACTTACGGTGTGTATTGGGTTTATTTTCCTTTTTATGTTTTGTGTGTGTGTGTGTGTGTGTGTGTGTCCGTGTGTGTGTGTACACACATAACAAGTTAAACAGCATGCTTCTCTCATAATCATGGTGACAACTCTATTGTGCAACATCAAAATAAGGTTTCTCTAAATAATGCTCATGCTATGAGGACAACCCCTCCTATCCTCTTTCAAATTCCTTTCCATCTTCTTATCAATTGATTGTCCATCACTTTACTATGTCACACATCCACTTGAGGGGGAATTACCTTATCATTCCTACTCATGGGGCATCCAAATGCTTCACCAAGGAAAATCTAAACATCTGTTATATTTCCTTGTCTTCCACTCACCAATCTGCATATGTCTACTTATCTTTAACATGCTATTACTTCACAATAACACTTTAAAAAGGGGAAAATGTAAATACCCTAAAAATACATGCCTACTTCTATCATATCATGTTTTTCATCCCTTTCGAGTTAACTAAGTTAATCATGTCCCATTTAGAAATAAATTAATTAATCCTATCTTAGTTTGCATCATACTCCTTTAGAATTAATTTATCACGCCCTTTTAAAATTAATTAAATTAATTTCTCACACGCCCTTTAACTAATCTAACTAAACATTTATTTTGTTAAATTATTAATTATCCTCTCAAACCTCATAGCTAATTAAATTAATTATTTAAATAATCATATTTATCTACACACACCACTTCACCATCCTAGTCAACTCCACTTAGCTCCACTTCTATAATCCTACAAAGGCGGGGGCAACAAAGTTACACGTATAACCACCTTCCTTGATTAAAGTCCAAATGTCCATTGTCCCTTCAAATCTGCAAGTGCACAATAAAGTCCAATGGTTATTTCAGAAATCACAATTATGAACCCGAAGCTCACTCATCATTTGATCCACTTTTCATGGCCTCACCCTCAAGTATAAAATTTAGGGCAATCCTTTGTAAATCATCTCTAGAAGCTTTGTATAATTTGCAACCAAATTCTACCAAAATTTTCATCCTCATCCTCATGTTTATGAGCTTGTAGATTGGCATTCTACCTTTGGAGAACTAATCAAGAGTATCCACATTCCAATAATCTACCAGATTCAACAAGTCTAATTACTTCAAGCAATCTTGTCTGAGGTTTGCAAGGAAGAACTGAATGGAAGGTTTTCTTATTTATTTACTTGTCTTTTATTTTAGTTAATATTCTCATTTCTTACAAACCCCATACAACAAAGTGGGTCCATAGGTCCTACTACTCCATGGTGAATCACATAACCCTAATCTAACACATCACAAAATTAGAACCAACATAACAATCAGTTTCAATCACCAAGTGACATCAAATTGCAATCCTTGGGCAATGCTAGAAATATTTTAAATTCCAAAAGCAAATTTCAAACTAAGCAAAATAATTGGTTTAACAACCACAGTAATGCAAAGGCCTCTTGTTAATGCAAAATCAAATTAAATGCCCAAAAATTTAGGAACAAATTAATCAATAAAAAAATTTGTTCTTAAAAGAAAAGGTAAAAATATCAATTTACAAATAAAATATGAACATAGAAAAATCACATTATGATCACTACGTGGCGTTTCCACGACCAAAAATATGAGGATCTACATAGTTAGTATCACATAGCGTTTTTAAATGGATAACCCATATAGAAGAGAGAAGGAACTATAGTTTATGTAAGTCGGGCCTAAGGTGGTGCCTCCACAATATACCAAGCAAGCTCGAAGTATACCAAATAGATAGACATGGCTTTTTCATTCTACACAAGACTCCACTTCCAAACTTGTACTCAACTCAAGGTTATGGAAAATAGGTTCACACATTCTCTCTCTATACGAACACTTCTGGATGCTACCCATAGGGCTCAGTAGTGTAGGGTACACAACATAACACATAACTACATTTATAATACAATGATGTATACGTAGAGCCATAACATCTTACGCATGGTATTCTTACTAAATAGAACATAATAATTATTTCATGGCTTACAATGCATAAAATTTCCACACAATGCACCAAAAGTACAATTATAATACAATAAGGATCATATGATCATATTATACCCTTAATTTACAACACAAATTTTATCACATAACATAAGAATACATATGTATGATGAATTTAGTGATTAACATCACTACATATATACAAACACAATACAACACGGTGACAAAAATCATGATACATACCAACATGGTGGTAACAACATGGTAAGAAACAATTCACCACAAAGCACATTTTGTCATGTAATGCATTAAAACATATATTCACTATCACAAGATGATGAAACTCTATAACACTTTCATAGTTCAGAGTAACATTGTTTTCACACAAATAAGTGTTAACACAAATGAGAAATTCACGTTGAATCCATGAGAGAGAGAGAGAGAGATAAATCTCATCACAAAACACATAAACATCATAGTTAGTCCACATTAAGTGGTAAGCACAACATGTGTATTCACATGATCACAATTACATTATACTTTCAAATCCTCCACCATCATGAATAACCATCACAACAACAATTGTCCTAGAGGCTCTAATACCATATGTAATTCCCACAATTTACACACCTAAAACAACAATACGATTACCAGAACATTTTTTTCTTCCATTGCTTGTTACATGACACACATGAGATCAAATAGAGTAACTCAACATCATAAAATACACTTCACACAAGCATGGACCCACAAGACTACAATGAGTGTGATCTCATACATCACAATTCAATTCATCATTCCTAGGCATTCAAGTATTAAATACATATTTCAAGTGAGACATTAGATTCAATTTTATGCGTTCAAATTCCTTCTAAGGATATATTTTCAATCATGGGGTAAACATACATCAATGTTTATTTCACCAATAACCTCATGAGAGGTCACACAATTAATCATTTCATTTACACTCAAGGAAATACACCTTACTAAATTCAAAACCGGAGTAACCAAACACCCTTATTTCACAATACCTTTTAAAATCCAAAGGTATTTCTTTCTACTTGACAAGGTAAAACTTTATCTACAATGCCTTAATGGGAATGTTCACAACATTTAGAGCAGAGTTAAAATAAAACATTTAATCCATTTACGCTAAATGTACTTACACACATGCAACATAATACAAGGCTCCTAGGGAAAACATGAGAGGTTAGTGACCGAGTACAAATCTCGTAGATAAGTTGTAGGCTTCCTAGGGAGATTGATCACTAGTCAAGCACTCCTCTTCTCGGGTCACTCTAAGATTACATATGAATGTTGGTTTCTTGACCAGATTCACTCAATAACAAGACTCTCCTCTTTTATATCATTCATAAGTCATCACTGTAGTACCCACCCATTTGGGACCCAAACACAAACCAAATACAACAAGAATTTTTTAGTTTCATTTACATGATACAACTATGCGACACCATACATGCCCACAAGAGATTGCTCAACACCACATGTAACATTTACACCAACATGAAGATACATGCAAATAATAAGTGACACAAGATGCAAATCGATGCCACACTTACATAAACTAACAAGTATGAAACCACGACCCAACCACAATATGAACATCACAAAATATGTACCTTCCACAATATCACTTTTCATGTTTATCTCTTTATTGTAATCATATTTCATTATTATTCTTAAATATTAAAGGGCACATGACATGAACCATACATTTACCATTTTTCTTAACTGTATTTCATTTATTTTGTATAACACTTCATTTTATATGGTTCCATCTTCACTATTGTTTAAACTCCCCGATTTACCCTAAAGATCCTGAATCCTTTATCATATAAAAAGATATTCTCATTTATAATGATAAATATTATTTATTCCGCTCTGTGTTTAACAGTAAAAATACACTTCAAGAGTTCTTTCTCTAATACCCAAAATTCCTATATCTCAATTTTATATCGAAACATTTTTAACGTGAGAGTCTCCTAGATATCGACCTCAACTAGAGTTTCTATTCCAACATTAATCATATTTTCTTGGAATTTGTATTTCAATTATATTACAACAATGTAGGAAAATTCACAAGAAGCTAAGAAGGGGGAAAATATTAAGTCTATGGTGGATAGATTTCCTTTTTTATAGTTTATAAGATTCAATAATTGGTTAGGTTCCATTTAATATTTACACGATATGATATTCGTCTCCCAAATGAGAAATCATGTTCTCCCCAAAGCTTAAATGGGCATGGAGCAAATCAAAAAATCATCCCATCATTAAACACACGTACATATTTAACATCTTAGGGGAAAAATTAGATAGACAAACTATATAATAGGTTTTGAACAAAAATATAATAGAAAAAGGTCTTAGGTTTTAATTTACTTCTATTTTCACTCAAGGATTTTGGTCCAATGAAAAGCCTAGTTTTGATTGGTTCAAAACCTTTATCTCACCGCCTCCGAAGTTTTACTTTCTTTGAAAAAACCGACACCTCAAGAATAAAAATTAAATTCTAAAGGTTATTAACAAATTCATTCACATTTGACTCTTGTTGTTTCTATGATTCAAAAATAGGTTAGATTCATTTATAATAGTTATATGTCATAAGTTTTGTTTTCTAAATAAGAGATTATGTTTCTTGAATGAATGAACCCATGTGGAGCATTTTATAATTACTTTCAACAACAAAAGAAGGCATAACTAAGTTATAAGATAACTCCAAGTTTTATTTATGTGTCAGTCTTATATCAATCACATTTACATGAGTCAAGATTCTATTTATGGTACCAAGTGAGGTACCACCTTACTTTATTGTTTTCCAAAGTATACTTGATCACATTTCAAAGAATAAACATTATCTTTCTTATGGATCTTAAGATCCCATACATGTACAATGATTAGCCCTTCCTAAGATACTTAGCAAAAAGGCAACCATTTAAAAATGTTGATAAACATTACATCAATCATGTCACAAAGTGACATTGCACCCTTAACTATAATAATGTGCATACTTCCTTGAGCACAAGAAACCCTGTACGGAGAATGACACATGAGTAAACACAATGCTAAAGGAATATACAATTTGATACAAGATAATATTATAGAATAAATACCTCCCATAGATCAATTAGATGCGAGAGGGAATGGAGTCAAACATGAGGAGTTGATGGAGTGAAACATGAGGATTTGATGCGATGGTAAACAAGTATTGACTTAACTCATGACACTTAGAACTCTTAATGCGATAATTCAAGGGTATAAAGAAATAAATGATAGGATATATATTTAAATATTTTCTAAAATTATAGGGTATTATAAATCTATACAAGACTAGTTTAAGTGTGATATACACAAAAGGGTTAAAAGCACAATTCCTTTTGATAGTTTAGGAATAGAAAGTTTGTACCATCAACATAAGTATTAAGGGAGAAAATAATAATTAACGTTATTGAAGCTTGTTTCAAAACATCTAAACCATATAACAACATACAACTCATAATCAAGAACAAACTCAAATATAATGCTTATTTTCCCAATACACCAATATAACACAATTTCCTACCCACCACAAAAGAAGCAACAAATAACAGTCATGTTCATAAAAACAATGTTAATACATCTATTTAATATTACATGTATATTTAAACGATATTCCATTTTACAAAAGCACATAGAATGTTATAATTTCCTTCACAATCTACATACCTACAACCACTACATGGTCAACACAACTACTGACATGGAATCTAACTACAATCAAACTGTAAAATAGGGACGAAAGCCTGACAATATTTTATTAATCAACCGAATCATTCTTACAATGGAGTGTTGTAATTCTTATAGGAATTGTACAGTTGAATACATACATGAAAATATGTTGCACATGTGCAACAATAAACTAATTCACATAAGCTTCCAAAAATACATCCGGGAAGCATAACCAAATTAAATACAAACAAACAATAGTATTGTTAAAACAATACAACAACTCCTGTATGCAGAAATAAAACAAAATAGATGGTTATATAAATATAACCATATTACAATTAATAATAAATACCCAATTATTATAGTTAAAGCAAAATTAACTATAGAGAAATATATATTTCCTAAAATTCCCCCCCTTAATTTTGCATTGCCTCAAGGGATGAGAGGAACTCTCTGAACAACTTGAACTTGTCACGTGCAAGTGACTTCGTGAAGATATTTGCTCTTTTTCAACGGTTGGACAAAACTGAAGATGTATATTGTGCTTCAAGACATGTTTGCGTATGAAATGTACTTGTACCTCAATGTGTTTTGTTCTTTCATGAAAAAATGGATTGCAAACAAGTTTGAGAACACCTTCATTGTCAACATACATGGTGGTTAGTTTGTCCTATGGTATTCCAAGTCCTTCGAGTATGCGATGTATCTAAATCGCCTCACGCATGTGTTCTCCTACATAATGATATTCGGATTTTATGGAAGAATGAGAAACAAATTGTTGTTTCTTGCTTCCCCATGATATTGGTCCAGATCCCATAAAGAATACAAATCCTGAAGTGGAATTTTTGTCATCAATATTGCCTGCATGATCTAAATCCAAATATCCTGACAAGAAGTTGTCATTCTTCTTGTATTCTAGACCAAGATCCGTTGATCCTTTGAGATATCTCAAGATGGTCCTCGATACTTTCAAATGACAAAATTTGGGTTCCCGCATGAACCTGGATAGATAGCTTACTGCAAAGCTGATATATGGTCTAATGTAAGTCAAGTAAATGAGACTCCCAATCAACTGCCGATAGAGAGTGGCATTTACCTCAGGAGATGGATCTAAATGAGATAACTGCAATCTTTTCTTCATAGGTGTAAAGAATCGGTGTGTAATCCATCATCCCGAATTTCTCAAGCATCAGTATTAGTATATTTCATCTCGAGAAACAAAATGTGATTATCTTTCCGCCATACTTCCAATCCAAGACAATAGTGCATTAGCCCAAGATCTATCATGTCGAATGATCGATTAATATATTTCTTCATTGCATTGATCATCCTCACTAAACTGCAAGTGATGACTATATCAATCGACATAGACAACAAAAAATCACAATCTCACCCCCTTGTTTTTGTAGGTAAAGATTGGGATTGTATGGATTTCTAACAAATCCATGTTGTACAAGATGCTCTTCAATTTTGATGTACCATGCCCAAGGTGCTTGTTTGAGGCCATATAAATATTTAATGAGTCTCGCATACCTTTGTTTCTTGATCAGTGTACTACATATCCCTTAGGTTGATTCATATAGACTTCTTCTTCAGTAAATCTCCATTCGAAAGACACTTTTGCATCCATCCGATGGACTTTCCTACCAAACCGTGTAGCTAGAGAAAAGATTATCCTGATCGTCTGATCTTAATTGTGGGAGAAAATGTCTCCTCGTAGTCAATGCCTTCTTTTTGTGCATACCCTTTTCTACAAGTCTTTCTTTACACTTGTGCACTCGTCCCATCTACTTTGTACTTCATTCTCGAATATCCATCTCGCATCCAATGGGTTTCTTCCCCGGTGGAAGATCGATGTTCGCCAAGTGTTATTTTTCATTATCGATCGATATTCAAAGTCCATGACATCTCTCCAAGCTTTTGAGTGTAGGGCTTCTGGACTATAGAGGGCTCATCGGACCCAATAACTCTACTCATCAAAGCAAAGTTCACTTCTTCTCTTGCTTTTACCGCAAGTCTGTGGTCCAAGGGTGGATGTATTCTCGTGGAACATCCATTTCGTGCATCTCGTAATGTGCTAGTACACCACTTGGGGCATATGTTGAACTATTACCGTGGGTCGTGGTTCTATCAAATCAACACCATCATCCCCATCATCACTTTCATCATATGTTGGAACATCAGCTTCAGTTTTACAATTGGTAAAGAATCTACATCAGAGAGTCGGGATTAGGAGATGTACACACCCAAAATTACATGTGCTACATTATCAAAAAGGTTACAAAAGTCCCCAATGATGATTCAGGTCCTTTCAAGAAGGTGTTCAAGCTCCAATTTCCATTCGCAATGTATATTTTTACCTAGATGTCTTTACTTAGCCTTCCCGCACTTTTTCTAGCTTCCGCCACTTTCTCGTGCATGTTTTTCCCTTTAGTGTCAAGAACGCCGCCCGCCCGAGTGGCAGCTCAAACCGCCGCCAAGATAGGGCGATGGTTCTAAACCGCCACCCTACACAAGGTGGTGGTCATGCCCACTTTTTCAAAATTCTTCACACATGTTTTAACATGTGACGGTTCACTTAACTTTTCTTTTGCATGCATCCGTGAGCCAAATTGTCTAAAATTAGCTTTGATTGCTTGGTTCTCCTTCCTCCTATTTATAAATAGATTTAATTGGTTGGAACTTCTCCTTCTTGCCTTGTGCATGAAGGTACCTCCCATCCTCCATTCCTATATATTCCATGCTTGTATTCAAGCAAAAGGCCATGAGAATTTTTGTGTATCTTGCATTGTATCAGATTGCTACAATCTTGCTAGGAATTACATAGCCAATCTCTGATCTCTTGTGCTATCTCTCTTCTACCCGCATTACATCTAGACTTCCATCAACCTTTTCATTGCTCAAGAGTCATCCTCCTACTATTGTTATTGCATTCCCAATCCCTTGACTCACATGCCAACACTAGGAAAAGAAAGGAACATACTAAGGGGATAGATATAGATACAACTAGATTTGTCAAAGCTCTTTCTTATCTAGGTTGAAATTGTGTGTTTGTTTGCCTTATTTTTTGAATTGTCAATTTCAAATCACTTGTTTAAAATCATTCATATCAAATAGAGTATAAAATCATTCATTTTAATAAATTAGTCAATCACAAGTACATCAAATCATTAGTAAGTTTTCCTTTTTAACATTACCAGGGAAGTTGTGAGGAAAAATAGCCCTTTTCAGGGTCATGATTTGTTCTTCACCTCTAAGGTAGGGTTTGGAGGATTTTGATTAGATTAGTTTATTTTCTTTAGATTAGATTCATACATTTGCAAAAGTAACTAGCTACATCCGGTTGATTACTTGTCTTTAGTTTATTTATTAGATTAGAACGCATTGCTTAAAGATTAGAAAAGAACAAAAATATTTCCTTTGATAGATTAGTTTGTTTTTATTGCTTCGATCCAAAATATTGTGAAAACTCCAAAAACATAGATTAGATCTCCTTCAAGTAATTAGTTTTCTTATTAAAAGTCATTTTATTTCATTATATGACCATCAACAATCCACAATAGGAAAAGACATACAGTTGTGATCCATTGGTCCCATAACCCAACATGCTAGAATTGATAATCGGACATTGATACCGACTTATGTTTAAAAATCTTATGCACACCCGCAAATTTTGCCGAGAAAATCAAACAACTCAATATACTAAATATCGCTGCTAATCAAGCCTACGAAAATTAGATCGCCTTGAAATAGGGTTTGATTACGTGCATGACCATCCAAGGGCCACAACCTCCACGAGTCTTTGGTTATCATCCTCGTGTCCCACAACCCAACGGCCCGCCACCGTTAGACATTGACACTAGTTTTCGCACATTAGTATTCGATCTTCACCACTTCCACTAAATATTATCGCACAACATATTTACTTATCGAACATAGCATCGATCAAGCTAAGAATTTCTAGATTAGACTGAAAATTACCCATAAATACATTTGGTTTCATCACGCCTCTCATTCTTACTTCCATGACCTTTTTGGAAATCTATACGAGGCACACACATGTCACTTTCCGCATGTTCAACAACCAATTAATAGAATCTCGATGATCTCGACATTGATTGGATTCTATGAGTGGCTATTATCTCAGACCGAGATATCACACCGCTTCAAGTTAGGAGAGCATTCTTTGCATTAGACTCACAGATCTCGATATTACATATTGAAGATATAAGATTTCCCAATTAGCTTGATTCCCATCACCACACTCACATTCACAATCATTCCACACCGGTTGTCTCGACATGAACTCGAGAGATCGGGTGCGAAGAAGGTCATGTGTTGATTTTTTTTCGTACAAATTGGTGAACCCGACGTGAAGAGCTAGTCTCTAAATGTTTCCACTTTCTTTATTCATCCTTTATTCGGTGGGTATTCTTATACCCCCGAATATGTGATATGATGAGTACGGTCATTCCATCCCTGGTTTTGACATGTACCACTACCAATCAAGTATACCACAATAATCACCTTCACTTTCAACATGGGCGGACAACCGATCATCTACTCCAAACCCTCTGCTTCAGGGAACCAATGTTGATTCCAAAGTTGTACATATTGAGGAACTCGACTAGGTCACTCAGACCTATCCCCATGAACAATCAAGTTCAAACAACATGATTTCACTAGTGAAGCAAGTTCATCTCCTCGGGTATTGTTTCGATAGCCCATTAGCATGTAATCTGATCAACTCCCCCATCTAGATGAGGAGTATTTATCATGATATGCTAGGAGTGAACAACACTTCTAGGATATGAACCAATCTTTTGATAGGTTGCAAGGACAAGGTGATGTCCTACTTCAAACCAATAACGCTACCCTCCACCAAGATGTCAACAATACAAGTCAATGGGGTGGCAATACTCCTCACCAACCTCCGAGGGTTCAACAAAAGGTACCTAAGTAAAGTATTGCCCATACCCAATGGGTGATGTCATTTCAGCTTTGTATAAAAATTCAAGGAGTTATAGCTTTCCCAAAATACACGTAATTCATATGTAGGCAAGCGCGAATTCCTTCCTACCCAGAGTTAGGGGCAAAATATCTACCGCACAAAATCCTCTAGTTTACAAGAATACTCAAAACCTGGAGATCTACTTATGAGGATGGGCACCTATGTATGCCCCCAAAGCCACGTATGGATATCTCCAACAGGCACCAACCTGAAGTGCATTCTCAAACGCCATACCAGGAAAGAGGGAAAAATGGAAATTCCCGGCTTCGTGCCTTAGATTCCATATCAAGGTAATCAACCCCCCTATGTACACATGTATTCTAAATATCCATAGGGTACATGTATACCTACTCAGTCCATATGGACAACCGCAGGGATGCCATACACCCCAAAAATGTCTATGTTGTCCCATTTCAGCATCCGATGTAGCCCCCACCTCCCCAACAAGGATCTTCAATGGTGGAAACATACACGATGGGGACCTATTCTAAATATCTCAAGGAACCCTAGACTTCTCAATTGAAATGACAGTCATGCTCCCAAGACCCTTAAGGCATGATCTTCCAAAATTCAACGTGATCTTCCAAAATTCAAAGGGAAGGCGATCCTAACGCTCACATCAAGACTTATGCACAGCCATTCAAGAGCTACTCCCATGGGATGCAAACACATAAAAGTTTTCCTAAGACACTAGAAGGTATTTTCTTCCAACGGTACTATAGGGTACCTGTGAGGCTTCAATACACTCATTCAAGTGACTCATATCAGAGTTTATTAAAGCTTTTCATATGAACAAGCTTTTGAGAATGAGAATCGGTGAATTCCTTCATATCAAGCAAGAAGACAATGAGTCTACATTGCCACTTTATTCAAAGGTGGCAAAAATTTCTCTACTCCTCTACAAGCACTCCAAATATGGATCAAATAGAACTTTGTGATTTGTTCCTTCACTCTCTCAAGATAGAGACAAAGGAAGAGTTTCAAAAGTTCCCTGCTAAGGAGCTATGAAGAGGTGCTAGAGGGTGCTCTTCGGATTGACCAAGTGGCCATTAACAATGGTTGTAAGACTTATGGACAAAATGGGAAGTTAGTCACCCTAAACAAAATAATTTCTGCTCCTAGTTGTTCAACAACACAAACAACAATAAAGGACCAAAGATCCTTGATAAGAATCGTGGAGCCATGACCAATGGTGTGAAATAGATCAAAAAAGCCTAGCGTTGTTAATCCTACCAATACAAGTGCTACAAATAATAACAATAATGGCAATAATTAGAGAAAAAATAGTTTCTCACCCTTGGTAAAGATTGTGGATTTTAATTTTCCTCAACAAAAACAACAATAACCTCAAAGAACAAAGACAAACACCGACCCCAAGCCCTAGTGTTCCAAAATTTTAATTATAATAATCAAAGAACCAAAAAAACTTGTAATTTTGGACCAAAAGGAACGAACCAAAGGCCTCGATATTATGTCCTTGACTTATGCTACGGTTTCCATAGGGTTTGGCCAAGACGCAAGAACTTGCCACGATTGTAACAAGTTTTTGCATCGCTTGCCAGAGGACCAAAGACAGCTTATTATTCGCTGACATGTTTTTGCAAACCCGACAAAGCACCCACTCAAAATGCCTACATGGGACCAAAGATTCCATAGAACACACCGATGGGATCTTCACTATCCTCTCCCCACGCATCTAAAGGACGATAGATTAGATTCCAATGGTTCAAATAAAGGTATTGTAATAGGGACTCATGATCGCGAAGCCTCAACTTCAAACCCACAAGTGGCACCTCCTTTGGATGGTCACTAGCAAATGAAAATTATGGGGTTGGTAGAGTTAGACGTCGAACCCCAAATTAACGCTGCCACAAGAACCAAGGATTATTCTTCACAACCAATCCCGATTTATCCGGTTATGTCAGAAAATGTTCATGATACGCTAACAAACTCAGTAGGGGCTTATGACCTAATCAGTGATCTAATAAGTGATCTAACCAAGACCTTTTCACACATTTCCTTCTTGGATCTATTGAAGAATTCCCCTGCTCATAGAGCTGCTCTGTTAGAAGTGTTAGGTCTCGACCGATTTGATTAATAATACCCTCCATTTAGAGGCATGTATAAATCACATAGACTTCGACGTTAGTCCTTTAGGCCAGCTTTGAGAGAGATATCAAAGTTCGTGTTTCACATCGCAAGATGCCCATGGATGTTGAGATAGCTCGTAGGGGTAACCCGACTTTGTTTCTACAAGTTTGGATTTACAATAACTACGTAAAGCGTGTAATGATCAATGATAGGAAAGCAGTTAACATAGTTCTTATTTCTCTTTTTTCTTCAAAAGTTAGGTATGGGGAGACCAATAGCTCCTCAACACAAAACACACTAAGAGGCTATAATAGCCTCACAAACATCGATTAGAACCATAGTATTAATGGTTACTCTTAGGCCTAAGATAGTACTAATCGAGTTTTACATTATAAATTGTGAAACCAGCTACAATATGATACTTAGTTGTCCTTGGATCCACCGCATGAAGGCAATCCTCCACTCTATTCTGGAGGTACCAACAATATTGTGTGTCTATATTCCTACATTTAGGGAAAGTCTTTGGGCATAAGGTGATCTAAAACCCTTTATATACATTTGGCTAACTTAAAGAAGAGGACTTGTGGGGTCCACTCACGAGTTTGAGCTTCTACAAATCAATTAAAAACTCGCAAGTGTGATGCCGTAATAAAAGCTAGTCACTACGAGAGAGTTAGAAGTCACGAGGTTTATTGAGGGCATTTTGATGGTCAATGATTTTCTGTTATTGTAGAGTTGAATAGTGTCACTAGGAACCACAACAAAAGTCGAGCTATTAGATAAGGATTTTCCCATTCTCCTCCCTTGATTATATGGGTATGGGACATACCTAGGACTCTGATTCCTTCTAGCAGATGAGGTTTGCGTGGTTGAGGTAACCGAGGTAAAGGGGGAAGGTACAAAGGATGACTCAACGTCTATCTTTCCAAGTATTTGTTAGACTCTCCATTTTGATGGAGCCAAGTGTCATTTTTGCAAGTGGGTAGGCAGTACGATCCTTACTTAGCCCGAAGGAAGGATTTCTCAAGTACTTTTCAAGATAAATTTCAAATGCACAAATAATGGGGCTGAATATGAAGCTCCTATTAGGTCTCATCAGTAGCTAATAGAATGGGCATCCTCAATATTAGGGTGTTGGGTGATTCACAACTAGTTGCAAATCAGATATCCGAAGTATATGAGACTAGAGTTGAGTATCTACAACTTTACAAAACAATAGTACTAGGTCTGATGAAAGGGTTTGATTTCATATCAATTGAAGAAGTTCCACGTGAACATAACCTTCTCACAAATTCTATAGCAACTTTTGCTTCGCGCTTCACCCCAAGTAGTGACCTGGAAGATACCAACTTCACGGTTTCAATTCACACCAAACACTTGATTTGTAAAGCACCAATGACCCCAATCTTGACATATGTAGAAACCAAGAATTAGCTTGATTCTTCAGAGCACGTTAATAGTGATGAATTGACTTTAAGATATTTAAACACTTAGGTAGAACTGCATCTTACCTATCACAAGATAGACATTTCCTTAATTCCATGTTCCTCTTCCTATTTTGGGAATCCCATGATTGAATCCTCCCCAGAAAATATCTTGAGATTTGCAAAGTAGAAGAAGAAGGGAATTTAGAGTTACCTCTAGCCCCACTTGAGTTTCAGGAGGGCAACACCTCCTTAATCAAGGGAACAATTCATATAAATATTGGAATAGAGGAGGAACCAAAGATTTTGAAACTGGGATCCTCCTTAACTCTAGAGGAGGTGGAAATACATAACCAAATCATCAAGAAGCACCAAAAGGCCTTCGCATTTAGTTACGAAGAAATGGTGGGAATTACACCGCATATCGCGGTGCACAATCTCATCACCAAACCAGATGCAAAGCCGATTAAGAAAAATTGAGGCCCATGAAGCCAAAAGTGGCCCTCATGGTGAAAGAAGAAGTAATGAAACTTCTCCAAGTGGGGTTCATCAAGCCATTCGATTATTCACAATGGGTATCAATTATCGTCCCCGTTCTAAAAAATAATGGAAAGATCCGTATTTTCATAGACTTCCGGGACATTAACAAGGCTTGCCCCAAATATGATTTCCCATTACCATCCATCGACGTTATTATTGACGCAATAATGGTTGGATTTGAATTGTTTTCTTTTATAGATGGGTTTTGGGTACAATCAAATCAAAATCTCTGAGGAGGATCAAGCCAAAACTACATTTATAACTCCTTGGGGAACCTATTGTTATGTTGTCATGTCATTCGGTCTTAAAAATGATGGCACCACATACCAACAAGCAATGACATATATATTCCATGACCTTATTCATAAGATTGTGGAATCCTACGTGGATGACCCATCGCCAAGGCCAAAGCACCGCAATCACCTGCAGGTGCTTCGTATTATCCTTTCATGCTTAATTGACTATCAATTATCCTTTCACGATAATGGGTGTCAATTATCGTCCCCATTCTAAAAAAGAATGGAAAGATCCGTATTTGCATAGACTTCCAGGACATTAACAAGGCTTGCCCTAAATATAATTTCCCATTACCATCCATCAACGTTATTATTGACGCAATAGCTGGATTTGAATTATTGTCTCTTATGGATTAGTTTTCGAGGTACAATCAAATCAAAATCTCTGAGGAGGATCAAGCCAAACTACATTTATAACTCCTTGGGGAACCTATTGTTATGTTTTTATATCATTCAGCCTTAAAAATGATGGCGCCACGTACCAACAAGCAATGACATATATATTCCATGACCTTATTCATAAGATTGTGGAATCCTACGTGGATGACTCCATCGCTAAGGCTGTAAAGCTTACGATCACCCGTGAGGTGCTTCGTATCATCCTTTCATGCTTAATTGAATATGGCGTCACATTCAATCTAGAAAAGTGTGTATTCAGCCGTAATAGAGGCAAATTTCTAGGTTACATTATATCTTCACGAGGGATTGATGTCAACCACCAAAATATAGGTTATGCAAGAAATGGTTCCACCATTAGACGAGTCTGGTATCGATATTTTCTTGGGAAACTCGGTGCAATCCGAAGGTTCATCCCTGACTTGACCTTTTCTATTCATCCAATCAACAATTTGTTGAAAAGAATTATAGCATTGATTGAATGGAATAATGCAACGAGACCTTTCGAGGTAGTTAAATGATTCTTTTATCCCCTCCCATGTTAATGCCACCTAGATCGATCACCCTTTGATCTTGTATTCACGAAGCTATGGATGTTTCGCTAGCCTGCATGTTAGCTCAAGAGGATGACGATAAATGAGAATGTGCAATTTATTTCATTAGTTAGACATTGCTTGATTATGAGACACGTTACACACATGTAGAAAAAGAATTCCTTTCCATAGTCTTTACAACAAAGCGTTTAAGGCATTATATGTTGAATCAAGAAATAAGGGTTATTGTTAAGATAGATCACTTGCAGACATTCCTCATGCAAGGATCCTTGTCTAAAAAGGTCAGGCATTTCATAACCTTAATGGGTGAGTTTGAACTAACATTTTTAAATCAGAAATCCGTTAAGGGACAAATCATTGTGGACTGGTTGGCTGACAATCCATTAGATGGGGTGATCTAGTAGATCTAGACTTTCCCGATGAGTGTGTGTACTTTGTCAAAACTAGGCCCCCTATCTCTGTATGTCCTTGGTATACCGACATTGTCAATTTCATCATGGACAACACATACCCAGAAGGGGCAACATCACAACAAAGAATGTGGTTACGAGTCATTTCCACTAAGTATGTTATTTTGGAGCAAGTGCTCTACCGCAGAGCCTTTGACAAAATGTTGTTAAGATGTGTTGACACCGAAGAATCCAAAAATATTATTTATGAGTCACATAGCGGAGTATGTGGAGGTCACTTCGTGGCCACGCCACTACTCGGAAGATACATTGGATGGGCTATTTCTAGCCCACTATAAAACATGACACAGTAGAGTTTGTGCGCATATGTCACAAATGCCAAGAGTTCTCCCACAAGATCCACATACCGATACAAGCTCTGCAACCAATCGCGACCCCATGGACCTTTTCCACATGGGGCCTGGATTTGATAAGGAAATTCTCTCCCTCGTCAACAGATGGCCATAACTTCATAATCACGGCCATATAATACTTTACCAAGTGGGTAGAAGCCATGCCTCTTACCACCTGCACTTCGGGTCTATGATCGTTAAGTTCATATTAAACCATATCATTTCTAGGTACAGTGTCCCATGGGTCATTATCTGGATAATGGCACATCTTTCAAAAATGAAGAGGTGCGTGAATTATGTGCAAAGTTCAAAATAAGTCATCATACGGCTTTCTCTACTATCCTCGTGCAAATGGAAAATTGAGGCTACGAATAAAACGTTAAAGTCCATCTTCCGTAAGACCGTTAAGGAGAATAAACGAGATCGCACCTAAATCTTTTTCGGCCTTCAGGCCTATCGAATGTTAGTTAGGACACCAACGAGGGAAACCCCCTTTTCTTTAGTGTTTAGAGTTGAGGTGGTTTTGCCGCTTGAAATCGAAATACCTAGTCTTTATATTTCACTTCATGGGATCCTAGAAGAAGAGGGTTACCAAGAAGCACGACTCTCTCGCTTAGAAAGTCTCGATGACGCTAGGCTTAACACTCGAAAAATGGCACAATGTTTACGTTGACCGGATGGCTCGTAAGTACAATAAGAAGGTTTACAAACGTGAAATATATGAAGGAGATTTGGTATTAAGGCTCGATAGTCAGATAGACAAAAAAACTTGCAAGGGAAGGAAATTTAGACCTAGGTGGTTGGGTCCATATTGAGTAGTAGAAGACTACAAAAATGGGGCATTTAACCTATGTACACTAGAAGGTAAAGAGTTTAGCAAAATTGTAAACTCTCTTCACCTAAAGAGGTACTACACACAATCTACCAAAGATTTTCATATTTACATTACCGCATCTACATTGCATTTTCATCCTCCAGCTCATTTTGTAAAAATTGTGATCAAGGGATTTCTTCTTATAAGAACTCCTAAAACTTCAAAACATTGGCAAAACATTCAAATCATATTTCTTCAAATATTCATAGTATCATCAATTATACCTAAATCATTTCATCACTCAAACAAGATAAGACAAATTTTTACCGTGATCATACCAAGGATCTGCATATTTGGTTCCGCTTATAGTCTCTTTCTAGATTAGGTGTCTTTACCTATAGTCTATTCTAGAAGCTTCATGGTGTCACATCTATCCCATAAAAATCTCTTTGGAAATAAGAACATACTAAACATTTTTCCTAGATAAGTAAGTCAAATGCAAATCCACATAAATTTTTTATTTTACACATTTCTTTTCCCTACCAACCTTCGGTGTTGAGCCTACATCTCTTACTAGTGATGTAGGGTTGGGAAAGGAGAGAAATGCCCTTACTCACCTATTCCTTGTCTGTGGTGATGAGCTCATGCTTCCTCCTGGTAGCATGGGACAAGGTGTAGGGGGCTCGTTGACAAACTTGAAAGTTACAAATAATTCGCTCAAATATTGTGAAATCATAGGTCAAAATCAAAGTGAGTTAGATGTCCAAAATTCCAAAAGAGTTTAAAACCCCAAATCCATATTTTGTCAACCAAGTAGCCATCTATGGATCTAAGTCTAGATAAACTGGAAAGTAAATCACATTCTAAGCTATGAAGTAACTTGAGTAGGGTGAAGTTGTAGTGTCCCAATTTTGTCTTGTCAAACCATTGTCTTTCCCTAATCATTACCACTCACTAAAAAAAAAATAACTTGTGCCCTTCTCGGCTCTTGGTGTGTTTGAGGCCTCACATCCTACTAATTGTGAGGGGTTAGGAGTGGGGCAAGTACATCTTCTTATCATGTCGTCAGTATCAACATGTTTTACCAAAACAATATGAAGTATCAAAGGTTGCTTAAATAAGCTAAAATGCAAATATCATACATTGTGTTCGCATTATCATATACCAAAGATTATGAAATACAAAAGAAATCATTCTCAGTTATCATTTCACATCCACCGTATACATTCGAAAATCATAGAAAAGTGGAAATTCTTAATATCTTGAGTACACATGAGAGATAAACCAAAAGAAAGTCAACTCGATAAGATGGAATACTGAATTATTAGCATATGGATTTGCAAACATACAAATGACATGCAACAAAGTGTGGGAACGAAGTCCCTCCTCAATGAAGGTGAGGCTACCTTTATCGAAAACCAAAACTGTATTTACATCTATACATTCAAAATTGTATGTGGGGGTGTTTGGAACATCAATGGAAAGAAAAGTGAATGAACGAGATGGAATGGAATGAGGGAAAGGAGTGGAATGGAATGAACTAAAAGAACATGCAAAAGTTAGGTAAAAATAGAGCCTAATATTGCATGAAGAAGAAAGATAAAAACCAACATAAATAAAATGGAGTTTGAGTTAGCCAAACAATAACGTGTAAAAGGGAACACACATGAGCAAGTAGATAATCGTGAGCTTGATCAATGAACTAGAACAACCGATTAATAACATTGATAATAAGATCAAAGATAATATTTGTATGCAAGATTTCAAACACCTAACATCAAATGAACATAAGAACATCAAATGTTACAAGAGACAATGAATGAGACACAAAGTTCGTATTTAATTAACTCCAAAAAAATTTCACAAAAGAACAAAAGTTTCTTCTGAAACAAAGCTTACACAAAAGTGTTTTCTTCTCCTCTCTCAAAGTCACCCTTACAAATGAGCCCTCACTTCCTTTTATAACCCAAAAGTTGGTTACAAAGTAGTTAGGGTTTTACAAGATCATTAAATAAGGCACTTAAGTGACCTTTGACTTTTTCAACAACTTTATTAAAGACAACCCAAAAATAGAAATTACTTAAAATATCCATTGTTTCCCAAAACAAATAACAACACCTTTTAAAATATACAATAATAACTAGTGCCTTATCCATTGAAATGGGGTCCGCCTATCTCAAGCGTATGAGAAATAGACTCTCCCACTTCGTTAAATACCAAGAAAATCAACTCCCGAACCACCAAAGTGAAATTAGGATCTACCGCTTTTGCCAGTTGAAAGGATCTAAACCTTCCCAAAGTTTCAAACATCTTTTCTTCTTCTGGAGGTTCACTTGGTCGAATAATAGCCTCACAAAATACCTGCAATTCAATAATTCTACTTGGCATATCATTTAAATTAACAATTTTGGATTGAGCATTCTCAAATAAGTTCTTTAATTTGATGCACTGCTCCATGGAAACTGACGAGAAATTGTTGGCGGAGTTTACATGTCCTTAAACAATTGTGAAAATTGCTCTTCCACTCCTTCTCAAGATGAACACCTTTGATTATGCTCATTTACGAGGTTACAAGGAATCTCAGCCATGAATTCTTGAATCAAAGAGAGTGAAGTGAGGGCTTCATTGAAAAATGCTTTCATAATGGATCATAGAATCCTCGAGAATACGTTTTTTTTTATTGAGATGCAAACACTAAAGAAAACGTGTCCTCGATGTTCAAATTCGAGAATTCCTTCAATAGCTAAAGCCTGAAGATTCCATACTTGTCCTCTACTATAGATTGGGTAATATCTCATCCGAATTTGATAAAGTAGAAACAAAAGTTTCTTTGAAAGAAAGAATTGGATCAAGATACGCACTGACATCTTCATGAAGCTTAACCATGGTTTTGATCATTCCCGGCCTAAAATGAGAATCTCAAAGCCAAGTTTTAGTGACATGGCCCAATGTGTTTATTTCCTTTGACAAATTGAGAGTATCTTCATCCGGGGCAGCCACCGCATCGTGCATCGGGAAGGTGGATGATATGGGATTTATCAAATGTTGAACATATTCCACCAATTGATTCTTTTTGCCTTGAGCTAATAGTTTTGAGACTTGTATTTCTCAAGTATCTTTAAACGATATCAATTGAATCTCGAGCCATCGCCATGTCACTTTCTAATGTAGATCTTCCAAGTCTCGGTCTGAAACTTCATACCAAGTAACATCATTTAACGCTCGCGCTTTTATCCACTTGTGGAGTGGTGAGGTCTGCAAATTTGTTTCCATCATTATCTACCATTATTCGAAAGCACCTTAGCTTCATAACAACCGGCTCTAATTGGGGACAAGGACTTAAGGACACAACAACGGACTTTCACTCAAAATATTCATGAACACGATCTCAAAATGATGGGGCATAAAAATGAGGCGACACAAGAGAGGAGACTAAAAACAAGGAAACAAACAAACCAAAATCCTAATTACCTATGTACATACAAAGAACAACCCGCTTTTAATTTTGATAGTGTGTTGAGATATTGCCCACTATAGGGCAAAGGAAAATGAGTTCCATCAGGATATGACGAGTAATAGGTACTATCTCCACATAAATGTCTTATTTTGAATGGGCTTCAGCCACAACAAGTCAAACTTCCCATGTTTTCCTTTCGGTTCACGTCTTTTGTCCGAGAGAAGAACTAAGTCATTGATTTGAAATTGGTTCTCCTAGTTTTCCTGCCCAAACAATTTCTTTACCTTGGATTGATGTTCCTTAATCCTATTTGCCACTTGACTCATTTGTTCCCCGAGCTTGCTTAGAACATGATCCTTTATCTAATGCATTGGTGAAGCATTCATCATCAACCAAACTTTACGAGCTAATTTTAATGCTAGTAATTCAAAATACGGAATTTGAGTATAATCCATACAAAAGTTGAAATGGAGACATTCTGATTGCCCTTTTGGGAGCTATATGGTCAGCCCACAATGCATCATATAACTTTTGTGCCAAGTTCTTTTATTTTCTTCGACTAACTTGCGCACAATAGTAATGAGGTTTTTGTTACTAGATTCAGCTTGACCATTTCCTTGAGGGTAGTAATATGATGAATGAGATAAGGATATCCCATATCCATAACAAAAACCTATCATCTCTGTAGAAGAAAAATTTGAGGCATTGTTCGTCACGATCTTGTGAGGAATTCCATAACAAACCAATATATTTTCTTTGATGAAATCACATATTACCGCAGTAGATGTTTGTTTCACCTAAGTATAGCTTCTAACCACTTTGTAAAGTAATTAGTGGCGGTGAGCACGTGAGTATGACCAGCGCTAGAATTAGGATTCAAAACCCCAATGAAATCTAAACCCCATTGTTGAAAGGGTTCTTCAATGACAATCTTAGCTTCAAAGGCAAAGTGTTGCCAACTTTGGTCTTCCAACAAATTGTTGACACAGCTTCACATTTTATCACCCTTTTTGCGGGCATGGAAAACATAGTGGGCTAGTAATAATGTGCTCTTAGAATTTTATGGTTGTTATTCTTGGGCTAGAGAAATGACCACCTTAAAGCATGATTGTGGAAAGCTTCCAACAACCTATGTTGTTGTTCTTTATCAACACATTTGAGGAACATGCCGCAATTCCTTTCTTGAATAACGTGTTATCCCAAATGACGTACTGCAACTCTTAATTTGATAGCTCATTTCTCTTTAGCTATCGATTCTCCTGACACTCGCCATATGTGAGGAAGTAGGCAATATCGTAATACCATTCATTTGTGGTAATAGTTTTGAGCAAATACTACCAATGGTATATTTTCTTCAATGGATCTTCTTCGGAGTTATCTCGTGGTTCATTATCTACAATGAGTCGGGCAAGAGTCCTCTTCCTCGAACCAACTTAATAGGCTTGATGTCGGATCATATTCTTGGATTGGAGACCCAATTACTCTTTTAGATCCTGGTTCCTATTGTATCAACATTGATTTCACTATGGTGTCCGGAACTAAGACTTTGGTGTGAGAATTCAACACGTAATACCTAAAGTGTTTTTGAGCTCTTACCATCGCATATGATGTCTCTCAAGAGGAGTGTAATTAAGTTCATGTTTCTTGAATCCCGAACTCATGAATGCGATAGGAGATTCGATCCTCTTGATTATTGAGTCAAAATGGTGGAGATTGTGTGCGGAGAAGCATAACAATAAATTATAAAATCCTTTTTAAAATCGAGGACATACCAATGTAGGAGCTTTTGCAATAGCACCTTTGATTTTCTCAAATGCCTCTCTACCTTCCTTTGACCATTTAAAGGATTCATTTCCTTTCATCATATCGGTGATTTTCTTAGTCACTCAAGAAAATGAAGAAGATGAACCTTCTAGAAAAAAAGTTCACCTTTCCAAAGAATGAATGGACTCCAAGCTTACTTGTAGGCAAGGAAAGATTTTTATAACCTTGAACACGTTCTCAGTGGTCGATCTTAGTTCCTTCCTTAGAAACAATATGACCTAGGAGTTTCCTTTTGTAACTCGAACATCGACTTTTTGGATTCACGAGAAATCTTATGAAAGTTCTGCACCTTTGTAATATTTTCTCCAAATCTCTTAGGTGATCTTCTCATTTCTTGGAGAACATCACAAGTCATCTAGGTATATCACAATGATCTTGTCTTTATAATTTGCAAATGCCATATCCATGGCCCTTTGAAAAGTTGTGCCAGTATTGATCAAACCGAAGGGCATTCTTCTATATGCGAATGTACCCCTGGGGGTAGTGAACGTGGTTTTATGTTGATCTTCTCTAGCCACTTCAATCTGATTATAGCCAGAGAAACCATCTAGCATATATAGCATTTCCGATCCAATTACTGCCTACAAAATATGGTCCATGACTCACAGTGGGTAGTTATCCTTCAAGGAAGTCTGTTTAAGATTGCGGAAATCCACGCAAATCCTAATATCTCCATTTTTCTTGCGAACCGGTACAATATCAGCTATCCAAGTTGAATGTCGAATAGGAAACACTATTCGTGTATCTAGCATCTTTTGAACTTCATGAAATATTGTCCCTAATCTTGGGATTATATTGTCTTTGCTTTTTCCCGAATGGAACCGCACTGTGCTTCAAGGGTATGGCATGTTCCATTTCCTCGGGTTGGAAAGACTTCAAGTCTTCGTATGAATAAGCCAAAATGTCAGAATATTTGGTAAGGAGGTTTATGAATTTCCTGCACTCCTCAGGTGAGCAACACTTACCAATATTGATCAGGCGAGGTTTATCCTTGGTACCGATATTAACTTGCTCATAGTCCAAGCAAAATTCGTAGGTCCGCCTGCTACGCTTTCTCTTTGATAAACCTATCATGTTTGTCAAAACATTCTTCAAGTGAAACCAATCCTTTGGGAATTTTATTTCCTTTGAGTTGAATGATGCCATCACTGATATTCATTCTTAACTCCTTCCCGAATGGGGAAAGGTAGTTGATCTCGTAAAATTTAGAATCACTTCCTTCAAAGTACAAATGTTCAAAATTTTTTCTCTTTTCCAAGAAGGCAATAATTTTTGATCATCATTAAATACTTGCCAATTTTCTCGCATTTGTCAGAGCACTCACCTAAAAACCATTTCAATGGTGTATTTGACTTGATCAAATTCTGAATGAGGAATCATTAATGAAGTTTCGAGACTACTAGAGGATCTGCTTTTGTCATTCTTTTCACGAGGGACAAATTTTATGGAAAAAGCATCAAAGACTTCTATCGCATCCCACACTTTATTCTTGTAGTGTCTCAAACGATCATTCTTTACTTGGAACTGATTTCTTACTTGTTTCACAATCAATTCCGCATCTCCAAAGACTTCCAAATTTTTTATCCCTTTCTCCTTTGTAGCTTGAAGGCCAAGGATTAATGCCTCATACTCTGCAGTGTTATTAGTATTTGAAAATTCGAGTTTGTAGGAAAAAGGAAATATTTCACCATTTGGAGATATGAGCACCACTCTTGCACTAGAGCCCATCAAGCAACAACTTCCATCAAACTCAAGAGTCCAAATCTCATTGGAATCTTGGCAAGTGATCTCAGGGGTATGAATTTCTGTAGTCATCATATAATTACCCATACTTGAGCCTTGGAAAAGGATCTGTGCATGAGGATCTTTAATTTTAGTTACCGTGAACTTTTCCTGAGCTTTCGGCATAAGCTTTTTCATTTCTCCATTGATAGGAATCATGGCATGAGACCAGTCCATTTAAATCTCACCACCCAAATCCCTACAAAATTTCTTACTCAACAACATTCCATACAAGGTGAGAATATCAAAAACTAAAATAGTTACCTTAACTCACTTTTGAGGGAATTGGGCTAAAACCATTTGGGCGTCTTTAATCTGCCCGATTAGAGGAACTTGCTTGGTTTCCATGGAGTAACATGATCTGAATGTTCTCGTACAATTCAAACCAAGATCATGTGCTACTTTTTCTCGGCATCACATTATCCGAGGCTCCAGAGTCTATAATGCAATTACTTAATTTGCATTCGTTGATCGTAAAGGACTCAAATCAAGGTTCAATATTTTCATTGAAGGTGTAGTGGTCGCCACAATATTTTGAGTTTTCCCATCTTTGGGAGTTTTCGAGAATTCCTTTGGAGGAATGAACAAGAGAGTCACCTTGATAATTTGGACCAATTCTCGAGTTGATCTTGTTGGACTTCAAGTACACTCTCTTTGTGACATGGAAATTTTTGTTTTATTGATATGATCAATGATATCAAATTTAGGCAAGGTAATCGTACTTGAAGTCTCAGCTATAAGTTCTTTCAAACTTGACGATGGCACACTTTTCAGCTTGGCCTCTGGGCTTGGTTGACACCGATGTGGAAGAAGGAGCTTTCTTAGAAGTAGTTGGTTTACCAATCGATCGATCTAACAAAGGCCCTCCTTTCTTTAAGATAGTCTTGACTTTTGAAACCTACCGCCTTGGACTCTTTAGGAGCCTTATTTGTCTTGGATTCTTTGGGAGTTTCCTTGGAAACCTATTTATTTCCTACCTTAGTGGTATCCTGCTTCCTTTTTCGAGAGATGTGCATGAAGACAATAAGGATTGACTATTTATATCTTCTATAATTTCTTCTTATTCATCTTCTTCATCTGAATGATACTCAAAGAAATGATTATTACTTTCCCTCTGGATCTTCAACATCAGGTTCATATGTCTCGAATCTAGCTCTTCCTCATCAACCTCGATGGCTTTAATCTCATCATTGGTTTCTTCAATGACATCACATTTTGAATTAGTTGTGGAGCTTTTCAATAGCAAGCCTCGTTGGAGCACCTGCAATCTTGGCTTTGTTGGGAACGTATCCTTTTCTCAGGATGTCTTTGTAAGGAGCAGGTCTACTACTTTGAGAAACTTGCTTTTTCAAAGCTAGCACATCATTAGCCAACATAGTGAGTATAGTTTCTGCAGTGTTGGGAGTTTGACTCTTTCCTTTGAGGGAATTTTTCTTGAATTTTCCTGCCATGATTAAGTCATCTTCAATTTCTAAGGCTAAAGATTGAGCAAGTTCCAAAGTAGCCACCCTAACCCTCTCACGGTGATAGCACACTTTTGGTTGTTGTGCATTAATAAAGAAACATTTTTATCCATCAAGGTTAGGACAAATCCTTAAATGGGAACTTTGTTCACCATCTTGATGAATTTAGCCACAAAATTCTCATGGGTTTTGTTGGCTCTTTCTTCACCCGAGATAGTTGGGCAAGAAGAGCATGTTCATCTTCTACCATTTTGAATCGATTTTCAAACTTAGTTTCCATATCATTCCAATTTTTGATACATCCATTGGGAAGATGATGAAACCAATCAGTAAAGAACATCATACAATGTTTCGATGAAGAGACAAATAGCAACATCTTCATATTTTAACAACAAAATAGCACATGCAGCGAAGAAGGTAGAAATATGATCATCTCGTGACGTCTTCCCATCTTTGTTGAACTTGGGAAGAATCTTTCGATCCTCGTGGGAGTTCATGTCGAGCAGGTAAGGCCAATGGGTCATGACATTTCCCCATGGTATGTTAAATTGCCATTTGATATAAGGTGGTATGCGAAGGTAAAACAACGTGAGTAAGGACAAGTGCTTGAATGGTAGTGATTCCTTCCTTGTTTGCTCTTTTAGGACTTGATGCACGAGGCTTGCAGATCCACGAGGTGTGTTCTTATTTGGAGGAGATAACTTGAAACTAAATTTTCCTTAAAAGTCAAAAGTGGGGTCAGATTGACCTTTAGCTTTTTCTCCTCGCATAAACCTCTTTCCTTCAAATTTGGAATCTTTATGGTGAAGGGATCACTAGTGTGTTTTGACCGGCTCTAGCCTTTTCTCTTCACTCTCTTTCTTGAGCTATTTGGGCTTGAATAACTCTAGTAACTCTCGCGGCTTTCTCTTCTTCGTTATCTAGTACTGATGTGGCGAGATGAAAATGATGGTTACTTGTGCACTTTTCCCAAATAGCTTGCCTCAAATATGATGATATGTCTTCTTGAGTATCTACAAAAACAAGATTTGGTTGCAAGATAGGTGGGTTACCTGTAATAGTCATACAACTTTTAACCTTGGTGGAAGAAGACCGCGTCGATGAACAATGATCAAAGATGTGTCCTGGAGGTTCACTTGGTTGAAGAATAGCCTCACAAAAATACCCGTAATTCAAGAATTCTACATGGCATATCATTTAAATTAACAATTTTGGATTGAGCATTCTCAAATAAGTTCTTTAATTTGATGCACCGCCCATGGAAACCGACGAAAAGTTGTTGGTGGAGTTTACATGTCCTTAAACAATTGTGAAAATTGCTCTTCCACCCTCTCCGATGAACACCTTTGATTATGCTCATTTACGAGGTTACAAGGAATCTCAGCCATGAATTCTGAATCAAAGAGAGTGAAGTGAAGGCTTCATCGCTCATGCTTTCATAATGGATCATATAATCCTCGAGAAGTTTTTTCTTGATTTGAGATGCTGGAGACACCAAAGAAAATGTGTCCTCGATGTTCAAATTCGAGAATTCCTTCAATAGCTAAAGTTGGCGATTCCATACTTGTCATCTCCGTAGATTGTAATATCTCATCCGAATTTGATATAGTAGAAACAAAATTTTCTTTGAAATAAAGAATTGGATCAAGATACGCACCGACATCTTCATGAAGCTTAACCATGGTCTTGATCGCTCCTCGCCTAAAATGAGAATCTCTCAAAGCCAAGTTTTAGTGACATGGCCCAATGTGTTTATTTCCTTTGACAAATTGAGAGTATTTTCATCACAGGGCAGCCACCTTTGCATTAGGTAATTGGGAAGGTGGATGATATGGGATTTATCAAATGTTGAACATATTCCACCAATTGATTCTTTTTGGCCTTGAGCTAATAGTTTTGAGACTTGTATTTCTCAAGTATCTTTAGCAAGATATAAATTGAATCTCAAACCATCGCCATGTCACTTTCTAATGTATATCTTCCAAGTCCGGTTTGGAAACTTCATAGTCATGTAAGGCGTCATAGCATCGCGCTCTTTATCCACTGTGGAGTGGCAAGGTCTCGCAAATTTGTTTCCATCATTATCTACCATTATTCGAGAAAGCACCTTAGGCTTCATAACACAAACCAAAAATAAGAGTCGATATATATCGTGGTGAATCAAGTTTGTATACAATGTCACCATGCACTAGGCATGGTCAAAATGCTCGCAATGAGCCCGAAACATACAAAAAAATTGTATAAACGCCCAATAAAATATCATTAAAACAATAAAAATGGCCTTATGACCTTTCGGTCCCTCGTGTGAGATCTCTCATATTGTGTTCAGCCACGTCTAGGGCTCCTACTGTGGATTTACGACACCTGGAAGTGAATAGAATGATGTTAGTGCTCATGGTGGCATCTGTTTCCCATGACCTCGCAGCGAGAATGGCTCTGTCTCATTAAGCACTTGACAATCTCATACCCCACCACCTGGGTATAGAGGGAAGTCACTATCTCCGCTATCTTCCACATAGGGAAAACACGTCAGTGTGTCTTCATGGATAATGGCTGGCCCGAGTCAACAGTTAGCTCAACTTGGGTCTTCCCTGAGGGGATCAGTAGAGTATCCATGCACACCTGATGGATGATCTCTCACCACTCTTATGTCATTTCTGCAAGAAGAAAGCAAGAAGTGATAAGTTAGAAAAATAGAAAAATAAAGAAAAAGATATAACTCAACATTCCTAACGAATAAACTCGAAAAAAAAGTATTAAACTTACTCGGGTTTTGGGCATCCAAGTAAGAACAGTAACTGTTGCTGCCACTGCTTCTGGTGGCTATGGGGCTTCCCAAAAGTTGGGAGAAAATTGTTATCCTATGACGGACTCATCGTCCCCCTCTCCATCATGAGGAAGTGTCAACTATGAGACTAAGGTCTCTCTCTCAGCACTGGCCTCATCGTATGCTTCTCTCAACATCTCCTGAGTATCATTCCACTCAGGGTCACTCTCCTCCTCCGCATGGGTTGCCTCGCCAGTCCCAACACCAACTCCCTCATCCTCGGTGTCCTCTCCAATCCGACTCCGCCTCCGTCTCACCCCGTGATCCTCCTCGGGACTGGAATCTCAGATCAATGGGTTCATCCTGCTCCCATTGTGAGCAGGAGCGACCGTAATCCAAAGTAGGGGTTCTCTGGGCATCAACTACCCAACAAGCATGGACCACTGTCTAACCGCAATGGGTGCACTGGAATGACCATTGTCAACCAAGATCCCCTCTAGGGCCCCTCTGAGCCTCCTGAATAGTCATATAAATTGGTGTAACTGGAGGGAGCATATCAATGTATGGAAGGCCAAACCAAGCTGGGGACCCAATCTAATGGGTGAACCTCAAGTCTCCCTACTCACAACCGGATGACTCGCCGAAGAGCAAGCTACCATCATAGTCACCTCCGGTCCCCATATCATGCCATGTCCTAGTAGGGCGGGCGGTCATGTCTCTGTCATAGTCAAGGAAGCCATTAGCCTGATGTGGCGTCCTAAGTATTGACATACCTCTCCATCTAGCTACCTACGAATAGCCCTTGGATATGACACTAGTACTCCCCTACCATAAGGGATGAAACGCTCATAAACCCAACTCAAAACAAGAGTAGGGTGGCTCAATGATTGCCCCCGCCATATGACTACCACCCCGTATAAATCATGTTAGGTGATCCCCAAGATATTTGTACCCTGTGCATATTTACGGCCATGCCCCTCGATCTATGTAATGATAGGAGCCCAACAATACAAGAGGGTGTCACCACCCTTGTCCCGATCAATCAGGAGGATAAGATGCCCATGATGGCTCTGTGTATGACAGGAATGGGAGTAGTGGCAATGGACCAAACCTTCATCCCCTTCTTTGAGCCAGATGAGACAATGGCATCTCCCATGTATGTGGCCCACTACGTCATCACAACCCCGGACCATGTCAGTATCAAAATTCAGCCTCCTCCCAAGTATCGAGAGCCCAAGAATATGGTACACATCCTCCAAGGTGATGGTCCACTCACCCCAGACACTTGGGAACTGGAAGGTGTTCTAGTCCGCATCCCAATAGGAAAATAAGTCACATAGAATATGACTAGTAGGAGCAACGTGGGGAACCCGTGCAATCCTCCAAATACCGACTGAGAAGATCCATCTCATCCCGAATTAGCCGATCCGGGATACCAGGAGCCAATCACACTCTCTCTTCCAACTCCATCGATGTACTCTTTCTCGAATTCACCAAAACATGGAAAAAGAGAAAGTAACATATACCAAATAATAATCTCACCAAAATGTTACAAAACATCGAAAATCAAAAAAATCAAGTTAAATACACGTCTTGGTCATTCTGCTTCAAAACCACCGCCGTGCTTTGTGCAAGAAATTCTAGACCAACTTTCCAAATGTGTCTTTAACCCTAAAATGATCAAAAAGACAAAAAGACTACTTCTAACCAAATAAAAATGCCTTATGGGCCCCCTGAGACTCATTTAAGAAAAAAAAATTGAAAATGATCCCTCCTAGGTGAATTTGTCAAAGTTTTTATATTTTAGGTATTAAAATACAAAAGTGAAGATAACCAACCTCGACCGCATCGTCGATCTCCCACTCATGGAGGCATGATCAAAATCTTGTCACGGCCAGATCAGTTTGAACTCTCAAAAATGGTCACCGTGGGTCCAGAGCTCCAAATTCACCAAATCAAATAGCACAAATGAATTGAAAAATGAGTTGTTTTGATATATATATATATATATATATATATATATATATATATTACTTTGACCTCATTTTCAGGTGTTCTTGTTCGTAGGGATGGAGCGTTGGCGCGAGTATATTTCTATACCCCCATAGATGGTAAGTCCTCTTGTCGTTTTGATTTAGTGTTTATTTTTCAATATTTTATCTATCTACACTTGAGTCTTCTTTTCTCTTACATGTAGCGGGAGTTTGGGTGGCTACATTTCGACATGCGAGCGTGTCAGGTATAGCTTCTAACTCCCCATTTCGGGAACGCCATACTCAAACTCTACGTTTTACGCATTTTCATGGCTAAGATGCTTCTTCGAGGGGACAATATGTATGCACCCAAAATTACATGTGCTACATTGTCGAAAAAAGGTTACAAAAGTCCCCAATGATGATTCAGGTCCTTTCAAGAAGGTGTTCGAGCTCCAATTTCCATTCGCAGTGTATATTTGTTGCCTAGATGTCTTTACTTAGCCTTCCCGTACTTTTTTAGCTTCCCGCTCTTTCTCGTGAATGTTTTGGCCTTTAGTGCCGTGGATCACCGTCCTACCAGGCACAAGTTAAACCACCGCCAAGACAGGCGGCGGTCCTTAAATCACCACCCCGCGTAGGGCGGCGGTCTTGTCCACTTTTTCCGAGAATTCTTCACGCATGTTTTTACATGTGATGGCTAATTTAACTTCACTTTTTACATGTATCCGTAAGCCAAATTATCTAAAATTAGCTTTGATTGTTTAGTTCTCCTTCCTCCTATTTTTAAATAGATTTAATTGGTTGAACCTGCTCATTCTTGCTTATGCATGAAGGTGCCTCCCATCCTCCATTCCTATATATTCCATGTTTGTATTCAAGAAAAAGGCCCCGAGAATTATTATGTATCTTGCATTGTATTGCTCTATGATCTTGCTAGGAATGCATAGCCAAGCTCTAATATCTTGTGTTATCTTCACTGGATTGCATCCAAACTACCATCAAGTTTCCATTGCTCAAGTGCCATCCTTCTACTACTATTCTTGCATTCCCAATCCCTTTAACTCATGGAAACACTTAAAAATAAAGGAGCATCACGAGGGGATAGATAAAAATACAACTAGATTTTCCAAAGCTCTTGCTTGTCCAGTTGGAATTGTGTGTTTGTTTGCCTTATTTGTTGAATTGTCAATTTCAAATCACTAGTTTAAAATCATTCATTTCAATGAATTAGTCAATCATAAGTAGATCAAATCATTAGTAAGTTTTCCTTTTAACATTACCGTGGAAGTTGTGATGAATAATAGCCCCTTTTCAGGTCATGATTTGTTCTTCACCGAGGGTAGGGTTTGGAGGATTTTTGAGCAGGATTAAGTAACCAACTATATCGATTGATTACTTTTCTTTAGTTTATTAATTAGATTAGAATGCATTTCTTAAAGATTAGAAAAGATCAAAAAGATTTCCTTTGATAGATTAGTTTGTTTTTATTGCTTCGATCCAAAATATTGTGAAAAATCCAAAAACATAGATTAGATCTCCTTCAGTAATTAGTTTGCTTATTAAAATTCATTTTATTTCATTTTGTATGACCATCAACAATCCACAATAGGAAAAGACATATAGTTGTGATCCATTGGTCCCACAACCCAATGGGCTAGAATTGATAATTGAACATTGATACTAGCTTATGTTTAACAAGTTTTACGTACACTTGCAACTTTTCTTTGAGAAAATAAAACAACTCAATACACTAAATATCGATGCTAATCAAGCCTACGACTATTGAACTGCTCCTGGCAACAAGGTTTGATTATGTGCATGACCATCCAAGGGCCATAGCCTCCACGAGTCTTTGGTTGTGATCCTTAGGTCCCACAACCCAACAGCCCTTGATCACCGGCTTAGACATTGAGACTAGTTTGTGCACATTAGTATTCAGATCTTTTCTGCTTCCACCGTATATTATTACACATCTTTCCTTACTAAACATAGTAGTCTATTAGGCTAAGACTTTCTCGACCGTATGGGAAAATCTCCCATAAATACATGTGGCTTCATCACGCCCTCGCTCTTACTTCCATGACCTTATCTAGAAATCTATACGAGGCGTCTATAGGTCACTTTCTCGGTGTTCAACATCTAGCAATGTAAGCTTGGCTGAGCTTGACATTGATTGGAGTCTCACGAGAAGCTATTATCTTAGATCGAGACATCACACCGCTTGAGTTAGGAGAGCATTCTTTTCCTAAGACTCGTAGATCCCGATATTGCATGTTGAAGATATAAGATTTCCCAATTAGCTTGATTCCCATCACCATGTTCACATTCACAATCATTCCATACCTAAGTTATCTCGATATGACCTCGAGAGGTCGGAGTGCGTAAGAAGGTCACATGTTGATTTTTTGTCGTATTGAAACTCGCTTTATTCTTCTCAAAAACTCAACATATTTGCTCGGGTGTAGACTTTTCTAGTCTTTGGATCCATCAATCTGTACCTAAGAGTCTCTTCATTGTACCCCAATGAAGATAAGTTTATATGCCTTCATGTCCAATTTCTTTACTCATTCGCTAGGTATGTGCATACTTGCATTACACTTCAATACTCTAAGGTGTGCAACATATGGTTTCTGCTTTGACCATGCTTCATGTGGTGTTACTCACAAGAGAAAAGTTGGGCACTCTGCTCAACAAATACACTATTGTCTTTGCAAGTCTAGTGTCATCAATCATGCATCACACCATTTCTATGATAGTACGATTTCTTCTCTCAATAACACCATTCCGTTGTGGTGTGCGTGGAGGAGGCATTTGTTGACAAATCCCGTGAGTTTGTAGGTAGTATTTAACTCATTACCTTGGTGAACTCCCCTTGATCTAAGCAAGTAAAGTTCTAATGTGAAGACCAATTTCATTCTCAATAACTACTTTAAACTTCTTAAAGGTTTCAAAAGCTTCACTTTTCTTACAAAGACAAAAATCCACATTTTTCTTGAATAGTCATCAACACAAAGCATGAAGTATTGCAATATAGAATGACTTGGTTGCATCGAATGACCGCAAAGATTGGTATGAACCTTGGAGATAAAGCTTACCATGAGCTCAATATGTACTCTTCGGTGAATGAAGCTCTGTGTTGTTTTTCATAGTAGTGAGGACACTTGTCTATATAATTCTCAAGAGATGGTAGCCCATATACCATATTGTGCCGACGAAGTGTCTCAAGATACTGAAACTAACATGACCAAGTCTTTGTTGCCACAACTATGTTGAGGTAGATTTCTAGCCACAAGTTCCCGATCATCTATGTGGACAAAATCAAGATGGAACATGCGTCCAACATTGGAGGCTTTAGCAACTATTTTCGAGCCTCGTGACTTGTCTCGAATTAAAGATGTTTTCTTTCCGGAATGACTATCAAAGTCAATTTTTAAGTTGTGATGTAGGAGTTAATCGATCGAAAGTAGGGTTTTAGCCAACCCGTGGACATATAAGACATCCGATAGTCTAGTTAGCGTGAACCAAGGGTAGAGAAATGTTCCCAATGCCCTAAATCGTATATGAAGAATCATCACCCAACGAAAAATGGTTTTTTGAAGGCGCTCTCCTCATTCAAGTAAACCAGTTTTTATGGCCGGTCATGTGTCGAGTGGATCCCAAATCAACATACCATACATCAAGATGACATGGAAGGTTTACTTGATCGAGCAAAGGTGTACAAGTAATCTTCATTTTCCGACTCTTCTTGTTGCTTAACAATATTTCCTCGTTGATGGGGTGTTCTTTTCCAGTTCCTCTTTTTCTACCCTTGATTGTAGTTAGACTGTCCCTTGTGATATTATTGTTGTGGAGGTCCGTGAGTTACTTAATGAACCTTTCTTGTATGTGATATACCAACAATCTTTTCAACTCATGTCCTCTTTTAAAAATCGGACATAGATTCTTTTTATTGTTTTTCCCCTCGATGTCGATACCGATTCTCGATGTTGGGACTTTTGATAGGAATTAGGTTTTCCTTTCCATTTTTAATGTGAAGAAATTTCTTGCTCCTCTTCATCATCCTTGTTATGCATGGCTTCCTCTTGATGCAGAGGTTTACCATTTGTTAAAACTAACTCCGTATCTAACAAGTTTAGGTTGTTTAAAAATGCGATAAGAAGAAGGGAGAGCTCTCGTAACAATGGGAACAAGAGCTTCAATCTTCTTTTTGCTTCTCCCATGGCTAGAAGTGAAGCCCTTAACTCTGCAACTCTTCTCAAGAAAGCTTCGATTTTCTCATTCTCGCTTAAACTTCAAGGTGGTGTAACTCGACTCGCAAATTTAGTATGACATTCTTGTTTTTGGCATCATATATTGTGCTCAACTTATCCCACACTTATTTGTTTGTTTGGCATCTCAAATGTGGGGTCAGCATATCATTGTCCGAACATGCCAAACAAGATGATGAGTTTTTCCTTTTGATATGATCTATCAATTTGTCATTGTTGTGTTGTATCGTAGTTGATCTAGATAGAGTACCTACCACAACATGCCGATTTATTCAAACTCAAGTTATGTCTTGATTTTAGTCTTCCATGCATCATAATTGCTTCCTTTGAGTAATTATGAATCTAGAAGAAAAATTTGGGGCATTAGTGCCCATTTTACGTAAAATCACCGATGGTGGTTCGCTCTTATCACTCCGTGTATAAGGTCTCCCAATCTATATATCGTCACTCCAATATACCGAACATTTCTATATACGTGCCCTTTGATATACCCGATAAAGACATAGTAAGAAGCTCGCCCTTTCTATATACCCGATGGTACATGAAAGAGGAATTACCATACGTGAAAGAATTTAATACGTGGTACCAAGACAAGATAGAAAGGGGTCTCTGTGATTATTGACATCACTCAAAGAAATATCCTCATACGCGTGCGCAACTTCACTACATACATGGATAATTTCTTAGTTTGGATTTATGTCGTGCAATCGCTCATGTACGGATGGGATGGCTCATAGTGTGTTCGATGTGACCTTATTACTCCCGTTGATTTAAAGGGACGATGCCCAAATGACATTTTTGCAGCTATATTAGGCATTAAGTGTAGTAGTAGTCGTGACGGCTTTACCCGTAAGCGCTTCCCAGAGGCACTATATATACCGAATGTTGCGAATGAGATCTAGGATCTCGTGAGTGTTTTAGAACCAATTTTTATTGTTTCTTATTACAACTCTCTTCAAGTTTATGAGTTAAATTATAATATTTTTGGTTGACTATGGCAACCTACAAATTAGTACAATATACTGAAGCATGTAATTACATTCAAAAAGTTGGAAAAAATTGAATGGCAAGCAAAAATTGTTTTACGGTCCCCGTGGCCTCCTGAGCCTGGTAAAAGCGACTTGGTGAGCAAAAACCATAATTTTTTTGCTTAAAATGAATTTTTCCCAGACTTCCCTTTTATGAATTTTGTCTAGAATTAAAAAAAGTCCTATTAGAGAAAAAAATTTCCCTATATTAGGGTTTTCCTCGCTAAAATTTTTAAAGGCCTATTTAGTCAGAATTAGGCTTTAGCAGAGTTTTACCTTTAACTATGGCGGATTTGTTGTTTTTCTCACCAAATGCAAATCATATATAACAAAAGATTTGAATTAGAGGTGGAGTCGAACCCAACACCTTCTATACCCAAAGCTACTCAACTAACCACTTGTGCAATCGTAGTGCTTATACTATGAGATGAAGCAATTTTAATTTAAAGAAATTCAAAAACTGCTAACCTTTTAATGGTGACATGGCCAAACCCTAATCAAGGTCTCGCATGGATTGTTATGGTTTAGGGCTTGTGGAAGCAGCTCCAAGTAATTCGAATGATACGCCTTTGAATGGCATGCCAGAGCAAACCGGATCTTAACTTTTATACGCTGTCAGCTGCTTTTTTAACT